>JAPSES010000001.1:1651921-1668616 GCA_029822895.1 Maxillicosta whitleyi
TCTACCTAGAGCCGTTGGAGATGCTGAACGTTGATTGGCTCCCGAAAAATAGGGTGGATTTCCCGATTTTGCCGGAGTTACGAAAGCTGTGAATAGTGTGCTTTGCCAGACCATGTGGAAGCCAAGAACTGTTGAGCGGGTGACGACACGGAATGGGCGGGCCCAGGCTACCCTGATGTACCCATCACTCTGAAACAAAGTCAATCTGGACTCATCAGACCACATGACATTTTTCCATTGAAACAGTCCAATCTTTAGGATCCGTAGTATACTGAAGCCTTTTTTTCTGAGTAACCTCAATGATTGGTGGTTTTCTTAAAGCTACGCTGCTCCAATCCCTTGAGTTCTCTTTGCATTATTATAATTATTGATCCAGACCTGAATGTTAATAACCATTTTAAAGCTATTACTAAGTCTGCCTATTACCGCCTGAAAAACATCGCTAGAATCTTTCCGAACAAGAAATAAGACACAGAAAAGCTTGTTCATGCATTCATTTTCAGCAGGTTAGATTATTGTAATGGTGTCTTTACAGGTCTAAACAAACAATCTATCAGGCAGCTGCAGCTGATCCAGAATACTGCTGCCAGAGTCCTGAGTAATACCAACAAACTGGACCACATCATACTGGTCCTCAGATCACTGCACTGGCTCCTGTGAGTCAAAGGATGGAGTTCAAACTCTTCCTCCTGGTTTACAAAGCACTGAACGGCCTTGAACCGAAATACATCCTAGATTTGTTAGTTCCCTATGAAGCAACCAGAGCCCTGTCATCAGGGACAGGTTTACTGGGTGTTCCCAAAATCAGAACCAAACAAAGTGAAGCAGGTTCAGTTGTTCTGCTCCTCACCTGTGGAACAAACTTCCTGAACACCTGAGGTCAAACTGTCTGCTCATTTAAATCAGGTCTGAAAAGATTGTTGTTTACTGCAGCTTTCTCTGAAACTCCTAAATAATGTATTTTAAATTAACTTTAAAATCACATTTTATCACTGATTATTTTAATCTCTATTTTAATTAAAATATTAGTTTTTTTTTATATATATATATATTTTAATTTTCTCCTTTCATGCCTCTCTTGTGATGCTTTTATATTTTATGTAAAACACTATGAACTCACCTGTACATTAAATGTGTACACAAATAAACTTGCCTTGCCTCGTGTATGGAGAGCTGCTCTTACCATCAGTGTGGTTCTAATGTTTTTGTTTTTTTGTTTTGTTTTGTTTTGTTTTTTTACCTCAGTGCTAGTATTTTCAGCAATGTCCTTAGTTGTGTTCTTTGCTTCATTCAGGCCAATAATTTGACCTTTCTGAGGCCAAGTTTAATCTTTTCCCTGACCATGGGATGTGTCTTCTGATGTGGTTGTTTAAGAAAAGGGGAGCTCATGGTTAAGAAAGTTGTTGCAGATGAAACATAACTGCAGTAATTATCCAATGGAAGGATCTGATTGCATAGTTTGGATTTTTTTTTTTGTTTTTTTTTTTGCAGACTGTCAGTAACACAACTCTAATTTTAATCTGCTTCATTGATTAATAATTTTGAGATTTTTTTTTAAAAACAAATAGGTTAAGAGAAGGCAAATATGTTTTGTCAAAGCCTACAAAATTGTCTATGAATGTCTGTAAGCCACATTTATTCCACTAAGCATGATTTTTCACCCTTCAAACCCACAAGCAATAAAGTTTACATTTAATTTGTCAATCATTCAAAGCGGCTTAGGCTATTAGAATTTAAAATATGAAGCACCGGAGAATGTGAAAAAAAAAAATCAGTATTCCTCAATTTTGATATGTACCTGTGAAACATTTACAGGGAAATAGGATGATGGCATGTATTTTAAATGTCACCTTGCTGCTGAAGGTGAAATGGTGGCAGCCAGATATCACCTATCACTGTCAGATTTGGCAGCTCTCAGGAAAACGTAGTTCTTCTCCTCATGTACCTCTCCAACAGCAGAACCTGAATATTACTGCCTTACAGAGAGATGAATAAATGGAGACAAAACAGGCATGCAAAGCAGAAAAAGGAGCAAGTAAAGAGGAGATGAGGACGTAAATGAAAGATGATAAGAGAAGATTCACACTGACATTCAGAATAGCCTTAATACTGTTGATGTGCAGACTGGGAAATCCTAATTGAAGAGAAATGCAGATGGAGAAAATGGTTTGGAAAATGACAAGGAGCTAAAACACAACCCAGCACTGAGTGGCTATTGTTGTAATATGTACAGAAGAAAGGAAAAATAGAAGAATTGAAGAAAGTGGACGATGTTGTGGACAGTGAAAAGGAGAAAATAAAAAAGAGGAGATTGTTTTAAAAGATATCTCTACGAAAGAAAGAAAAAATATGCTTGCGTGCGTCTGTGCTAATCTAGCAAAAATGTTTGAACAATATGGATGATCAAGTTTGTCCTTCACCGCTCCAGTAGGACCAGATGAGGTGCTGTCACTGAGATTATAATGTGTTCACAATGCTACTGTTACACTGTAAAATACTGGCCTGTATTTGTGATGTTTTTGGCAGCTGTAAGAAGATATTTTGATTTTAAAGCTTCTATGTCTAATATTTAGTAGCATCTTGTGATGAAATTCATTTGTGGATATGAACAGCTACTTCTTCCTCTTATTTTTGAGTGACTACACAATAATAAATATATCTCATTCATGATTATAGACATGGAATATAATATTTTTTTTGTGCTTTTAGGGTTTATCTGCTGTGGTCAGGAGTATATAAACTCATCAACGGCTCTTTGCTGTGTGGGCAGCGACGGTTATCCCACAATACGCCCTGCTGGGAATGCTACGGTGACACTGCAGTGCTGTGGGTCAAAGGTCATACATCAGGGAGAGGAATGCTGCAATGGGATTGGCTATGACCCTCAACGGCATGTGTGTGCTGACAGACCAACACCTGGCCTGTTAATACAGGTGCGTTTAAACATTTCTGATGTGTGTTTCTCTGTGGATTTGCTTTTCTATCTGTTCTATTTCTTTACAACATATGGTGTAAAGAAGAAACATGTAATACGTTTAGTACAGGCTATAAACTTATCCATCAGGTTAGTCTGAAATTGTTTTGTCAAGTTAATTCTATCCACTTTTCCACTTTTTTTTTTTTAAACTTGTGTAGTCTTCAAATCACTGTTTTACAGCAGTTTAATTTTATGTATCTGCTTTCATCAGATTTCAAAATACAACAAAATATTTGGGTTTTTCAAACATTTATATTAAATCCCTTTCATTATCAGTGTGACAACAGACAGTGGGATGCTTCAACTGAGTTTTTATCTACTGCAGTTTCACATCCCACTGTCTTATCCTTTATGTGTCCTGTCATATACTGTATGTGTTTACTGTATAACATTAAACATGCTCTGGCATTTTTATTTATTTATGTATTTATTTATTTTTGCTCTTTAGACACCAGAAATAAAGTGTCACAGAAATCTCTACATTTCCAGACATAATAAATAATGACTTAAATGTGCTATTAAAGATTTTTTTTTTTATTTTTTAAATATAGGTATGGGTTGACCTATACATTTGGGTAAGAATACATCCAGTGCTTAAAGATATTATAGTATCTGGCTCTTGACTCACTTATCTAGTGGTCACAGGATGAAATGGCACTATCCAGCATCCAACATTTTTTCTCAGTTTTTTTCTGTCTCTCAAACTCACACACATTGTCACATCAGGAGATGGGGACTGGGCCATCTTCCATTTATCAACTGGGGTCATGTGGTGTTTGTGTGTTCCTGTGTCAGCATGAGACATTCACACAGTTGCACACATACACACAAGCAAACACACACATACGGGGACAAAGGGTAGGAACTCTCATTAGCTCTAATGATGTCATTAAGGACCATGCATACCACACACATAACACACAAACATGCTACATAATCACTATATTGTGTACAAGAATATGTGTGTTAATGAACTAGAGCCATTTAATGAATTAATGACTTATAAGTAACCATAGTAAACACTTATGGAAGAAGTAGTTGTTCTCTGCTTGTGAACTTCATATTTTTTACTTTTCTCTCTTTAGAACTGTCTGCTATGACACCACCTTACCTTGTTGTATTTTCTTTTCTTCTCAAAATTTTCCTTGCTTTCCTTCTTTTTTTTCCAGCCTCAGTGTTTGCGGGGCTCTGTATGTCCTGCAGCTGCAGCCTCTACATCTTACTGTGGTTCCTGTGACCTCGATCCATCTGTGACAGCCTGCACATGGGTTCTGTCTGCACACACACTCTCATACACACCCTCCACAACATATTCACCTTCCATTAACACCACACATGAAACTTTCCCAGCAGGCAAGTATATACTTACAAATAAAAGTGCTAACACATACAAAGTAGCAGACATATATAGTAGCTCACACTCCAAGGACCTGCAGTTTGAAGGAAGCCTGTGTCCATCTCATGAGGAGGTCATGTACAGCGGAGATGCCAACACCTTCACCTATACAGGTAAAGTGTGATCTTGTGTTTGTCTCACAATGTGTGGCCACATGAATATATTTTTCTACAATGGACTTTTGAGGTGCAAATGTGATGTTTTCAAAACACTTGGGTAATAAATCTGCAGTCACTGTGCTGATTAATTTGCATCATGAAAATGGGCAATAACAACATTTGTGCATCTGAGTCAGCTGTTAACTGTTAAGCCCTCCTCAGTCACAATTTAGAAAAGTTACTATATCATTGCATTCATTTCATTTCAGTTTATGAGGTTGGAGTTACATTACAATAAGGCAATGGCTACTGCCACAGTACTGTGACATTAAATATTGGTTGATATTGGATGATAAAAAATTTAATTTAATTTTTCCTTTATCTATTCAAAATTTATAATAATTGTTTATACTGTTATTTAATTATATACATGTATATTATATATAGGTAGTATTTACTATACTATTGTGTTACTAATTTTTAATATACCTGGGGTTTTGCACACATGATTAAACCTAATTACCATAGGTTTCTATTGTCCGCTATACGATAATTTTGCCTTACGCTTCCAACTCCAGAATGGATTAATGTCGTATGGCAGGAGTCCACTGTACTGCAATTCATTCGTTTGTGCATTTTGCTACCACAGTGGAAATTAATGGAAGAAATGACAGATCAGTCATAGTAGATAGAATAGAATATGAATTATTGGTGTGAATACTCTATATGTTGTTGTTTTATGGTGGTCTTTGCTCTGTGTAGTCAGTGAGATTGAGTCTGGAGAAGATGGGTGGATCTACATGTTAGATGAGGCAGTGTGCCATGTGACCTCAGTTTTGTGTCAGTTCACTGTATTGAATGCTGTGCCCAGAAGTCTGCACTGTGAATGTTGTCCCAGTGGCTGATTTTATAGCAGTGTCAGATTTTCCTTCACTTTCCTTTCCTACCCTTGGTGCCATTCAATGATATTTTGACCAGGAGTCAAATTTGAGACTTCCACATTGTTGTCCAAAGCATTACCTACTAAATTGAATGTCCACTGTGATTAGGGCCAACCTCTTTGCTGTCTGATTGCCTAGGTAGTTTTTAGGATGTGTCATTTCAGGATGTGGCAAATTACCAGTTTACACATGATATAACAAGGGTACTGATTGGCTCTGCAGTAATAGACAAACCAATATTTCATGCTGCAGTACTTTGTCAATAGCCACTTCATTGAAATAAACCCTGTACAGCAAACAGAGCTACACTGCAACTATGTGTGTGTTGCTCAGTCAGTTCCCATTACATTTAGAACACAATGATTGATTAAATCGCACTAAATTTTAGTGAGTAAAGTGTTGTCTTAGTCACAAGACTATACTGAAGTCATTCTGGAGCCCAAAGGTCAAAGTCACTATAACCTCATGTGAGTCCATTCTTTTGAGCATGATATTCCAGGAATACCTTGAAGGAATTTCTTCAAGTTTGGTTCAAACATGTATTTGTAAGGATAACCTGAAGACATTTGAGTGGTAAAAATGTCAAACTCATTGTCATGTCTGTCCTTACATATGACATCTCGGGAACTTGAGGTATTTTTTCCAGTATTTGACAAAAACAGTCATTTGGATGACATGATTAGTTTTTGGTGAGTAATGGTCAAGGTCATTCTATGTGCTAGTAATAGAAAGAAGTCCGTGATGAGATTACAGTGCAAGGATAGTGGATGTTTCTGGTTTAAATTATTCGTTTTCCCATCTCTTCTACATTTATCATTGACATAGATGGAAGCCCTTGTCTTGGACATGCAAGTTCAGCCTTATTATCTAGCTCAATATTATATAATAGGCATCAAGTGCATGTTGAATAGAAATGATTTAATGTGACTCCACTGGCACATAAGCAGCTTAATTAGTCTGACTCACGGGAAGTAATGTGTTGGAACGGCCTGCTATTGGCTAACTATGTCAGCATTCTCCTGATGTAGATAGTGTGTTTTTGAAAGTTCCTAACCTCTAAATTAGACAGTTCAGGCCACAACCTGAACTGTCATGTCATCCTTAACATGGGAAGGGTTCAGATGCAGCATGGCACACCCCTTCAGTATAGGACACAGCAACCCTCTTTTTCTAACTCTAAATATTATGTTAACTATTTCAAAGGTTTATCATGTAATTATACATATTCTGAAGTTACAATGACTGCCTCAAGACACTCTTGCAGTTGTTATGGGTTTAAAGAAGTACTAACAAACCAATGAACCAGCAAGTTCAGTGCCCTATGAAGGCAGTTTGATAAAAGTGTGCATATGTTGTGAGAAGTAATTTGGATGATGATCTTGACTCTGGCATCATCATGCTCCACCATGTTGGCTGTCTAATATATTGACTTCTCTCCCTCTGACCGGTGGTTTTGCTGGAAATTAGGACTCTCCTTTCCATCCTGTGAGCCACTGTGAAGAATCACTAATACAGAATATAACCATCTGTGAAACACCACACCGCTCGTAGAAATTGCTAACCTGCAGAAACCAATGCTGCATATACTCTCAGTGTGACAGCTTCTGCAATCAACGGGCTTCAGAGACAGATGCCCTTCCACACACTCACGCACACAAACCAAGACAGCTGTTGCAGTGTACCTTAATAGCTGTAACGTGGTAACTCTCTCTATGCTGCACACTGGTGTGTCATTAAAACTTAGAGATGGGCGTTTAAATGCCATTTCAACATTCTTTACTATTTATCAGCCCAAAGGGAGCATGAATACCTGTACGTGTGGGCGTTTGTGGCTGTGTGTGTGTCAGGATTTCCAGTCTGTCCACATGTTATTTATCTAGGTTGTTACATCTGTTTAGTCAAGAACAATTGTAGTTGTAGGTGTTATGTCTGTGTACGTGAAGCTGCGCATGTTAGTGTGTGATAGTTAGTATTAGTTACTATTTAAGTGTCTGTGTGCATGGAAAGCGCTTCTGTTTTGGGGATTTTCTATTACTTGATGTCCGTGTGTGTGTGTTTAGCATGGGGTGGTTAGGATAAGAGTTTCTAGGCGATGCTGTGACACCATCTGGGCAGAGGAACATAAAGCTGTCGCCACCCACCATACACCAGATGTTTCTCATGCGCACACATGCATACACATTCACACACAAGGAGTGTCATGCAATACTTCTCTGGGAAAAAAGCTATGGTAGATTACAAAGATCCATGTGTGCAATAAGTGCAGTAAATATACATTGCCCAGAGCCATTCTTAATTTATACTTATTAGAGTTAGTTGTTAATCAAACCAAGATGTGTAGTGTTAAGACATGAACACTTATCAAATGTTTCATTTACTGCTTGGTACATGCTGTGTGTTTTGCTGCCTCAGTTATCACAATAGTAGAGACAAGAGTCCCAAACTGGTGGTTAAAACATGGTTTCATTTACAGCACCAGTCCCTCAGCACTCTTAAAAGTAATCTGTGTGTATGTGTGTGTGTGTGTGTGTGTGCGCACGCGCGTGCATCCGTGATTGTGTGTCAGTTCATCTATATGTGTAAGTGCTCCTGTACCCACCAGAAAGACTGTAACAACTTAAAGCTTCAGTCATTGGCTTAAGTTTACAACTATGCACCAGTGCATATATTTGTTGTATGTTTAAATTATGTCTGCTTTCATTGGCAGTACAAATCCCAGTATGCACATTTCTCAAAGATAGAACTATTGCTGCTAAGTCATTATGGATAAACACTTATGCTACCATATGTTTTTCACCATTTAGACACAAATCTATCAGAATTATGCTGCCAAATACCATCTGTTTTAATACATAATATGACACTAAAAATTTATCCAAATGAGTTTTTTCTACTGTGTAAATACCACTAAGGGATTGCTTAACTTAAATGGGACATTCATCCTTACTATGCCAGAGCTGTTTCATATACATAATTTTGTAGCTCCTTATTTTTTTTTTTAGAAACAAATGCCAGGAGATGAAGCATCATAATGTTTGTTATTAGTTTGAAAATGTAATATTTGATCATTATTATTAGTTCACAATAAATATTCTCTCTTTAGTCCCTCCAAATCCCTTTATTTGTGTAATGCAGTAAGTGTTTCAGGTAAAACTATTTTACAAGTTTACAAATTGATTGATTCTATACCACAGTTACAGCCAATGCTGTATGTGCATTTACTGTATAAATTCACATGCCTTTCTAGGTAACTGTGGTGATGTATGCGTTATTTATTGAGCTGATCATTTTTCTTACCGCTTTTCTTTCTTCTTTTTCTTCTTATTGTCCTTCCATTCTCTGTGAAAGATTCTGACCTGGAGCCCTTCACCACCTATGAGTACAGAGTGAGGGGCTGGAACAGCTTTGGGCGCGGCTCCAGCAATGTTACAACAGTGACTACCCATGAAGATAAACCATGGGGAGTGGCACCACCCCGGTGGAGTCATATAGGTGATAGAGATGACATCATCCAGCTGCAATGGCAAGCACCTGCAAGGCCGAATGGTGTGTAACTCTCCTCTCTGTTATTGTTTAATGTTCTACTTTAAACAATGCCTCATTGTGGAAGAAATTATCTAGCAGTAGATGTGTCTCTGATTAATCTAATTTCATAAAAGCAAAATGCTTTTAGTCTTTAAACACTGAAGAAATCATCATTAAAAATGACCTGTTTCATTTTAACAGGGGACATCACTCACTATGTTATATTGCGGGATGGACAGGAGCGCTACCGTGGTGATGAAACCACTTTCATTGACCTGGGTGGAATCAGGCCTTTTCAAGAATACAGCTACCAACTACGGAGCTGTAATCGGGCCGGCTGCACTGACAGTGAACGGGTAGGGCTTTATGTGTGTTGATATTGAGTGATATTTCATTTGAATGTTTTATACTGTACTTGAACATTAGTTCAAGAGTTTCTGCTTCAAATACTTACCGAAGAGGAACATGAGATATGAGGCTACATTTACGTGTGGTCAGATGCATCATGATAAAAAATAAATAAATGCAACTGCACAACTGCTGCTAAAAGAGACAATTGAGATCTAAACTGCAGTGTTTTGTGTTTTTTTTTTTTTTTAGCAAAAATAATTCTGCAGTTATTTTCAGCACATTGAAATTTAAGTGGTTTGAGGTGACACAAGATGTCTGCAGTTACTCCTTCCCTATATTTTCAGGCTGCAAAAACTCTACCTCATGATGCAGACTTTAGTGCACAGGTGTTTTCAAACCAGTAGGTCGTAAAAATACGTGACTGCATAGCTGTATTTAGGAATCATTGTTCATATTCCGTCAGACACAATATGGACACGATTCTACTGTTCTACTCTATGGCTTGACAGACTCTTGGAAAAGTCTTTTGATTTGGACAAAGAGGAGAGAGCTACACAGGGAAGATACTTATTCTTTATTTGTAATTGACTTGAACTTTTGGGAACCTAAACATTCAATATAAAGCTGCTCTGTTTACCTCATTTTAGCACTACTGAATGTGTAGGTTGAGAATACAATTGAACTTTCAGCACTCTAGGCCATAGCATTGTAGAGGTATTGACCAGGAAATGCTAAGTAATAATAACTAAATGCCTCTTTTTACATTACAACTGTGTTGCAATTCGAGTTTATCAGGTTGCCTTCACTTAGATACTATTATATCATTGGGTTGAGAGTCTCCTAGGCCACGGTGTTGTACAGATGTTGACTGTGACATTTCAAAACGCTGTCCAGTGGGAAATTATACCCAAATGCCAAATTTTACATCTTGTACACTGTTACAACTAGCTATAATTAAGGTTTCTCTGATCTGTCTTCATTTTGACCCAGTTTCATTCTTAGACTGAGAGGGTCACATCTTCAAATTTCTGCCTTTTAGCCTGTGGCATTGTGGTGATAATGACTAATATTATGGAATGTTTTTTTGGGTGATTTAGACTTATTTGGGAACCCCTTTGTACAACACAGTTATACAATGGTGCTTCAAAACGTTCATGGAAAAAGGTCAGTTAGAAAAAACAGTTAAAATTGAAACGGTAATTTTTCAACATATGCTCCATATGTCAATACACTCTTGCAGGTGTTAATACCAGCGAATAAATCCATTTGTGTAAAACATGCAAGTTAAAACAATGTTCTTTTTCCATGAACTTTTTGAAACCCCCATGTCCACAAAAGTCAGACTTGACTCTTTGTGGACATTGATAGCTGTCACCATTCAAGTTTCTTTGATCACTTTCATTTTTGATACTGCATTATCTCTAGATGGAGTGGGTCACAAGGTTCAAACTTCATGTTTAACTCATTTTATTCCAGAGATGTTGACCATGACATTTAGGCAATGGAAAGTTATACCAAAATATAAAATTTTGCACATTTTGATGTGCTACAACTCACCAGAAGTAAAGCTTCTCTGGCTGGTTTCATATTAACACTATTAGGTTGAGTGGGTCACACAGTTCAAATTTCAGCCTTCTAGGCCATGGTATTGTAGAGATATTGACTAGGATATTTTGGAACCTCTACCCTTTCGATGTAAAGCAATACCTAAATGTAAACTTTTACGCTTGGTGCATAATGACAACTTTCCCCACACATGTGTCTTATCTTCAGTTTGATTCTCTTTTATCCTTTATTTGAGAGAGTCTGAAAAGTCTGATATCAGCCTTAGGCCATAGCTTTGTAGAGATGTTCTTGTGTGACATTTGGGAATCCTGGAACAATATGCCAACACCAGTTTTTCATTTACACTGTTACCACTGACCATAAGTAAAGTTTCTCTGCTCACCTTCATAGTTAAAGCTATTTGATTCTAAGGATGAGAGAGTCACACAGTTCAAATTTCAGCCTTCTTGCCGATAGCTCTGTGGAGACATTGACCTTGACATTTGGGAACCTCTACATTCAATACAAAGTCATACCCAACGGTGATATTTTACAGTTTGTGCAGCATGAAAACTGGCCACAATCCATTTTGACACTATTTAAATCTTAGGTTGAGACTGTCATACTAGTCATTTCAGCCTTGTAGCCCATAGCATTGTAGAGACATAGATCATTCAAGGCTTTTTCCATTATTCTATGTACAGTTAATACCTAGGTCACAAATGCCCTTACAAACAGCTACAAACACAGTGCGAACAATTTATGGACTATTTTGTATGACTTTCACAAGGTGGCCTTATAAGAATGGAGAGTCCGTAGACTGTTCCTAAGTTCGTAGATGATCTTTTGCAAGATTTTCCACAAATCCCCGAAAAGGGGATTCGTAGAGTGGCGATGTTTGGGAATTATTTAAGATCAGGAAGCCATTCCAGAACCCAATGTGCCTAGGGTGGCCACAAGTGGATTGCAAGAACACATTACTCTTTAGGAGCCCCTTATGGCATTCACATGAACGGACGTAAAGGCAGATTTCACACTGCGTTCTTAAGGTAGACATAAAGTGTTCATAATAAGCAGTAGTATGTAATTCGTGTGGCATCTGTGGCGTTCTTAGAGGGGTCATTTACAAATTTTTATTCTAGACATTAGACAGTCAAAAAATATTCTGTTTTATTTGTATGCCTTCCTCATTTGATGTCCTATGATGACTCCTAATTTTTATTATGTTTATCAGCGCGGGTCAGTGTTTCCCATATATTCTCTACAGGATTGTGTAATTCAGCACTATAGACAGTGCATCATCCCAAACATAAAACTGTTCATTTAATCATTTGACTTGACATCCCATTATTTCATATGTCAATGTTCCTCAAACTTCTACCTTATTACTTTATTCTGTTACCTGTGGACCAAAACAACAGACACAGCTTCTTCATCTTGTAGCTGTTGCTGTAGAAGTTTCAGTCTTGTGGGCATTATTGCCATCTTGAACACAATGATCACGACGTTTATACCAATCTAAATATTATGAATAAGCATAAGATCTTCCTACCAATGACTTGAGAGTGCCTTGAGTTGCACATAGGTGTGCTCTGTGGCCACCTTACAACAAAAATATTTGTGAAGTGGCTGTAGGTATAACATTGAGGTATTAGTTAATTTTTACATGTTATTTCTGCACTACTACTGTGCTGTACTGAGTTGCCAACTACAAGAAGAATAATTCCAAGTAACTATACAGCACTACTGACGTTGTACTACATTATAACTATTGTAACATAAATATGCCCAAGTGCCACCAAAAAACATATTTTGGTCAAAGGTCACAACTTGTTCTCTTCCATTGAAGATTAAGTGAAAGGGGTACGACAGTTACAAAAACATTTGACATTGACTGATAAGAGCTAATCAGCCAATAAATGCCAATACACTGATGTACCATCTGTCCTACCTTTTCAACAAGCTTACAATCTCAGCAGCAGAATGCTTCTGACATGTATTATTGAGGTTGCTTTGAGCAAAAAGAAAGTAAGATATTGCAGATTCCACCTCAAGTTGGAACAGCAATGTAATTCATGGTTGATTCTCACATTGGTATCTATTTTTGTCTTCCATTTAGAGCTCTTACTTTCTCTTTTTCACACACATCCACATGTATGCAACACACACATTTTCCAAATCTGCTGTAGCACTTCAGCAGTCACTTCATCAAGCTATTATTCCTCTATATAATTATCTAATGGCCTCTCAGATTCACTAAAGTGCCACTTCACTGTTCATTCCTTTAATTTAGCTTAAATTGTAAAAGAAAAGGGAGGTGTGTAAAAAAAAAAAAAAAAAAAAAAAATACATGTACATGAACACAAATTGGTTGTTTTGAGTACTGTTTACTCTGCGTGGTTTTTGTGTATATATGAATAAGAAACATCAGTTTCCAGTACGGTTTATTTAAAAACCTGATAGATACTGTTTACATTGTATTTGAAATGCTTGGTTGTTGTGGAAGCTGTATTAACTCAAATTTACTGCCTGACCTTTCTAAATTAGATAAATTATAGTATATAATGTCTCCATGCTTTGTGAACTCTGTACTGTTCCCATGTCAGAACAAGTTGTTATTTAGCCTTGTTTCCACCCCCAACCCCCAGATTTGCTGAGCCTACCTGATGTTTGTGATAGCGACCATAATAGCTTCACACAGAACTCCCTCCTGCTATCTTCCTGGCTGTAGCTTAGCTGATATCACCACAACAATTAATTTCTCCGGCTTAGAGGTGATGAAAGCTCCCGTTGAAAACTGTCTTTCTGGCTTTTTTTAAAAGGTAATTTAACATTTCATTATTGTGATGAGCACATTCTTACGTAAGGACGAAGTCACAGGATGGGTGGATGGATGAAAGAGGTGTAGATGGAGGTACATTTTTTTTTAAATGGTTGGTAAATGGAAGATGGAAGGATTACTGTATACAGTAATGAATGTAGGGGAGCAACATGACAGTGAGGGATAAATGGAAAATAAAATGGGTAACCCATGGGTGAAAGGAAAACAAAACCAATGTCATAATGTTCTTTAGCATGTTGTGATTGTTTATGTTGTAATCAATAGGACATCCTCCGCGAAAGACATCCAGTAGAAACACAGTCTTTGTCTTCTATGTTCTCTTCCTATGTGCTTCCTGTTTCACACAGCTTACATACTGTGTACCTGCTCAGTGCAGAAAAGGAGTGAGTTGAATTAGTTTGTACACCACTGAAAATTGGCCAAACAGTCCCAATTATGAGATAACTTGGGCTAACCTAATACACCACTCCAATTACCTGGCATCAGCCCACCTACATACACACACATACAGGTACCACCAGACAAACACACACACACAAACACACACCTGCTGTGACAACAGAAGGTACTGATCTAATACGGTTGGTCACTTAGAGAAGAAGGAAGAGCGATTGGTCCACCTCTGTCTTTGAATCTGTTTGTCCTGTTCTCTCTGCTGTTTGTCTCCTGTCATTTTGTTGGTCTTAACTCCACATGCTCCAGTTTCTCCCTTCTCATCTCCCTCTGTCGTTCTCTTCTCATCCTCCCTGCTTCCCACTGGCCAAACAGCAGTTTCTCTCCTGTCATCTGCTGCCCTGCTCTCTTTCCCACTCTTCTCTCACAGTTCTATTTTCCTCTGTCCCTACCAGATTTCATTGACAGAATGATAGTGGATATCCAACTATGGTATACTTTGATGTTAGTGGTGGTGGTCTGTACTGGATTAAATAAGACTGCTATAATAATGATACTTTGTAGCAGGAAATAGTAAATAGACTGGTATCACCCCCACTCTTCTTAAATGAGGAATTATATTGACTTATAAAATGAACAGCTAAATGAAAATGATAAACACCTACTTAAATAAATAAATAAATAAAATTAAAAATAATTATAAATAGCAATTTTGAGCTACTTTTGTTAAAAAGTCAAGTGGAGATGCTTAATACAAGTTATCAGTCAATGTTAGAGCCACATTTTACCAATACCACCATCAAGAATTAATAAGTATAGAAGTATAAATAATTTTGTTAATAGCTTAACATTGATGGAAACATATTTGTATTTGTCAGAGAACTTGTATATTCTATGAAATAGACTGAAAATTAAGCCTTAACTAGATTATATTTTTTTTAAGTTTAGACTTCAGGCTAAACATACATACACTCTGCAGACATGTGGTTATGTTGTTTTTATTATCTCTTAATTATTTCAAATCCTGACACATACCAAAGTTGACAGCGCACAGAAGCACTCACTGATTCATTCTACACTTCACCTGCATCTTTCATCTCCTTTCTTTTTTCCAGTTCCCAGTTTGCTCATTCCTCGCTTTGTGTGTTTACGTGTCTGTATCTGTGTGTCTATATGTGTGCACATGTGCGTGTGTGTCTTCTTAGTTGTAGTAGCAGTGTTCTAATTGCATAGCACTGTATGGGACAGGTGGGGGAAGTGCTAGTGACAGTCTATTAAGGCAGGATATCCCTGTTGCCATTAGCAGCAGATTGCTCTGTGATTCTGTGGTCTCCACATTCACACAGCGTTCACAGGCGCCCACAGATACTATGCTAGGAATTTACAATAAGATAGTCACTAGCAACACTGTACTAGTACTAATTTGTTTGCCTAAGAGAAGTCTTTTTATTGTTTTATTAGTTTGTACTTAAATCCATAATTGGAGTTCTAATGGCAATTACTTTGCCGTTTCATCTTTGTCAGGCAAAATGTTAAAGCAGAAGTTGGTCAGTTATAGTTGGATGTCTGGTAGCTGCAGTAAAGCTACTAAAGTGGAGAAAAAAATGTGCACTCTTTGCCTTAAGCATTCTCACATTGATGAATTACATGCAAACTTACAATAAATATCAGTATTCAATGAGTCAAATGTAACTTTTAATCCCAGCATTTACTCAGTATGGACACTTTAATGTATCGCTATATTCCATCCTGGAAAATGAATAAATAAAACTACAATATCCTCCCAAGAGTCATATGACCAAGATACATCTTTGTCTGTCCATACTTATATATGTAGAGAAGACTATGGAGGTATTATATAAATGGTTCTTTTTAAATTTTTCTCATATAGTTCTATAGACTTTGATCGTATGATTTCGATTTTCATTTCCAGTGAAAAACTTCAGGTCTTCACTCATAGGCTGTTTAATGAGGAATAGGGTGTTGAGTAATCGAGAGACTTTTATAGTATAAATATGTCACAGTGAAGTTGAGGTTGGTCATGTTGGTTATAAAATGTACTGATTAGTGACCTTGACTTTTGATCTTTGGTGATCAAATTTTAACTGTTTCATCTTGGACATATTGCGTTTACTGTGTATTGTATAAATTGACATATTTACAGCTGAGCTTTCAGCTTTCACAGGATTAATAAAGACGTCAAAGAAGAAAAAAGTGAAGAATAATATGAAATGCAGTCAAAAATCACCCCTCTTGCCAAATGTTGCATCGGCGGTGGCAGAAAAATATTGCAATGCCTAAAGACCCCTCTTAAAAAATAAAACAACAGATGGTACACTACTGTATAAAAAAAAATGTGCAATATTGAAATATGAGTGAATATCTGAACTTCATATAATTGTAAAGGTCTTTAAATAAGTTACTTGACTGGGTGGCACATTTTGTGGATGTGACTTAACAGAAATAGGGTGATAGGGTACAGAGTTACAGCTGAAGAGGACTGCTGACTTGTGCTCAACACTGCATTGTTAGATCAGGAAGAAGAAGAGGGACTGATGACCAGAAGGAGCAGTACTTCAAGAAGAGATCTGGTGATGAAGATCTGTCCAACAAAATGATCTCACACA
>JAPSES010000001.1:1687605-1747181 GCA_029822895.1 Maxillicosta whitleyi
ATCACACTATATATATATATATATATATATATATATATATATATATATATATATATTTATCCTACTATACCTTCATACTTATTCTAAGCATGAGGTCTAATTCAGCTTTATCTTTTTTTGTAGGCGTCCAGTAGGAACAGAAGATGATCTGCTGGTGTTCATCTGGACCAGTGGACCACTACAGTTTTTTGATGCAAGCCCTGCCCTACGACCTTTCAGCTACTTCCAGTACAGGATTCGTGCCCAGAACTCCAAAGGCTCAGTTCTGAGTCACTGGACTTTAGCCCAGACCCTGCAGGCACAACCACAAGACATGACTCCTCCTACTGTCACACCCACCGGTGAGTTTAACAAGTTAGTTGAAAAATGACATTGTATGGTTAAAGTGTTCCCAAATTGTACTGCTGTAACGGTGCCACATGTTGTGCTCTTTGACAGGTGCTTACTCAGTCCATCTGAAGTGGACTGAGCCAGGACAACCCAATGGTCTCATTTCTCATTATAGACTGGTTTACAAGAAGCACCAACAGGACCCAACACTCAATGCAATCACTATTACTGCGCTCACTGTACAGGTAAAAGTACACGAACATATATAGTGATAGCTAAATGATGGGGGACATTCTCTACACAAGCCATACCTAGAAGAAGGAATGTATATAAACATAGAGGCAAAGGTCTCCATGCTCTTAAGAACCTAATTTCAAAGAAATATTATATTTTGCATCATGGTGAGAGACAAATGACTGTTTGATCAATGTTGTCATCATTTGCACATGTGATTTGACAACTCAAGCAAGTTGCAGTCGCAAACTGACAATAAATACATATCAGTAACATACACTATTGCAGATAAAGTTGTAATAACTTTGTTTTCAGATACATTAGATACATGAAACAGATATTTAGATCAGTAGTCATCTTTGATCAGGTGCAATGAGTATCAATTACACTTTATCTATCAAGAATAAATAACATTTTCATTCTCATTTCATGAGAGGAGGTAAAAAATATTTTTATTCTAATTTTATGGGCATCATTGTATAATAGAAAAA
Source organism: Maxillicosta whitleyi (assembly GCA_029822895.1). Classification (NCBI taxonomy): domain Eukaryota; kingdom Metazoa; phylum Chordata; class Actinopteri; order Perciformes; family Neosebastidae; genus Maxillicosta; species Maxillicosta whitleyi. The sequence goes on from JAPSES010000001.1 coordinate 1,688,661, forward strand.
TAACTCACCAGAAAGTAAAAAAAATTTGCAAAGGTTACATCATCACAGCTGTCTCTGTCACTGAAGATGTCTCTCCAGCTTCACTCTCAACAGATGAAGTAAAATATGCCAGGGTAACAGTAGGTTTGATGTTAGTGATGTGTATTATTAGTAAAATAAAGGCTTTTGCAGAACCAAAAGCCTATGGCTGCTTGAAATGGACACGTTTTCACTTACTTACTATTTTATGTACACATTTGGTGATTATCGACCACTGTTTTCAGACAAGCTGTTTTAAGCTTTTTTCTCTATAATGCAGTTCTTATGGCATTTGATGTGTGCTATACGCATGCATTTTTGACAACTTGCTTCTTATTCAACACCATTTCATTGCGTGTCAAACCTGAATCCATAACCCTAACCGTAACCCTCAGTGCGTGGTATTTGACATGGCATGAACATACACGCGGGAAGTTTATAATGCATAAATATACACATCAATTAAAAGTATCATGTATATTTACACAAGTCATGATATCACATTTCTATAATGTGTGCTAATGGAGAGGAAAAGGCTTACATCAACAACAGCATCCAGAAAATTGGGGTTGTCATTGTGCTTTTTGCAGAGGTGAAAGTGAGCTGGAGATGACTAGAGTCCATATGAACTTTGGTGATGATTGATCACTGTTCACTGGCATCAAACTATGTTAAGCTTTGTTTATGTTAAGCATTTTAGAATGTTCCTCTTCTATTGCTGCTGGATCAAAATGGCGACCACAACTGCTTGATCTTCCTCTTTGTCTTGCAGTTGGAGCAGAGAGTTTTACTAACAAACAATGTACAGATCCAGACCTTTTGTTCTTCTTGGTTTTTATGGTGGTTGGCAAGGCACGCTATAGTTATTGTGCATCGTTATTTATCACAAACTGTGACTTCCTTGGCTTGTAAAATTATCTTTTATATTGACAAACATCAAATGTGTAAATGATATTGTCGTGACAATATGACTTTTGATAGAACCCTCCAGTCACCATCTGTTGTAGTTATCCAAACTACATCCAATAATACTGAGAAGAGACTCTGGACTTAAAAAGGTGCATTCTACTTTACTATGGCAACTTCATAAGAAATAGTTTTCCACAACTCACCTACATACAACAAACTTAACTTCTGTAATATATATATATACTTCTTAAGCCTCATGGGAAATGTAGTTCTCTTAATACAAGTGAATCTTAGCATTCCGTGTGTCTCATTCTTATCTTTTAACATAAATCACGTAAAAGAAATGTATCATACCTCCATCCATCCATCCATCTTCTGCTGCTTATCCGAGGTTGGGTCGCGGGGGCAGCTGGCTAAGCAGGGAGTCCCAGACTTCCCTCTCCCCACCCACTTTGTCCATCTTATCCGGCGGGATCCCGAAGCGTTCCCAGCCGAGAGACATAGTTTCTCCAGCGTGTCCTGGGTCTTCCCCAGCGTCTCCTGCCAGTGGGACATACCCAAAACACCTCACCAGGGAGGCGTCCAAGAGGCATCCTAACCAGATGTCCAAGCCACCTCATCTGGTTCCTCTCAACACGAAGGAGCAGTGGTTCTACTCTGAGCCCCTCCCGGGTGGCCGAGCTTCTCACCCTATCTCTAAGGCAGAGCCCAGACACCCTGCGGAGAATGCTCATTTCGGCCACTTGTATTCGTGATCTCATTCTTTCGGTCACTACCCAAACCTCATGACCATAGGTGAGGGTAGGAACGTAGATCGACCGGTAAACAGGGAGCTTCGCCGTTCGGCTCAGTCCCCTCTTCCCGATGACAGACCGGCACAGAGCCCTCATTACTGCTGACGCCGTGCCCATCCGCCTGTTTATCTCCCGCACCATCCTTCCCTCACTTGTGAATGAGACCCCGAGATACTTAAACTCCTCCACTTGGGGCAGTATCTGCTCCCTGACCCGGAGGGTGCAATCCACCCTTTTCCCGATGATGACCTCAGATTTGGAGGTGCTGATTCTCATCCCAGCTGCTTCGCACTCGGCAGCGAACCACCAGGACAGGACTACATCATCTGCAAATAACAGACCCAATCCTGAGGTCACCAGGACCGGACCCCCTCAACTGCGCCTAAAAATTCTGTCTATAAAAATTATGAACAGAACCATTGACAAAGGGCAACCCTGGCAGAGTCCAACTCTCACTCAAAGGTATCACACCTTTGACTCAGAATTTAATTAACTGCATTTACATATGATTCAACTTATTAATAACTCTCAAACAAATACCTTTTAACTTTAGCTTCTCCAAATAAAGTCACAACACCATCAAACTGACACCAGTTAATACAAAGGTAAGCAGGGTTTCATGCCATTGGCTAAATTACATGAATACATGGACCGTGCATTCAGGACTCATGTTCTGATATTTCATATGTTTGTGTGATGGATGTGAATTTGAAGTCAAAGTCGAATGATGCATTGTGTTCCAAACAGTGTTCATGTTCATGACAGTTAAAATGCAGTTCATTAGTCAGCACAAATATAAAACCTTAAACATTGAAAAACAGCATTAAAAATAAGTAAGATACTATGTATAGTCTACATATTAGAAAGTGTGTGTCTGTGTGTTGTCATTTGTAATGCATGTGAAAAAATCTGGACTCTACCTGTGGCGTTGGTACCATCTGTTTTCCAGTCAGGGGCCTAAAGTCACACACACATACAGACACACACTGATACATGTGCACTGCCCATGGCGAGATATTCTCTGGGGCATTTTCCACAATTTCCTGCCACTGTTCTATACCTGATGCTCCAAGACAGAATAACGAACAAGTGCCCCACAAACACACACACAAACTCCTTGTGTCATGGAGTCCAAATATGAGTTGGCAGCTCAGTAAGCAGACTGGGTTCACCCAAAGCTGCAATGAGGCATTTGCCAGCAGTAGCTAGCATCCTCTCTGCATGCCACCACACACCTGTGAATGTGTGTGTGTGTGTGTGTGTGTGTGTGTGTGTGTGTGTGTGTGTGTGTGTGTGTGTGTGTGCATTACTGTCTCAAACTGTAGATGTGTTATGCATAAAATGTATTTATGGATTAGAAGATGAGACAAAAAAAAAAAAACACAGAAAGACCAGATGAATAAAATCAGATGGTGGAAACAAAGAGAGTACAAGAGAAATGTAAAAATACTGAATAGATAAAACAGTGAGATAATTAAACAATGAAAACAGATATTATGGCAAAAGAGAGAAAATGAGAAAGAAAGATAAACAAGTGAAGAAACATAAGGACCAAGACAGAGTGATAGATCGGAGGAGGAGAGAGGAAAACAAAAGGGGGAGAGGAGGCAGAAGTATAGATCTATATTCTGTCCATACGAGTGGCCTCTTCTCCCTCAGTGACCTTTGGCTTGTCACTCATAATTAATACAAGATGTAAATGGAGACCTTTCACCTTCTCATTGATATGGAACACTCTGTGTTTGTGAGCGTGTGTGTTTGTGTGTGTGTGTGAGAGCAAGAAGCTCATTGACATGGCATAGACTTATTTTGGTGGCGGTCATTTGTCACACAGTTGCCTTTATCACATGCGCTCCATTGTTTAGGTATACACAAAGAAAGTGAAAATGAGCAGCAAAGTCTTAGGAAACTTCAGAAGAGTATGAGATGTAAGCATTTTGTTACCGTATATTATGTTCTTGTTTTTTCCCTCTGTAATTAGCAATGCGCAGTTAAACATGAGTAATGAATTTAGATGATTTGAAGGGATCCTGAGCAGCCAGCTGAAATAATGACTGTTTTCAGAAAATAAAAATAAATTGTCAGAAATTACTATTAACTGACTTCAGCTGCATGTGATTTTTTAATTATTTGGTTTGTAATAAAGCTTCAAATTCAGTGAGTGATTTTTGAAATTATGCAAAGTGCTTATATTGCAGTATATTTTGTCGTAATACTTTGTATATTTTTGTATATATTACATATATATATATATTTGCATATATTTTGTTGAAGCCAATTATCCAGAGAAGTCTGATAAAAAAATAATATTTTTTTATGTTTTAGAAACATGAAAAAACATTTTCTGCAAGGTTGAGAATTATCACAGGTTAAGCATCAGTAGGATGATAAGTAACACAGAGACAGAAAGCTTAGTTGTATAGATAATTGGATTTCTCGAAAACAAGATTGCAACTGCACTATTGAGAAGGGAGTGAAGTGACCATGCAAAAACCCCTTTCATTTATGTATATGTGCTATCATATCAATAAAAATGAAATTTGTGTAATTTATAGTTAAATTTGAGTCAGGAGATGGAATGTTTTAACGATATTTCTTCTATTAAACCATTTACTGTCACATAGACAAAAAGCCCCCTAGAAAAAAAGAAAAGAAATTTAGAAGCGCTGTCTCTTGTTTGCTTTTCCTTCTGCTTTAGTACAATGCCCGTGTTTACTGAATTCACTGTTTTTGATGCTGAAAATAATTTAGTTAGTGCATGTTTTTTTGTGCATGTGTGTGTCCACTTGGAGTGTGTGTGTGTGTGTGTGTGTGTGTGTGTATTGATCTCAGGCTGGGTTGGGAACCCTGCTCTGTGCCAGCTTGGCTGATTAATGGGGTCGTCATGGCAATCGGACGGAATGAGGGTACGAAGCGCAGGCGGCCTGCCTCACTAGACCCCTGCGCACTGCCTGGCACACACTCTGTCTCTCACACACACAAATTCACTCTCCATGCCTTACACCTTTTTGACAGACATGTTAGTCACTCACACAACCCTGTCAGGATGCCTGACTTGCATTGTGGCTCTTTTTACTTCTCTTATTTACCTACGCTATATTTGTCTAATTTCCCAGCTTCATCCTGTTTGATTTCCTTCTTCTGTTGCCCTTCCAATGGAACCTCATGTAGCTGCTTCCTCCTACTATTAGACCACCATTAGTCTTACAGCTAATAAGAATCATATTGCTTTTATCACATCCTGGCCGTTGCTCCAGCAACTTACTAAAATTCTGCAATTCCATGCACCTCTCTTATATTTCCCACAATCCCTCCCTCCCTGCATCTGTCATCCTCTCTTGCTTTTTTCCCCTTTTTGTCTTCTGCTTCACCCTTTTCTGGTCATTCCTCTCATTTTTCACTTGTCCCACCTGCCCTCCCATGTGCGATCTTTGGCCTGTTTTGTTCCTCAACCACCCGTTCCCTCCTTAGACTTCTTCTTTGCATCTTACAACCCATTATCATTTCTGTGCTTTGCTTCATACTTTTACCACCTTTATTTACTTCCTTCACCCTTCTCTTCACCTTCTCCCTCTTTTATCCAGTACTCTACTGCATTTGCACTTCTTTGCCCTACTCCGCTGGTTTTCCTTTCCTGCGTTGCATCTTGCACTGATCTCTTCTCCCTCCGTCCATCTCTTTCAATCTCTGCCTCCTGTATTCCCCTGCCTGCTGCCTCCTGGTTTCTCCTCCTTTACTCTGTCCTTTCCTCTCTCCCTTGGCTCTTCCAGATGTTACACTGTGGCCCATGGGATCACCGGTGAAGGGAGACCACGTGCATACATGTGTGTGCATGTGTGTGTGTGTGTGTACTTCTATGCTCATACATATGTCTTAATATGGTTGAATGTGTGCTTGCTTGCGTGCATGCATAACATATTTTTGTTTCTGTGTGTATGTGCAACAGTGTGTGTGCCCGTGCGAGTGTGCATATGTGTGTGTGCTGTATTAATACATCCCATTGATCAGAGCAGGACCCCTGACAGTCATCATCCCTGAGAACCATCTGGCCGACGCCTGACGCTCCCTCACCCAAACACAAGCTGACACCCTATTAATCTGCTACCGCCATGCATACATACGTGTGTGTGTTTCTGTGTGTGTGAATGAATGAATCGGCGAGAGCATGTGGAAGAGACAGTGTGTAATGTGTATGTAATAGGTTATGTGTTATGCGTTAACATTTTTGCCATATCCAGGTTTCCGCATATGTGTATGTGTGTGTGAATGTTTGCGTGAGTGTATGCGCTCTGAACTCAAACTGTGCACACACACATGAATGTGTACACGCACCACTCTGCCATCCGCCAACAACAGCCGGCGCTGAAGGGAGCTGAAGGGTGCTTGGAAATTAAGGTTATTACACAAATTGAGCCATATGGTCTAAATATTTCAGAGCTGAAATTTACTAGGCAATAAAAATGGCCCCTACCTCGGTAATGGTGTAAATTACAGCTTAACCACCAGCGCTAATGATGTCCTTCTGTACGCCCCGTAACCAACCGTACATGAAGGACACATTGTTTAAAAAATACCCCAGGAAAAGCAAGAGAGGGAGAGAGAGAGAGAGAGAGAGAGAGAGGAAAGGGAATGAAGGGATAGAGATAGAAGGGAAGGATGAAATAAAAGAGGGAGGGAAAGAAATAAAAGTAAAAGGTGGGAGTAAGAAAGGAAAAGAAAGAGAGAACAAGATGGAGAGGGGAAAAGAGTGTGATTAATTTAGGGAGTGGGGAAAGAGAAAGGGAGAGAGAGAGAGCTAGCAGCATGTTTACAATCTGTTAGTTTACCATTAAGGGCCCGTCAGAGAGTGTGGGACAGCGAGGGCCAGCCGGCAAACTGTGTCTCAAAGCCAACATGGTGTGTGTGTTTGTGTTTGAACGCATGTGTGTGTAAACCTGCACACTGGTGTTGCGTTTTAAGGCATGTTTAATGGGATATCTCATTAAGAGAATCGGTCAATATCCAATCATTCCAAAAATCTGAAATGCCACATAGTGTATGCATGAAATTTGTGGACATAAAAGTTACAAAGATTGAACTGCTCTATTTAATGCCTGAAAATGCCAGAGGTAAAGTTGGGTAAGGTTAAGACGCAATAGTATTTGGTTATGGTTGGAAAAACTTTGTTTTATGTCTTAAAATATTGAAGTTACATACAGTTACAAACAGCATTTACCTTAATTTACTGAAGTTCACAGAGTTGTTAGAGTCTGTTATTTTGATAGAAGTCAGAATATTTGTCTCTGTTTAATGATGTCACCTGACTAGTACTACACTTTTTTGTAACATGCACTTGGGGTTACACTTATACCTCCAAAAGAGGCCACATATATGTTCATGTCTGTCATTTTAACCCCCTTCAGAAATCTACTAATATTGTTTTTTGAAGGAGTCAGACTGGTAAAGTTGTACTACATGAAATACACTTCAGGGCCACAACTTGTTACATTAAACTAACTCACTAATGGTGATTTACTGTGAAGTAAACACCAGAACAAGTCTGAGTAAAAACCTTTAACAGACACAATATGCTGTTTATAAAGTCGTAACAAAGAAGTATGTAGTACAGCAAGTTTTAAAAGGTTATACTTACATTAATCCAGATGATAATCAACTGAATTCAACAATTATAATGGAATAAATATGAATGAGTTTGGACATTTAGGTGTGTACTTGACTTTTATTAAGTAATATGATCATTTCTCAGAGACTTTTTTTTTTTTTTTTTTTTTTTTTTTTTTTTTAAATATGTGTTGTTTCATGTGCTATTATTGTGTGGTAATCCCAGAAAGAACTGCCCTTCATCACTGAAAATGGGAATCCAAACACAACACAGAACACAGTAATGTTTTCTGAAAGTTATGCAGGAATGTGTTGTCTCATCTAAGGAGATTCTAGAAAGGGAATATGGGATGGATGGATGGATGGATGGAAAATGCTAAATGTCAAAGTAGTTCTTCTAATGTATCTATTAATTTGAGGGGCCAATATAAATCAATGAATGCTATGAACTAGTCCACTGTATTGCCTTTAGAAAATATCTACAGCTAATGGTACTACAAACAAAGAAATTCAAGAATGAAAATGAAAGCATGCCAGTCAATGCCCATATATGATAACTTTAACAGTAACACATCTGTATACAAAAAACACAATGTTCTGTTATGACATAGACATAGTGTTAGGTGCCAGCTTTACTCATTTTCATGAGTTTTTGCTCAGTTGTCATCTTTGTGTAAACACAAAGCAGTGGAAGCAGGGTGTAGAGGGTGGTCAGAGAAATTGGAATGACAAGGCTTTGTCCTTGTTCTCAGTGACACCATTTAACAAATGAGGGAGACCAAGGAGTGGAGGGAAGAGGTAAAAATGCAGAGATAAGTGCACAGAGGGTGAGGAGAGAGGGATGAGGAGGTTGAGAGGGAAGGAGGAGACAGGTGAAGTGAGGAAGGAAAGGATTTGAGGAGTAGATAAGGAGACTCAGATGCAGAGTTCGTTAGGCCCTCGGCCTATCACACCCCTTAGTTAGAGGTCTCTAACTCTGATTGGAGGGCTCTCAGCATTCTGCATAAACAGCCAAATAATCATGCTGTAACACTTTTTTCTGTCACTTTTTCTCCTCATCATTTTCACAGCTCCTCCCTCTGTGTGTCAATACTGCGCATTCTTTCTTCTATCTCTACAGTTTCTTATGTGTTTTGTCTACCTCTGTCTAAAATTACAGTTTTTATGTCATTCCCTCCCGCCATCTTCAATTTCCTCTTTGTCTTTCTCCCTCTCACTCTTTCAAGTGATTTTTTTCAAGTGAGTTTTTATTCTCCTACTTCCTTTTCTTCCCTCTCATATCTCACTCACTCCCTTTCTCTCAGTAATGACAGGTTGTATGTTATTGTGTGTCTGTCTGTGAAGCAGCCACACCATCTAGTGTAGAGCTTTCCACTTGTCTTAATGGGTGTTTAGTGCTGCAACCATGATATGATGGTCACCTCTTCATGGGAATGCTGAGTGTGTGTGAGAGAGCATATAGAAGCAAAAGAAAAGAAAGAGTGTATGTGGAATGACTTAGTGTAGTCTTAGTACAACGGGAAGAGTGTGTGTGCGTGTGTGCGTTTGTGTGTGTGTGTGTGTGTGTGTGTGTGTGTGTGTGTGTGTGTGTGTGTGTGTGTGTGTGTGTGTGTGTGTGTGTAACTGAATCCTTCTCAAGTGTTTATTTTGGAAGTGTGCAGTACTTTTGACCATAGTCTGACAGAGGTGTTCTTGCCACCCGTTGTCTGTCTGATACTCCCTCACTGCTTGGACATGAAAAGCAGAGTTTTTGTGTTTATGTTGAGCAGCTGGTATATATTTGTCCATTGATTGCAACTGGACATCAAGTTACATTTCAAGCAGAATATATATTGTAAATATATATATGTTATCATAATTATCTTTGAAATTACAACTTCTTTGAATACTTTTGATAAGATATCTTTTTATCCTGTCAGTATTTTTTGACTGGTCTTTAGCCACATCAGCCACACACATACAAAGATGCATGTATACACTCCAAATATTCCATTCCTGGGGTCTAGAACCGCCAAAGCTAATCATAGCTGTCGGTGTGAAGTGGGCATGCTTGTTCCAGACCCCTGCAGTCCCTCTCTAGTTCTGTGCTGGCCACAGACAAAACACATGCCTAATGGCACTCTGTGTGTGTTTGTGTGCATGTCACACAAATGCCTGTATGTGTCAGGGTTGGTCTAACACACACTGACTAGCAGGGACACCCATGCAGGGCATTTACAAACAGATACAGGGCATTTGTTCCAGCAGCATTGAATTAGGCATGCACACATAAATATGTATACACACATGCACACACACTTGGCTTGAGAGCTTGGCATGGGGTGCAAGAGACCAGCGTGTGGTGTACTGGCTCACCTCAGATACAGAAAACAATTACTGCTCTCACAGGGCTGGTCAGGACACAGCTTGTACTAATAGACTGGACTCAAGAATTGAATTGAATCAAACTGAATTGAATTGAGCTGAGCTGAGCTGAATGAACTGAGATGAATTTGGTTGAACTGAATATAAGTGTATGGAGTAAAGCATGTTTTACTGAATACTTAAAGAAGAAATTAACATAAGAAAATGTAAGAAGAACGGTGTTTTCCACTGACTTAATATATCACAGCAGAGAGGCCTATGAAGGGAAACATCTCTAAGCAACACTGATTGGACCACATTCACCTATTATTATATATGGTTCTTTCATGTCTGTTCTTGTACTTTTACCTATGTGTGTGTGTGTGTGTGTGTGTGTATGGAAGAAACAAAGAGAAAGAAAGACAAAAAGTGTGAGTGTGTCTGTGTGTGTGCATGTGTGTGTCTGTGTGTGTGTAAGCCATATGCTAATGTTGGTCCATCTCTCTGTCTCTGTCTCTCTTCGGGGCCCGGTGCCAGGGCCTTTGTGAGATAATCAGCATAATTCTTTTGACAAATACACATGGTTATTCTTAATTAGTATCACACACTGTCCCCCCGGCCGCACCATGCCTCTCCACCTGAATATCACACACACACACACAGAACATCTGTGCACACACACTAGGGACACATGAGTACAAAAGAAGATACAGATGTGGTCTTGTTAGGACGCACCCAAATGCATACACATAAACACACTACAGACATAGAAACAGATACATGCATATGATCGTCTTAGGCTATATGTGCAGACACACACACACACACACACGCTGTCCAGAGGTTTCATGCCATAGCTCCACTCACACACCAAAGAAAAGACAGAATGAGGAAATAAAAGATTGAATAGATTGCTTTCTTGCCCTAAGAGCTAAGTTGTGTTGAACCACGTAAGATCTAAGAACTCTTTAATGTATAAATTAACAAGACCACTTCTTGTCTCCACTTTTCTTCCCCTATCATTGTCTCTTTCAGTCTTTTTTTGGCCTTGTTTATACTTCTCTCTCTCTCTCTCTCTCTCTCTCTCTCTCCCTCTCCCCCCTTCTCCGTGTGTGTCTCTCGCCCTTCGTCTTCCTCTCCCCTCCTCTCTCTTGTTCCATCTCGTCTTATTGCTCTCCTCTCTGCTCTTCTTCATTTGGGTTGATGAACTACTAACTTTGATCATCTACACACATGCTCATGCACATCGAATTTAAGTCGACTAGAAAGCCTCTCCTTTCATATTCTTCATTGTAGCTATTCATGCTGAATTCATTGGTTTAGATTTTTTTTTCTTTAGATCGGCTTAAGAAAAAAAAACATCATTTATCAAAAGCACATTTTACTGCAACAGTGTTGGAGAGTTAATAATCACTCTGCCACTTTAATTCTGCAGATGCTGCAGTATGAACAGTGAAAGGATTCCAGTTTTCGCTTCAATTTCAGTGAGATCATAAACATCTATAGTTTTTGTACAACCAATGCGATTTTGGGGTAAGGAAGTGTAACCAAAAGCAAGCAAGGTTCCAACATATTGCTAAAAATTTTCTGAAACCTCCAAATTATTAAAAAAAAAATGAAATTATAAAGAACCCACCTTCAACTGTGGTAGAAGAACTGTCTGTGTGCTCTTACTTGTTTCATATTTTTGTGTTTGTGGCTATCTTGTGTCTCATAAAATACCTTTAATTCAATAAACTGAGAGCTTTATATTTAAGCATGTACCTATGCATAAGTGAATGTATGTATGAGACAGAAATAGTTATTGAGGGAGCCATTAATGGGATGTAATAGTAGTGTTCTCGCACCATCTGATTACAGCCTGTCGGCATGTTTTTTTTTTTTTTTTTATTTGTGTGTGTGTTTCCATGTGTTTAAGTGTGTGTTTTTAACTGTGTCTGTGTGTGAGATGGATAGAAACTGTGCGTGTGTGTGTGATGTAGCGAGGAGGCCATTAATGTGGTGTGTTTCAGTGATAAAGTGTTTGAATGTATTGCCATCTAGAGGCGTGTAGCAGAGTCTCCACGCTCCTATAAAAGCTGCCAGCGCCAGATGCTGCTATTGACAATGTGCATATGTTAACCGCTTTATAGGCCACATGCCTCACATATTTCACTGGCTTTTAAGGTAGAGAGATCTCTCATTCTCGCTCACTTAATCTGTCTCTCCCTTTTGCAACATCTATCTTTTTTTCTCCTCCACTTTGGCTTTTTTTTTTTTGGCTTCTTTTTGTCCATACACTTAATCTCTCTCTGTCTTACTTTCACACAGTCCTCCTCTGTTTCTTCTTTTTTATCCTCCTCGTAAGTTATTAACTTACCCATCTCTTACTTTTTTCAGATCTCTCTATCACCTTACTTTTATACTTCATTTCCTCCTGATCCTTTTTCTTTCTGTCTTTATTTCCAACTCCAGCCCTCTCCCTCTCTCTCTCTTGCACTACCCCTGTCTCTATTCTGCGTTCCTCCCTCCCTTTCCCTGTTACGAAGTGCTGTGATTTGCAGGAGGATTTAGCTTGTGTCTAGGTGTCTAGGGGCTTATTAATCCTATTTTACTGTGGATGAAAAACACGTTGGCTCCCAGACATGAAAACAGTGAATACATGCATTCTGGTTGTTGTTCAGACAGTTCATCCTTGGTGCTACGCTACGGTGATTTGTCAGGGTTTTCATTTGATTTAGTCTGAATTGGAGCCTTTTTGATCCTCTTGCTGCTGCATTGAGTGAGTTACCAGTTAATCTCTTTACATATGCCTGCTTATGTGACACTATAAAGTCTTAAACAGACAATTTCAAAAAACTGCAGACTCAACACATGAAAAAACACAGCCGTCTATGTTCTACATTCACTTAAATGCACAAACGCACACAGGAACATCGCACCCATAGTCGCTCTAAAGCTCACAGGCGTAAACAAACAAACAGGCTGTTACATCCTGGAGCTCGGTGCTCCCTGACTACCATGTCATCGCACGCCAGGGCCTTTTGAAACAACAGTGTCTCTCTTATCAATTAGTAAATGGTGTTCCCACTGTATCACACACACATACACACTGTCCCTGCGTTTGCCAGGCTGTTGGGCTGGGTCCCACTGCCTAAAGCTACTGGCAGACACACTGTGCCTGTGTCTCTGTGTGTTTGTGTGTGTGTTTGTGATATGAAAGGGTGCCTGTGTGACATAAACACTCAATCTGTGAGCTTTGAATTCACCCATAAGGGACAGCTGTCTGCCTGCCAGTCTCTCTCTGTCTCTGCCACTTCTCTGGTGTCTACTTACTTTACCATGACAGAGCCTGTATGTTGAAATGCTGATATCACAAATCCCATGTCATGTCATCTTAGCTTGCCATTGTATCAGTGCTCTTTTCATTCCCCATTTTAATAAATATTGCACTTAATCACGCAGGATTTGTTTGTGTAACTAATTTCCTCTTGCTTTCTTCTCTTGCTCTGCCATGCTTTGGTGTTTCCCGCTCCCTCTCTCCTGTTTTCCCTTTCTTTTAACTCTTGCCCAGTCACCATTTTTTGTTTACTCCATTTCCTCTGCTCCTCCCCCTGTAGTCTCCCTTACCTTATCATATGTCTCCATTTTTAATTTTGTTATCACTCTGTGCTCTTACTTCTTATTCTATCTTTTTGTATTAATTTGTTGGTGCCTTTCTGTCTCTTAGGGTTCCATCTTCGAGGGAACAATTTTTGGTCTTGAGCCATACACGGAGTATAGTCTACAGGTGGAGGCTGTGAATGGAGCAGGTAGGTTGGATATAAACAGTAACTCAAATAAAAGACATGCTGTGCCTAATGTGAGAATCCAACTGTTGAACCTTTTTCATCTTCTCAGGCAGTGTTTTTAGTTCGTGGGTAGGCACTAGGACCAGTGAGGCTTCTCCAGCACATCTGACTAACTTCACAGTGGAGCAGAGAGAGCAAGGCAGGGCTTTGCTGCTTAGTTGGGATGAACCACGGTCTCCAAATGGACTTATCACGGTAAAAGAAAACACAAAGCATGTAATACACAATAAAATAGATTGTCATGTTATTACAGCTAACAAAAACATTTATAGATATTTTTATATTATAGTGTTCATGCACATTATATCATTATTTATCTACAATTTTCAGAAGCATGACATTTAAATGAAAACTACAGTGTACTATGTTACACAAGCTAAACTGAAATGCAAATTAAACCAGCATTATTTTGGTTCTTCCCTCAATTTAAGTTTTTCATGTGGTATGAATAGAATTTATTTAGACTATATGGGACCACCTGTAGTTCTTAAATCCTATTTGATGCTATACATTCTGTCCATCATGGCTTTCCTCATGATAACTGTAAAACAGAGACCAAAACTGAATAAAAATGTAACTGAAAATACACAATTATTCAACAGAATTCAAACCAGAAGACTAAATAACCAATAAATTCTTTTTTTTTTTTCCATTTAATCTTGCTGGTATAACACCATATACAAGCAAAAATAAACACAACAAGGTAACTAACACAGGGCAATGAAAAGCACAGTGAAGTACACAATACAGATAATATTTTTTATCCCAGTCTTCAGTGTATTCTTTCCTTTCATCTACACCCACCACTGACCCCTAAAATAATCTACAATACCTAATTTTTCCCTTTTTTAAAAATTCTATCTTAATCCTTTACCTTTATCTTTTCCATTTTCTTCCTCCCAGATGTACAACGTGTACAGTGAGGGGAACTTAGAATTCAGCGGGCTGTCACGCAGCTTCCTGTTTCGGCGTTTGGAACCATGGACCACATATACTTTGACTCTTGAAGCTTGCACTTCAGCCGGATGCACACGCACCGCTCCTCTACAGGTCACCACAGCAGTAGCTCCACCTGCCTCCCAGCCACCTCCCAGACCTTTGTTCATTGGTCCAGACCGTGTGTCACTTACCTGGGGTCCTCCCTCTGAGCCCAACGGGCCAATTGGAGAGTATTTTTTACTTGGGAGAAGTCTGGAAGAGCAAGGGAGGGGAAGAAGTAATGAAGAGGATAGTGAAAGGGGGAAAGTAAGTGAAACCATAACATATCTGTACAAATAGACAGTGATTCCCAATTATTGATCCATCTGTCCATTTGCCATTTGCTCTGCTAGAATGATCACGTCACATTTTATTCTTATTCAACTAGATTTTCTTTTCTTTGTAAATTATCTTCAACAGATCCTGTTCAGAGAATCTTCCCCACAAGCCGAGTCCTTCTCCTATACAGTAACTGGTCTGCGTCCATGGACTGAATATGAGTTTAGTGTCCGTACTCACAACTCTGCTGGCCACACCCGCAGCCCCTGGA
Source organism: Maxillicosta whitleyi (assembly GCA_029822895.1). NCBI lineage: Eukaryota > Metazoa > Chordata > Actinopteri > Perciformes > Neosebastidae > Maxillicosta > Maxillicosta whitleyi. The sequence continues at coordinate 1,703,684 of JAPSES010000001.1, forward strand.
TCACAGTAACAACCAGACAGGCCCCGCCTCGTGGCCTAGCCCCACCCACAGTCACTCATCTTCAAGGCCAACCTAGTGAGGTATTGGTGTCCTGGACTCCTCCTCTTGAACCCAATGGAGTCATTCAGTCTTACAGGATTCAGAGAAACAATGTGACTTTCTCATTTAGTTTTGACCCAACTGTTCTCAGCTACAGGGATGAAGAACTTGAACCATTTTCAGCATATAGGTATTGTCATGTCATCTACATCATTTACATCATTCTATAATCCTGTAAATAACTCAACATTTAATCACAAAAACTCACAATAATCACCACATACAAATGATATTCATATTAAGTTTACCATAATTAATCATTTGAATTGTGATATTTTCTGCTTCACAGCTATGCAGTAATAGCCTGTACATCAGAGGGATGCGTCACTAGCCCTCATACAAACATCACAACTTTGGAGGCTCCTCCTGCCACTGTGGATGTTCCCACAGTGGGTAAAACCACATCCAACAATATAACCATATCCTGGAACAAACCATCAACACAAAATGGACAAGTGACAGAATATCAATTGAAACTGAACAATGAAGAAGTTTATCGTGGGTCAGACCTCCATTATGTGCTGACCGATCTGAAGCCCTACACTTCTTATCAGCTGGTCCTGTTGGCTTGTACCAATGGTGGATGCAGAACCAGCGCAACAATTTCCACTCTGACTGAGGAGGCTCCTCCCACTGGCATGTCTCCCCCAACACTTAAGGTGTGTTCATTTATTAGTTAGTATTGCAAACACATTGTTTGTATCTGTGGCTTAAGGGGTGGACAACAACAACAACAATAATAATAATATATAACTTCCTTTTGTGGTACACTGGTATCTAATAGTGATATATTTGTGAAAATTAATGACACGTGTGTTAGAAGCAGTTTCATAGAGTCACGATCAGTGGACCTTGCATCACAATGCAGCAAAGAAATACACAATTCTTGTATTGTGTCTTGTTAGAGACATGTGTTTCTTCTTCAGTTATAGAGACATGATTTATCATAGATGATTTTCTTGGTACCGTTTTTTATTATAGCATATCATGGTAGTATTTTATTGTTAGTTTTGTTTGTTTTATACTAGTAATTTTCCAGATGTAGTCGATGTAGAGTACTTGTGAACAGTTTGGAAACACCTAACCTTATCACATATTTATATGGGAAAAATACAGTTAAATAAGAGTTAAATGTTCTCATTTTGCTTTGAAAATGTTTTCCAAACTTTTTGATAGTTTTGTCTGGAAAACATTTTGAGGCTGCTGTATTATTCTGCATATGTGTAGGGCAAAAAGAATAAGAACTGTGTTGACAACTGGATACCATAGTTCAGCTATCAGATATCTAATATTAAATTCTACAATGGACTCTGATGTGAACTTTGACCTGTCTGTTGAAGGTGACTGGGTCAGAATCGGTGGAGATTAGCTGGAGACTACCAGAGCACCCAAATGGAATCATCACAGGCTATGAACTCCGCAGAGATGGTGAAGTCATCTATGTCGGCACAGAAACTCATTACCATGACTTTACACTTTTGCCAAATGTGGATTATAGCTACATTATCAAGGCCAATAACAGCAGAGGGGAAGTTAGTAGCACAGCAGTGACCGCGAAGACTCACCCATCAGCTCCCTCAGGTGTTGGACTCCCCATACTCACACCTGTGGAGTCAGATCAGGTCCATAAATCAATCTTTCAGGAAATTGGACTACTGTTTGAAATGTGTTTGATGTGTACTTTGGTTAGAGGTTTTTTTATGCTTATTATTTTTCAGGTAAGAGTGGAGTGGAACATTCCAGCCCGTCCAAATGGAGACATTATTAGTTACACTGTGTACAAACGAGATCCCATTCAGCTCAGTGTTACCAGCACTGTGTTCACTCCAGAAGAACGTACCTTCTCTAATAGATTCACCACATTGCATGGACTGGCACCTTACCACAGGTTAGTCAATCAGAGTATTAAAATATGTACATGTTAGAAAGCAGTATTGAGGTTTGAACTTTTATTAAACCAAAATCTCATTTAGTCTTATTTTGTATTACTTTATTTTACATAATTCATAAATTCAGTTTTTCAAAGAAATACATATCCCAAAAGCAAAACATTAAACACAAAAAAACATTTTAAAAAAAAAACACATCTTTTTATTTTAAAGAGAAATCAAGAAAGAACAGCAAGAATAAAGAACAGCTGAAAAGAATGCTGTACAACTGGATAGTTCAAGGGCTTTCTGTGCATGTCCAGTTGTATATATCTGTTCTTGTGTTTGCATGTCAGCATGCTGTGCTGGAATATGTGGGTGTGTATGTGTTAGCCTGTGTACATGGTGATAAGATTCAGACGATAAAAACTCATCAGCCTTATCATATATGGATCACTTCCACTCTCTTAGATGACCTTCTATTCATTCGACTTACATTTATCGCATTCTTTTTTCCTTCCGCTCTCCTTTATTCCTCTCTTTCTCTAAAAATACATAACTTGCATGTTTTGCTGTTCTTTTACACAAGCTGTGCAGGTGTCAATGTGTGTTTAATGATCTACACAGTAAAATCATAAATGCATTGTTAGTTCTAGTATTATATGACATAAGTCCTACAAGTACTTTTTAATTTTCTCAGTTTGTTAAAATGTGGCTATATGTTCACATAGGTATGAGGTGCGAGTGGAGGCGTGCACAGTGCTGGGCTGCTCCTCCAGTGACTGGTCTTCTATTCTCACTCTGGAGGCTCCCCCTGCTGGACAGACTGTGCCACTGTTAGACCTCCAACGTGACACAGAGAGCAACTTTCAGACCACCTTTCTGCTCACCTGGTCGCCTCCAGCTCAGCCACACGGTATCATCCTGTATTATGAGGTGTACCGCAGACTGGACGATGCAACTGAAATGCAAAGGAGAGAAGCAGCAACACTGGTTTACAAGAATGTCTCCACAATGTACAGAGATAAAGGACTCCAGCCGTATACTGAATACCAATACCAGGTATAGTGTAAATGTATTATTCTAGTTCATATTCAAGTGATATAAGTCAAATTTATATAGATCACAAGAGTTCACATTCTTTTTTGTAGCACCATAATGAAACCACATCAGATTTTTAGTGTGTGAGTTCATGCTGCATCCCTGAAATGCTCAGTTGTTTTGTTTTGTTTTTTCTTTTGAGTTACAAAAGATTAAAAAAAAAAAAAATTTATTCCAGGAAGGTTATTAATAAATGTAACAACATATGGTTTAATTAATGATATAGAAATTTAAGAAAATTAAATAATAAAACTGAACAAATACCAGAGATAAGTACATATGGCACAACACAGTAGCTTAATACTGTTTGAAGCTGGAAACTGTAATTTTACTTTGATGGAAATATTTACTCCTTTTTGTCCTCTACAGGGGACATGTGACTAAAATTAAATGCTTTATTGTAATTTGTGAAGCTCATTTGGAGATGAGGTCTGATGTGACTGACAGATCACAAGATATAGCCTGTTTTCACAATGAAATGTTTTATATAGGTTTCGTTACACAAAAACACAAATCATGCACACTCGCAAATCATGCAAACACATCATCAACTGATGTTGTCTCCCATACATGCCAATATACATGGACATACTGTACACAAAGCAACACACAAGACAAGTAATCAGACAGGTGTTAAATGGTGGGGTCCATATTCATAGTGTTGCGCTTTGCGTTTGTACACTAATTGACAGGCTAGCCCTTTGGAAGCAACAATAACATTAGTATTCGTGCCTGTCAAACATACGAGCTGAGGCCAGAGAACCTGTGTAATTGATTGAGTTTGCCTGATTGTGGTGCCGTCTTTATTTACGAGGGTCCTAATTTATGACAGGAGGAGGGAGGGAGGGAGGAGCTTGGGGAGATGACGGGCGGGCAACAGAGCCATTAATCACTGGGCCCTCAGAGCACTCCACTTCCTGATTACCAGCCAGCCAATCGAATTAACTGTTAGCCCCCTTGGTAACAGAGCTTGTATTGGAAAGACCTTTTAATGGTGACCGCTACATGTCCCCTGAGTGTTTGCCAATTGGGGACTGGGGTATGTGAACAAAGTGGAGGTATGTGTGTTGACCATGAGCACATGTACACAGACATACTCTGTTTGTGTGTTCATGTAAACATGTGCGTATCAGAGACAGACAAGCAAAGTGATGCATTCTCAGTTATATTTTAGGCTTTTCTCCACGTACTTTGTCTCAAGTTTCAAGTCCTGACATTCATTGATCCATTAATTCACCAAGCAATCTGTTTGTTTGTCTGTCTTTCTACCTGCTTTTATTTTTATATCTGTTAATCTGCCAGTATACCTGTTTGGCTCTCTTCCTTTACCATGGTTGAGGCGTACACAAGGACGATAAGTCAGTTCAGTTTAGCACACCACAGTGCAGAGAGAGAAATCATATTAGGCTAATTACACTAGGTCATAAGCTCCTATTGACAGCTTTATGCTTGGTTTTAATTACTGCCCACTTTCACACAACTTAGCCCCATCACCCTAAGTAGATGCACCCGCCAAGTTGCTGTGAGGGCCTATCAGAGCGCTTAAAACGTGTCCGCAGTACAACTGTCCAATAAAAAGGCTTGAATACTGTCTGGAAGTTTCCTGAAGTCGTTTGTTGCCATGGTGGCTCATCCGCTGCCATGGCAGCTAACGGGGTATATTTTTTATTTTGTGTCTAATAAGCCAAATCATGGCCCAATAGGAGAAGAGAGGACAAGGGAGGAGAGAGAGCAGTAAAAAGTCTGTAGATGATATAAGGACGAGGAGATGAGCTTTACCTCTTAGCACTAGATCAAGGGCAAGGTGATCTAAGCCGACTTTAACTCTGAACTTTTTCTTTCTGTCTATGTGGCACAAAACTTCTTTATCAAGCCAAAAGCCTCATGTCACGTTGAGTCTTGAAATGTTTTGCTGCCTGTGGAAGAACATGGTTGTTGCTAGGTAGAAATATTTTATGAAAGTTGTAATTCCATGTGATGACAGTGGCTAATTAAAGTGAAACTCTCAAGCAACAAGTCGTAGTGAAAACATATTTAAGGGAAATATCATTCTTTCCCTTGTTTCAGAGGATTAATTTAAGTATTTAAGTAAAAAAAATTCCCAATGAAACAAAAATCAATTCACTTTAAGCACAAAACGTGTATTTTACATGTATTTTATCATTTATTCCTGCTTTATTTGATAGTCACAGAAACAGTATATATACACGAGCTGAAAACTGGTACCAGATGCAAGTATCATAGTGTTGTATTATAAGGGATAATTTGCAACACTCATCCCTACAGAGACTTTTATGGGACTAAAAGGTTAAAACGGTGAGATAACAAGAAATTATACTCAATGCAGCGAAATGCCATAAAGCTAAATAAAACTAAGTGCAGCGGGATACAAAAAGGTACACATTTATAGACCTTACATATAAAAACAGCCAATCGCATCAGCTCCTCTCATCCCCTTTAAAAGCAGCACACGGATTCATGAGCATGTCTCCGAGGAGAAATTGTAGATACGGCATCAAAAGTCACAAATATACAACACAATAGATTGGGTTGAATTTTCCTCTGTGTGTTGTAGTGTGAAATAATATTGAAGACATCATCAGTATAATTGCAGTAAGATTTCATTTACATACAATGAGGTTCATCACCAAAAAAGCATCTCATATTTATTTAGATACAAATGTAAAAAAAAACAAAAAAAAAACACATTTGGCTTCTGATATGTTGGGATGTAAGAGAACTAACAATAAGCCATGTTCAGCTAATTTATATTAATGACATTTTTGAGATTTTTTTAAGTGAAAATTTCCTTCTTCCTTAAACAGATCTAAACGCTGATTTAACCTATTTAGGCCAGTGTTTTATTGTCAGATCATTTTCTCAGATTTATCATGAATTATCTGCTGAAGTGTGTCTACCTGTACACTAACTGCTTCATGTAAGCTACACAATCACTAAACAGCAACAAGCTTTTCGTTCCTCCTGGCCCTCCTCCTCTCTTTGTGTCTTGTCCACCCTTGCTCCTGTCCTCCTCCTCCCCATTCCCAGTCTCTTGATCTTTCATTCTTCTTTCCTCTCTCCCATCTCAGTCCATCTGTGCTGTCACTTAGATCAATCAGTCTGATTGATCACAGCCTAATTGACTATTATTGAGGTTAATTCAACTCTTAACACACATGCACACACATATACACACAAAACTCACTATCACAGGCACAAACAACACACACACATACTTTCCACACTAAAGCTCAGACCCATCCATCTGCCTTCTGCACTACTTCTGACAGGCTACAGATGACTTACACATGCAAATCTCCACCCTGCCTGACCCTGTGCTGTGTACACCCTCTAATTATACCTAACACAAGCACACAAATAAGATTACTCTGTGTGTGTCTTTGTCTGCACGTGTGCGCGTGTGTGTGAATGTGTGAATAACTCCTTGATGAAGGTGAAAAGTAATTGTCATGCAGATATGTTAGTGTTGGGTTGCATGGTGAAAAGGTTTTGCTCTCAGTCCTGATGGTAGTTTTGATGGATGGTCCAATGAATTGACTTGTATCCTTTTGTTGGTCTGGTGGATATCGAGTAATTAAGAGAGGCCTTCATCATTAAGAGTTCATAAAATGCATCTAAAATAATAAGAGGAGAAAAAGGTTTATTAAATCAATCCTACGTCAGTTCTGGTAAATCAGTGAGCCAATAATTTGAGTGTATACATCTCTTGTTTCTATATTATGTCAGTTTTATGTTGTTTATGCAGGTAATTTCATAACATTAATGATTCTAAAAAAAAAAAGTTGTGTGTATCTAACCGACAGGTGTTTGCAGTGAATTCAGCTGGTCGCTCTGCCAGTCCATGGGTAAATGGGAGAACAGGACCTGCCCCACCTGACGGTGTAGGCCCACCCATTTTTGTAAACGTTTTAGCGACCTCAGCTGTCGTGGACATTCCCCCTCCAGCCCGACCCAACGGGATTGTCAGCTTGTACAGAGTGTTCTCACTGGACCACGACAGTCACAATCTGGTAATCTACATAGTATTGTGTTTACATATGAATATAAAACTAATAATGACTGACTGAGGGGTGGTCTGGTTCATTCTCATATTTTGTATTCCTCTTCCCTGACCCAAATCTGGCCTGACCTAACCCCACACTGTTTCCCCGGTAGCTCTCAGAGGGAACATCCCAGCAGCAGACCCTCCATGGTTTACATCCTTACAGCCAGTACTGGGTAGGAGTAGAGGCCTGCACCTGCTACAAGGTAATGATATGTTAACCCATAAAGACCAGCCATTGGTGACCAAAATAATCTTCTTATCTAATATGTTTAATACCTGTTGATCCATTAATCCTATCAATACATGTAAGTAATTGGTGTAAAATGCAGTTTTTCATTTTTTCATGGTCATCAGATTTGACCCATTTGGACGTTCAGAGGCTCTGTAGTGAACGTGGAAACACTGTCATCTACAACATTGATTCACCAGTAAAACCCATGGAGTTTGATTAATGATAGTGGATGGACACACTAGGTTTATGTTCAGTTATTGATAGATTTTACTGAAAAAAAATCACTTTTTCTTCAGTTTTCTCAAAAATTAAAATTGAATGTAAGAAATTAAATACAGCTGATTTATGTGAAAATACAAAATATGGAGGAAAATATAATAAATGGTGATAAATAAATTATGAAAGGTTAGATGTACGAAAAAATTAATTTGGGAACCGTCACAAGAGAAGCACTGGGTCTCTATGGGTTAATAATTGAAGCACAAGGATTACTTTCAACATATTCTTTTTTATTCGCAACATCATTATCATCTACAGCTATGCATACAAATGTACACTGTTGCAAGGTATTTTTGCCCGTTCTCATAAAGCAATTGTGACTGTGGTTTAGTCTTGATAGATAAAGTGTAACTGGGACTCAAAGTTGATTAGTGATTTGTATAAATAGGAATAAAAAGAAGAATGTCTCTGAAAACAAAATTATTATAACTTTATGGGCATCAGTGTATAAATTAGATTTCTGTGGGGATACCAGAGGTGGAGATAGAGATGAGTACATTTTTCTAGAATGTGTTTGATCTAACTCCAGACATGCATCACAATAATTTATACTTTCTATTCCATATATTTTTGAGGAAGATTATGTAATATTTATTATGTAACCTAAATGGATGTGACAACACATAGAAAAGTCAATCCACAACAGAACTTTCTTTTATGATTTTAATATCTGCAAACTCTAGTGTTTGTAATGGGTTTAATGTAAACAAAATGTGTGCATTTTGAGTTCTTCAAAAGTCACATAAAAGATGAGAAGTGGCATTTTTTTTCTTAATGTTGCACTAATTTGATACAAGACAGTTTCCTTTGCACAAAAACAGCCATTAGAAATGCTCCTTTAAGGGATAGTTTTAACTTTTACACTCTTGAGTTCATTTTGGAACTTGTACTTTTTCACTTTTTCTGCAGCAAACAAGTTAAAATACTTCCAGTATCTTCTTGTATCTGTTCCTCTATTTAAGTACAGAAAATGTGTATCTTTTCCATATCTGAGGGTTGCTGCTTGTTTGAGTATTTTCACAAGCAAATAAGTGTGCTACTACTAAAATTAGAGAAATGCTGCCTAAGTTGTACCATTATTTTACTGTGTAAGAAGTTTTTAAGACTCCAATGTAAATGTTTGGCAGTGCTGTACCAAGGGTCCTCTGCGTGAACTCTTCACCCTGGCTGCCCCCCCAGCCCAGCAGCCCCCTCCCCGCCCCATTACACTGACCTCCCGCTCTGTTCAGCTGGAGTGGGATGAGCCTTTGGCGCCAAACGGAGTCATCGAGAGGTGGTTACAGAGAAGTCTGAAAACCTCATTTACAATACACACAAAAGCCTGCGTTACACATATTTTAACTCTCGCTTTTTTCTTTTCTAGATGTGAGCTTCATCTGAGATCACCCTGTCCACAACCCTCCCAGCCTGTGCCCCTTCCCTGTATTGAAAAACAAGAAGAAATGTCTTACTTTGGAAAGAGGCGTAGCTTCAATGTGACAGGTGACTATAATTACTTCGTTATTTCTGTGGCTTTTGTTTTAATGTACTGTAGAAGAAATAGACATACACCAGTAGCAGTACATATATGTAGATCATATGTTATCATTAGTTAACTTTGTGTAACTTTCCCAATACTTCTTGATGACATAGACCTTAATTTGTCTTGGTACAGGGAAAAAATGTTTAAAGAGGGAAAATTAGGAGATAAATATAAATATGATAATATGACATTGGATATAAGATATTCTGTGTCTTCCCTAAATAGATACTACAGAGGCATATGTGAATTAAAGGGCAGTCCATGAATGTTTACATCCCCCACAATGTCCATATATAACCTCATTACAAGACTGGATGAAGTCATTGCACAGTAACAAAAATGTGGACAATTACCATTTCACCATACAGCGTTACATTACTACAAATCTATAAATGAAAGGTAGGTAGAGGTAGAAATTGGGCAAAGTAATGTCAGGATATTGAAATATGCCTCGTCCTTCTGTAACTCTCCTCTCTGTCAAATAAAAAGACTGAATATAAAGACAAAAGAGTTGATGTTGTTTCATAGAAATTTGTAGCCAAAATATCGCATTAATATGAATTGCTGTGTTGCTTCAATAATAAACCATGGGGCAGACCCAGTAAGTTGTCTAGGTTTTCTACAGTGTGTAAATAGAGTTAAGAAAAGGTGCAGAAGTCTTGTTTTCTCACAGATCAACTGTAATATGGGATTTTTGCCCAGCAACACCAAAACAGTATGACTCACTGAAGCTTTTAATCATGTGCCTTTGTGTGCTGTGTGTTTTGTGCAGGTCTCCAGCCGTACTCCACCTATGAGCTGAGAGCTGCCTGCTTCAACAACATGGGCAGCACTGCCTCCAACTGGACGACCGTGACCACACTCTCTGAAGGTAACACCTACATCCAATCCCTCATCCTTCCCAGAAAGCCAGTCATAAAATTCTCAGAAATTTGACCACATCTGTTGTTTCTATGGTTCTTCAGCCCCCCAGTATGTTGCCCCTTTCTCAGTGGGCAGTAATCTGACCATCATCTGGCTGGACTGGTCTGACTCCTTCTCTCTTAACGGCTACCTGAAGGAGTATAGTGTGACCGAGAGCCAGCTCAGGGTCTACACTGGCTTCTACAGTTATCTCCACTTTCGACGCACCTCACAAAAAAGTGAGCTCACGCGCAAACAACAAACTTGTACACTAAAACTTTTCATGGACATTAATTATTTTTTGTCTTTATTTTACCACGAAGCCCCACTGAAATTAGAAACCTGAAGTATTACACACTATTCATGTGTACAGGGAATTAAATAAAACTGCCCGAAATAAAACATGTTGTTTGGATGCATTGTTAAAATATTAAAGTGGTGCAGATTGATAATGCAAGTGCAATTACTTATACATGTCTGTTTCTATTACTTTATTTTTACATTATTGCACTGTGATTCACCAAGCATTCATTGATTTGACATAACTCACATCCTAACATGCAGACCTGCACCAAAAAGACTTTATTAGATCTGTCTTGCAAATGTTGCTCTCAATAAATGCATATGATCTTTTTTAATGGTGAGATTTTTAGTATAGTAAACAGATAAATAAACTTTATTCATTTAACACTTTTTAAAATAAGTTTGTGCTAAACAAGGCAAACTGTATAGATAAATAAACACAATGATACTATGATTTTGAGGAAGATTCCGATGTCCATGATCGTGTGTTTCAGAGGGTGTTTCTTCATCTTCAGCCAGGGTTAGAATCTGACTGAGTGGACTCTACTAACATTGTTTTCACTCTCTTTCCTCTGTTCATTTAAGCTCTGTTGCTTCAGGTGACTTGTACCACTGACAGTGGCAGTGCCAGTACTCCCATCATCAAATACAACCCTGTCACAGGCCAAGGTAACACACACAAACACGATTATGTCAAACTGTAAAGTGAAATAAGCATTTGTATATTCAGTAATAATCTGAAACTCTTGGACTATGTGTCTTTTTTTTATCTCCTCTCTGTCTTATTTTTATCCCTCATTTTGTGGAAAATCATTGAAATATTATTGTCAAATGTATTTTTTTTATCAAAATCTCTTCCTGAAGCTTAAACACAAAATGAGGTTTACTGACAACTTATACTGGAAATATAATATCAACACATAGTTTATAGATCAGCTTCAAACAGTTTAACGTCTGTAATATGTGTTTCCCTCTTAGATCCTGTGGAACCCATTGATAATGGTAATCAGGGTGCCAGTGTGTCAGCTACACCTGTCTACTCTGAGCTCTGGTTCATCTTAGTTTTTACTCTACTGGGTTTGTTTTTATTAGCTCTGTTGCTCGGACTAGTGCTACAAAGGTACGACTGTCACATCCTAAAACAGACAATAGATCACTAATATTTCAAGTATTGTTTGTTGATAAACTGGGATGAAATAAAAAAGAAACCAGTGATTTATTTATTTATTTATTTGCTGTTTTTCTCAGAGCTCTGAGGAAAAATACATCAGCCAGAGAGCGCCCTCCACTGGTTATGCTTCAGAAGACAAGGAGAGCAGGAGGAGAGATGTACATGGTGAGAGGAACAGGGACGAGAAGCAGAACAGAGCAAAATAAAGTGAGAGGAGGTTAAATAGGAGGATGGAACAAAAATGGCAGGAAACTGTTAACCTGCAAAGGAGACAGAGAACAGGTTCTATGTTATTGGATTTCTAGAAAATACTCCGGCAGTGACTTAATAGCATTTTTTTTCTTTTGCACATGACCCTCTTTGACCTAATATTTGAGCCACTAGAGGGGGATAAAGCAACAATATATATGTATTTATTTTTGGCTCCTTCCTAGTTCCTAGATTAATACTGAAAATTATTAAACTATTCATCATGTCAGTTTAAGTTATATTGTTACACTAACATATTAAATATTTATTTCATGTAAAAATGTGCAGCTACACATTTTGTCTTTTGCAGTAAATCAGTTCTTATTCGAAAAAAGTCAGTTCCATGATGCTTTATCTGGTTAATAACTTCGACAAACCACTCACACAAAACCATCCACTTTATTTCAGCCGTTTTATCGTCTTCTATATTAATTTGTTTTTATTTTCCTCTTTTTCATTCTCCTATTATCTTTAATTCTTTCCTTTTTCCTTGTATCTGTCCTCCTCTGATCCTTTTCTTCCTGTAATACTTTCCTCATCTCCTCCACCTTCTCTCTCTCTCAGAGGTCCTGTCCTGAGTTGTGCTCTAAACATTATTCCGGCTCTGTGCTCCTCACTGATCGACCCACAGTAAGAATACGCTTTAGTTTTTTCGTACTGTATCAACCCTAAATGTTTACTTTATTGTCCCCCTGCAGTTTGACACTGTAGCAGACTGTGTTGAGGTCAGCAACGTTATACTTAAAAGCTACACTGTGTATACTGAGGTATGGGATTGTGCATTTGTGCGGGTGCTTCTTTAGCTGTGTTCTGTTTGTGTGTGCATGTTTTGTGTGTGTGTGTGTGTTTGTTGTTGATGATAACAATAAACCCCTTCTTCTAAAAATAAAAATAAGTTGCATGTTTCATATTGAGGAGTGCAGGACCCATATTTATAGCAGTGGTTGATTTGTAAAGGTAAGGTTTTTACATTTTGTTATTTTGTTTTGTTGAATTTATATACACAAACCTTTACAGATGAGTTTATATGCAACAAAAATACCTTTCTTGTTTTTTTTTTTCCTTGTTTTGTATTATTTTTCCTCAACATTCTATGGTTCTTTATAAAAGCATCAGGATCATCTTTGAATCGCCGTGTAACTGATAAACCTGCTGGTATTTCTCAGGGTTTGTCCGACACAAAGATAGTCGGCAGTGGCTCTCGATTCAGCCCCATGTCGGTCCTGCGGGTTCCCAGCCAAACGGACCTCAGTCAGACTTACTCCCAGCAGTCTCTGCACCGCAGTGTCAGTCAGCTGATTGACAGGAAATCACTAATGATGGAGGAAGGAAGCTGGGACCACCCTCTGGGACATGATTCTGGACTGGTGAGGAAAAACTGTTATTGTGTTACAGTTGGTCAGGGGATTACACCAACCTTTACTAAATTCACAATTAAAAGCTTTTAATTTTAGTTTATATTTCCACTGTTCATTCAGTTAACCTAGCTACTTAATTCTGATTAATTTTTAGATTATGTCACCTCACCTCATGATGATGAGCAAAAGGACAATGGGTCTGTGAGGAGGGGGACCTTGAGTCCGATTGACACCCAGTCATGACATGAAATTTCTAACATTAGAACATGTGTTTTTTAAGCTTCCAGGCTATTTAAGCACACAGGAAACTTTAGGCATATGAACATTGACTCTGTGAGAATGTGATACAACAAATAAAAGGTGAAGTTTAACTAAGCTAATAGAACTAATATTATATCTGTGAAGTCTGGAAACAGGAAAAAAAACAGGAATGACAAATCCAGCTAGTTTTTTCTCCATTAGCTCAACACAGAAAACAGAAATAGAAAAATATGAAAAACTCTGCAGATGTTCAGAGACTCTAACAGTCCACCACAGGTCAGTAGGTCAAGGCTAAATAAGTATCACAGATAACAGCATCTCATCTCAGATCAAACATAGGACTAAAACAAGCATACCCTTATTAAATTACTTTTAACTGTGTGGCTTTTACAGACTTTAACTTAATTTACTTCATTTAAGTTAGTGACCTTAGGTGACTGAATTTACACACATAAATCATTTATCCTGTCACAACAATAGAGCAAAAAGTGGGAATGTTTATATATATTTGAAAAAAAAAAATACTCAGAAGTGTGGAAAACCATAAACTGTTGCACAAACAAATGACTTACCTCATATTTTCCTCATGACTGGAATTAATTTGTGGACCAGGGTAAATTTACTGACATCATGAATTCACATTAATGGCCTTTTCTATGTCAAATAATCCACAGCTGAATAAGACAATGAATATTAAAGTAATGCATTTAAATATAATAAAGATGGTAAAGCTCTCAGATCAGTGTGTCAGGTGAACTGTCCAGTGTTGGGATTTGTGTATCGGCAAAACCTGGTGTTTTATTTTAAAGTAAATTTACCAATAATGTCCAAGGACAGAGTATCTAAAATATATAGAAAGCCACTTCAGTTTTGTCTTAATAGTAATCAATTAGTCAAAGAAGCACATTGTAAATACACGATGACCACATTTGTTTTTAGCTGTTTCAGTTTGTGGCTCTTCAGGGACGCTTAAATAAATCTGAGCCATTGTTAATATTATTAGTAACACCTGTGATGACATTTGTCCTGCCAAAACAGTGACGTTTGTGTCACCTTTGTGTTTTTTTTTTTAAGTTGCAGCCTTTTTTGCTGACTCAGCATCATGTGTTTTCTTTCAGTATGTGGAGGAGGATGAGTTTGTGGATGCCATCAAGGCCTTAAGTTCTGGAAAAAAGGAGCACACCTCATTCACCGACACTCACCTTTAAGAAAAGCCGGCTGATGGGGTAACACACACAGTCATAAATTAGAGTGTCAAAGAAAGGCAGTAGAATAATCACACCTGTCATTAGATGTTAGCAGGGGTCTAGGGAGGCAGGTGAAAAAAATTGAAAAAAAATTCAGTATCAAGTGCATGAAAATGTATTAATGTCTTGAGAAATATATATATATAAAGAAATACTGTACTCTAGCAGTTATAGTCACAGTCAAATCCAAAGTTTTTATAGGAATCCAAATACAAATATACAGCTCAACCTCTGCACTTTTAGTTTGTTGAAACATGCACAATTATCTGCTCCAGTAGGTTTATACTTGTTACCATTCTGTCAAACAGTGAAAATGGAACTAAATGTTTCAGTCAGTTCTCCTGCTTCAACATGTAATTGTGCCTAGTAGGATTACACTTGATGAGCAGTAATAGTCGAGTTGTATTTATGGCCTTGGTGTTAGTTTTGTACAATGACAAAAATGCCAACTCTTGTTTTTTTAATGTGTTAAATGTGGCTGGGAATCACAGATGTGCTGTCTGATTGTGATAATGTGATGTAACTTGAAAGCACAATCTGAGATTTTTTTTTTTGTACCATATCAGTTGTGGATTAATAGTTCACTCTGCCATTTAAATGTAAAAGGAGTTAGACGAGTAAAGCTAAGTGTCTGTTTGTTTTCATGGTTCAGCTGTTAGTGGAATTCAGCAGCGCTGTTTGTCTGTGGCCTAATTTTCATCTGCATGTCATGAGCGAAATCAGCTCAAGAATGACAAGTATCTCTGCAATGTCCTGTTTTGTTATATTATTTATTTAAAAGAAAAAAGTGTTCATATCTGAACTCCACAGATTGAGTCTATTGGTTTAGAGCAAAATAGTCATAAATACCATCCTAGTGATGGTATTTATGAGACGATTTCCGAGTAATGTTGCATTTTGATGTTTTTGTGTACAAAATCTGATGTATTGTTACAAACACTTTTCTTTTTTTACTGGCAGTATTATTATTGTATGATTGTTGTATAAAGATAATGAATTGACTGTGTTTTGGTAAACTATAAACAATGACCAATGGTCAATGAAAAAAAATCTCCTGCCCTGACATTGTTTTTTTACTTTTGCTTCATATTAAGAGATTAACTTGTAATGTTTAGACAAACTGCATTAATAAAATGAGGTCCAGCTGGACTCATACAGTAGATGATATGATGCTCAGGTCTATTCATCTTTGTTAAAAACTGCATTTGATTAAGAAAACATCAGCACAACATAACAGTAACATAAATTCCTACTTATATACATGTACATCTTTTGGAGAAATGCATAAAACTTTTCTAGGTAGAATAACAGGCTAAAATTAGAAAGTTAAAAATAACTGTTCAGGAGTCATTATATGAAGTATCGTTTGTATCCAGGTGAGAACAGGTAAGAAAACTTTTTTGTGCCATAAGGCAACATTTTTCGCTTATGGTAGAATCTCCCATTTGATAAATAAAGAGACACAGACAACTTTTATCAGGTAAATATTGTTTTACTCCATCGCAAACAGAGGAGATGTCAGTGCTTAACAGCAGCAGCTTAAAATAATCACACAAATGTACCAGTTCATGTTTCAACCATGAACATCAAACCAATATGAGAGGACAAAAAAGCATTACAATGACAAAGGAGGACATGTGCACTCGTATAGTAATACATCAGTATTTATTTAGTTAAGGCGGTCATGTTGCGCCTCAGTTTAGTCTATATGATTGGAATTATCAAAGAAAAATGGTGTGCACATTGAAGGATTTGTGTGTGTGTGTGTCCACATACAGTGTGAATAGCAGGACAAAATTAGATGTTTAGATTAAATTAAAATGAAACGCAATATAGTTAAACCATAATATTACATGTAAATATGTGGCTCAAGCCTAAATAAAGCTACTTACGCTTTCTTCCTGACAAAAACTCAGACCAATTAGTGCAATCTGAGTCATTTTAGGAATCGTCTTCTGCTGAGTTAGTAAAACAAAGATGTGTAATCAGCTGCACCAAGATTTTGTTATCACACACACTGGCACATTCACACAGAGGGCCAGTATCTCCATCAAAACTATGCAGCAGTAATTTGGTTTTGCTCCTGCGTCCCTTAAGGGGACATCAAGGCGAGTTAGAAATTAACAAACTGGCAGTAACAACAGTACCCTCGCTCAAGGACACCAGTCTGACAAGGGCACTTCTAAAACATTCACAGCCACATTCACAGCTAATGTCAGCCACAGAGGGAGGGAGAGGTTGTGAAAAGGGAGCTCATGGAGTGATTGTAAGGGACAGTATGGCCCTGAGCTACACACACACACAAACACACACAGAGTTTTATTAAACTCATAAATCACAATGACGACAGACGCCGTCTCAGAGAGCAGACTGTCTGAACAGGAAGGTTAGTGAAATGAAAGCGCTGGGGAGACACATACACACAACGCTGTGACACTCAAACAAAACAAAAACGGTGCACTTTAGCAAGTTATCCACACAAACCATGCGATAATAACTCAGCAATGACTGGCAGCCGCGCGATCAATTGTTTCCTTTTTCCTTATTGAGTCTAGTTTTTGTTGACAGAAAAATGAAATCATTTGTTTGAATTGAGCTCGTCATTCTGGATATTTATGGTGAAATATCTCAGATCCCAAAATCAGTTCTGAAACCTTAAGTGAAATGAATGGAAGTGAAGCAACCAGGTCTGTTCAATTATATATTAACCCTTAAAGTCTTTGAAAATATGTTTGTGGCAACTTCCAATTTATTATTTTTTCTCTACATTCAAGTGATTTATCACTATTTATTATAATACTATCTTCTGCATTTTGCATTTTCAGTGAAAATCAGGTATTTCTCTATATTCAATTTACTGATTATGTATATATTTATTAAAGCCCAAACTAAATTTAAAAAATTATTAAATCAAAACAGAAAAAAAAAGTTGATTTTTTTCATCTATATATATTACTAACCAAACATGAAAACAAGTATCTACAACCGCTATCATTTGTCAGACTGCTATTTGTTTTACTGGTGAATCAATGTTGCAGAAGCTGGTGGTGTTTCCACATTCATTCCGGAGCCTCTGAACATCCAAATGGGTCACATCGAATGCCACTGAAAACTAAGAAACTGCATTTTACTGGAATTATATGAATGTATTGATAGGATTAGGGGTTGAAAATATATTAAACATCTTAGATCGGTAGATGCTTTGGTCGCCAGTGACAATATAGGTCATTAAGGGTTAATAAAGAATTGAAATTTTGGAAAGAACATAATTGTCACACATAACAAGTATTTAATATTATCAATGGGGAGCAATGCCATTCATATCACCATCATTTTGAGCAAAAAAATATCCAGTTCAGAGCTTTTTATCTCCACAGCTGAACAATCACTGAGTAAGTAATTCAATATATTTAATGGTATTAAACTATAATAATGCATCACTTCTAACATAGACAATGTAAAACAATGATATTCAGGGCAGTTAGAACAATAGATATGCTTTTCTTTTAGCTCACTACAATCTGGCTGAAATATAATGTAAACGTAGCCAGAGAGAAACTGCGAGATGACAGATAAACACAAACAGATGTGCATGACATGGACAGACAGTTATGTGCATAAATACATTTTAAAATTTAGATTTTTTTTTATATAAAATAAACGACAGCAAGGTACTTTGATACTAGTCTTAATAGTGCTAGTGCAAATGCAGTTAAATACGAATATAAGCCTTATATATTGAACAACAGTTTAAGTAACAACAGAACATCACATACATCAATGCATCCACGATAGGATATTGTTTTGAATGTGTATGTCTATTTTCATACTGTTAATTCATGTAGAAAAATGTGCATCTTTGTACAGGCAGGGACCACATAGTGAAACAATGTGCTATACACAACTTAAAATGTTGTATAGATGCTGGGATTCAGCAATTATAATTGCCATTGCAGAACAGCATATTGAGATGTATTTACCCTTTTATTTTACTCATTTTTTTTACTAGTATTTGCTATACTAAAATACTAGCGTACCATAGGTCCAGTGCTGGCCCCAATCACGCAGGATCAGTGAAGAAGCAGAAAATGACTACGTTCAATAAGGCTGATGCCATTTTACTGTCCTTTTCAAGCCTTCACAACTATTATTATAAAGGTAAGATGCTTATTTTCCTTCATAGTATATAATCTTTGATAGATTTGCCTCAAAATAAAACAAACATGCTAGCAAGTCAAGGTGTTTGGAGGAAGGACATGCTCCAGTTACTTCAGTTACCACTTACAGCAGACACTGTCACATCTAATGCTTTTTGATTCAAGTGATACCTCATCAGTGATCTGCCACAGTGCTGAAATCTAATTTGTCTAAATGTATGCTATCATAAGACGAGCGCAAGTAAATCCAGAGAGGACAGGTCCATAATGAGGCTCTAGACAGAGCTCACAATTCACAAGCCTTTGGTCAGATTCCTTTTCCTTAAAACACACAACATACAGGCTGAAAAATTGTCAAAGATATTAAATAAGGCACTGCAATGTCAAAAGTCATCCAGAAGACAACACAAGACACAGTCAAATCTGGACTAAAGTGATGTAGTGTTGGTAACTGTACTGAGTTTAGAGTCATATTATGATACTGTAAAAAAAAAACAAAAAAAAAACAACACACACACAAATAAATAATCAGAGGCACTGCTCTGGGAAAATCAGGTTAACTCGGGGAGTCCTGTAGTTGAGTGTTTAAGGGTGCCTACCATGAATCACAGTGTCTCCAGTTGGATTCCCAGTCGTGACATTTGTTGCATGTCATTCCCGTCTGTGCCACTGGTATCAGACTCTTCAATTCTATCTGCTACTGGAAAAAGGCACAAAATGCCCAAAAATACATAGTTATATAGAGAAAAGCACTAAATTTAATCAGAAGAGAAATATGTGTTTTTTGACAAAATAAAGAGCTTTTTCTTACATAAGGAGCAGCAAAAATATGGAAAAATTAATTAATGTGTGTTATCTTGGTGTAAAACTATGAACAGCATACACCTCTGAAATTGAAGGAAGCCAACACAGTGCCATGTTTTCAATTCACATTAACAATATTGTAAGTTGCACTTCCAAGCACACTGTGTCTCACATGTTGCTATCATTAGATTTGGAATGACTGAAGAAATGCAACTGACCATTCACTGAAATGAAATCTAAAGTCTGGGATTATATTCACATGAGGATTCATTTAAGCCAAATGCCCTAATGTAGGAACCCTGAATCCTTCATGTGGAAACAAAAGTTAGCATAGAAATAGTTCATCTTAAATTCACTGTTGCATAGCTGTCACAGTGCAATCACACCCAGAGGTTTTACACCATTACAGAGCTGTGGCATAAACATGTTGCTAAAGGTTTTGTAGTGTTGTTGTTTCAACAAAAACCTCTACTGTATCTCTGACTACAGCAAAGTACAAATGTGTGCTTGGGTTCAAGTAGCTGCCGATCAGTTTTATCTGCAGTTATGTGGCCCAGCTATTCACAACCTTGACAAACAGACTCATCTCTGTTCCTGTTCCTCAAGATGTAGACTCAACATCTGTTATCAAACATATGCCTCAAAGCACTAACCATCACCAAGAGTCTGAGACGACCTACAGCAAACACCAGTGGACAGCTGAGACAGCAGCAGCTCCAGCTGAACCCGGCAGATTTGTGATAAAGTGTGATAAAGACTAAAAGAGAAAAAAAACAGGGCATTCCAGCTCTGGTTCAGATGGCATCCTGTTAGTGCTGGGATGTTACAACTCCTTCTTTATGTCAGTTCTGTGGTCAAAAGAAAAAAACACAAATTGATGAAAGCGCGCAGGTGAGCTAAAAAGTTGTTATAATCAAGGAAGTGGATGAGTGAAAATAATTTGATCCTGAGACACAGACTAGTTAAATCCTTAAGGGGCTTATTATGTGAAATGAAATAGGTCCTTCAGTCACTTCTATCCTAAACTACAGCTCTTAAAACACAGCTCAGAGCAACATAGAGAATGAAATAAAAGCAGTCGAAGTGTAAATTAGTTTCCTGCATTTATCTCTTACATTGTTTCCACTGTGTAGCTCGGCCTTGTTATGTCCTACACACAACTACAGCACAGGACGCATCTGCAAGAAAACTGGAGGGGCTCACCCCACCGTCACAGGCTGCTGTCCTGATTGGACGGCTCAGGCGCCAGCTTCCTGTGTCGTGGGGACGTGGAGGAGCCCAGTTTGGTTGGGGAGGGGGAGGCAGTGGCCGACGAGTCACTGCCACCTCCTTCAGATCCAGATGGGACAGAGGAGAGGTGAGGCACTGGAGGGGCTCTTTTCCTCCCAAGAAAGCTTCCATCTAGCACCCCCCTCTTCTTCACCCCTCCCTCAGTCTTCCCCCCATCTCCCCCCGGTGCTACACCCTCACCCTCCTCCGGCTGAAGGTGCACTTTTCGTCTAACATCACCTCCAACAATAGGGCTATCTGGCGGTTGCCGTGGAGATTCTTGACCACTTTCTGTCTTCATCCCTGAAAACACGGAAGCCCCCGTGTTTGTGTTAGAACATGCACTGGAGGCTCGACAAGCCCAGATGTCCATGGCTGAGGCCCGCCTTTCACTGTCCTCAGGACCGAAGTCACAGAGAGAGCGGCGGCCGTCCTGTACCTGACCAGGACCCTGGGTGAACGACGGGCTCGCACCATCAAGAGCACCTCGGCTCAGGCTGAAGTTCTGGAAGTCTCTGTATAGAAGACAGATGGAGATGGATGGGCAAGATTACTAATTGTAATGAATTAATTTTATCAGTCTGAGGGAAGTGGTGAAAACTATTTTTTTCCCACTACATAGAGCTGCCTTAAATTGACTTGACTCTTCCTTGTCTTTTTTGTTTTTGCATTGACTCCACTGACTTATTATTCATGTCATGAATAATACCTGGTAATATGTCACGATGAAGATCACATCATGAAAAGTTCATACAATGTTACAACAAAAACCATTTCACTGAGGGTGAGAACATCATAATGTGACTCCTGTGGACAATAATTGTACTTGTTGGTATATATGAAAAATACACAGATAACTGATTATTTTAAATAATGTAGTCAAGGAGTCAGAATTAAAAATTGCACACTTGCATTTTGCACAATGACACTGAGACCAGAATTAAACCATGCATTCACTGGACCTTAACATTGCACACTTTTATGATTATACAATTGCACAAGGTGACATTTCATTTTGATGCAGTTCTGATTGAGGGGTACTATGTTTACACTGACAATGGAAGTACCTGGTACCAAAAAGTGGGAGGGATCAAGTCAAATTATTTTTACAGAGTGGACATGTACTATTAGAAGTGACAGTGTGAAGATATGTCATTTACAATATGGATGAAACTCGACTTTAACTGGACAGCCAAGCATGATTTTACCGGTAGCTGTGAAAGGACTCGGTTCTCCGAGCCCGGGCCAGCAGTGGACTCTCCCTGTAGGGCCGTACAGCTCCGTAAGTAGCCTGAGCCTCTGGAATGGCCTCCTGTGCCTGTAACTGGAGGCTTAGTCCAAAGAGAGCAAAGACAGGTAAGACTCACATTATATGCTCTTGTATGTGATGCATTGGGTTGAATTCTTTATATTTACAATTACATACAAGACACAGCTCAAGGACTCACATGTCGCTATTTGTATGTCAACGTATAATGTATTTGACTGTGAAGCAGGAAGAAGAAAAGTAGAGGCAGCACTTCCTCCTGTTTTTATGTAGGGTGTGTGTGTGTGTGTGTGTGTGTGTGTGTGTGTGTGTGGTTATGTCATTCTAACCTGGAGCAGGACTCTCGTAGGCGTGTATGGTGCAGCACAGAGGGGGCGGGGCTTATGTTGGGGGTGGCACAGCGAGAGGTGCTCAGGTCGCACTGATCCAACAGCTGAAGTAGCTCCTCCTCAGTAGGTCCACCAACATCTATCAAACACAAAAAACACACACTGCACCTTCTCATCTTGGACATTACATAACCAGCTGACTGATCATTATACGGCTCTAGTTCTTTCTCTTTCCTTTGCATCCTCACCCTCTTTCTTCCTCTCCTCTCCTTTGTTCGCTGTGTCCATGGCGGTGGTCAGATCCCACATCTGAATGCTGCCGTTGCCGTGGCCGGTGAACAGATAACGCCGAGGTCGTGACCCCATCCGACTGGAACCCTCACACTCCCGTACCATAAAGCAAGTGATGGTGGTGCCGTCCACTGATTGCACTTCACAGATCCTAAAAAAAATACAATCCACAGTAACACGGAAAGATAAAAACCTCTGTACTGGATAAACGGAAGAAGACAAATAAGGACATTCTACCTTTTTCCAGTAGATGAGAGTCTCACAAACAGTTTGTTGGTGATGGGGATCACCTTCTGAATGAAAACTTGCTGGTCGTCTCTCTCTCCAAATGGACCTGGGAGCAGAAAACATCCTCAGTCTAAACCTGGATTTTAACGAGTGTATTAGGAGTGTGAGGTGAGTTTTTAGAGTGATTGTGTGTTTTGGGATGGGATGCACAGTTAACAGGACGCATCTTGTTTATTGACACTGAATCTGAATGAAATGTTCGAACTGTGTTTCTGTCACCCCATTCATGGGCCTGAGTTCTTTACTACACACAGTTCTATCCTCCTTATAAATACACTAATATAACCATACTATATTTTGCCTTTTTCATTTTCCTCTAAGCCTCTCTCTCACCTATATCATTCCCAGAACAGTAGCTACCATGGCTCTCTGTTTCCTCCAGGGACAGTATTTTGAAGGAGGCCAGAGGAGTGGAGCCTGGCTGGGTGGAGATCATTCCTCTGAAGCGGGTCACCGTCCACGTCCGAACATGATTGTTGTCTGCACACACTGACAGGAACACAAAAAAACATTTTACATACAACAGGCACAACTGCAGATGATTTCAGTTTCCAAATGTATCATTCTGATGCTTGTGTTTTTCTGATCATGATCCTTGTTCCTCACCTGACACCAGATGTTTCTCAGAGAGCATAATCTTCGTCACCGGACTCCTGTGCACAGTGAACGTCTGAAACAGCTGAGGGCCCGATCCAACTGTCTCCGGATGTTGCACAATTACTCTCACTGCACCGCTACTAGTCCCATAGGCGATCTCAATCCAGTTCCCACTCACACCTTCAAGGAATCACAGGAAGAGAATCAGTCAGTAGATCTTAAGCTGTCACTGTAGGTGTTTTTGGGATTAATTACAGGCAAAATTAGCTGTTTGGAGAATAAAAGACAAACACTAAGGGCAAAGTACAGGTATTTTACATACAGGAATATAGTTTGTGAAATGTATCATCTTATGTGTTTAGAGGAGAAAAAAGGCCTGGGGTGATGACATGATACACTATTGTTGTGATTTTGTGTCTCTGAAATAATAAACTAGGATTATAGAGACACAAGGCTTGTAAACAAAGGTGTGTGTATGTGTGCACTTACTGGTTTTTGGTGTGAGGTACACCGATAGTGCAGTGATGGCATCGTTTGATGGGTCATGATAAAGCTCTGTCACCAAAAGATCATTGTCTTTCATCCTAAGGGGAAACTTCTGCATGTCTGAAAAAGGGAGGGGAATTCCTTTTTATTTAGTACAAATCCAGTGCGAATCATCTTGTATTGTATTATATTATATGTGAATCTCTCTGATAAAAATTACTTTGGGTGAAAGAATTCACCAAGTGTCCTAAAATACACTTAAAACAGCAATTTCCTCCATGATATCCTTTTAAATAAAACTATGATTTTATTATATTTCACTAATTTAACATCTAGAAATGAATTCAGATAAAGATAGTTCAACTTTTAAGAGCATACCTATGTAGTAAATAGAGCCATTGTTACAGCCCAATAGAAGGAAGGACCCTGCTGTGTCACAGCTAGTGATGGGGACCACATCTTGAACCTAAAACACAAATAAATAAACCCACAATAGGTGTATTATAGTCAACAATCACATGTATTGTAGATAATCCAACAGATAGTAGTATAAAATATTGAGAAATGTAGTGAACCCCCCTCCCACTCAACATTTGAACCCAACACATGTGCACAGTTGCTCTCCTACCTGCCAGTGCTGTGTGACAGCATTCCACACCCCCACCTTCCCTGTGTGGCTTGTAGCCACCAGCTGGCTCCCAATGAAGAAGAGATCATCCACAGGTACACCTAGACTGAATACACCTGCAGTACCAAAATACGACAACTTAGTTAGTTATAACAATGGTTACACCTTCCTGTTTCACTGCCACTAAATACAGTTTCAATACTTTCAATGTCTAGGTCCAGATAGAAGAATGACATCCCAATGTGTTGCTTAAAGGAGTTGCAAATAGTGACTTTTTCACATGTATTTGCAACTGTTAACATTCCACGTTTTTAATGTATTATTATTTTATTCTACTGTTCTGCTCTGTATTTGGTATTGGTTTTTATTGGTTAACGTTATTGTTGTTTTTATGTGTTAATTTTAGTGCTGTTTTTATATCCTTAATGTATTCTTGTATTTCATTTTACTTTATATTTTTATTGTGGTTTTAATTTTTGAGATGGAGAGAGAGAACTTAGCTGTTTTTCATCCCTTTGTAAGTCGCTTTGGAAGAAAGTGTCTGCCAAATGCATAAATGTAAATGTAACTGTGTGTAAAATCTGAACTAGATGGTTTGTGTTTGTTCCTAAGAAGTAAAGAGTTACTACAAACTGCTATAAAGCACTACATAAAATAGCTACTGTTTGACATTTATACAGCCTTCTGTTAAAACAGTGTGGTTTTGTAAAGCTGTTTCTCCCATACATAGGTTAAGGACCCAAAGGTGAGACACATGAGCATTTTCATTAGGTTGTGTAAAGTACATAATAATTTGATATATATCAGTTCACTTTCCTTCATTTATTCTAAAACCGGTTTATATATGTTGAACAAAAAACGTGGAATGAAGAGAGAGGCCTCGAAAAGGAGAGAAATGATGTGTCACTGCCTAGAAAATATTACTTGTCAGTGTTAGAAGAAAATGTTGACATCATCTTGCAATCTTTAATACACATAAAATTGATATTCTGAGTCTCAAGCTGAAAATGTCTGTGAAGCTCAAACTCTTGTTTTTCTACAGGGTTCCTATAGATTTCTAAAAGTTGAATTTAATACTTTTTTAAGACTACTTAGAACATTTCACAGCCATACTGGCAAAAACAATTGTGACTCTAGAATTTAGGAAAATGTATTTCTTTTATATAATACATATTTACAATGTAAATACTATTTAAATTGTACATGTTTTAAATTCTAATTCTCTATTCATATAAATACCAAATTTGTCATTTTCTTTTATATTTCATTTCTCAAATTTCGCATTTCATTTCGCAGCAAAGTTAACGATAATTGGTTCCTAATTTCAGTATAACTTGTCAGTTTGGAATGAGAGGAACTGAGTTAACTAACGTAACTTTCTTTGCAGTTTGTACATTTAACAGACATATTTAAATACAACACAGCAAACTAGTGTATAGATAAATTAAAACCTACCATATCAAATTTAATACCTTTTAAATGCTTTCTTAAGGTATTAAATGCAGATTTGTAAATTCAAGACTTTTTAAGACCCCGCAGGTACCCTGTTTCTACCTATCTCATTGCCGCTGCCTCCGTCTTGGATGCTCCAGAGGATGATGCTGCTTTCAGAGGCAGCTGCCACCATTTTGTCTTTGTCTCCATGTGGACCACCCACAACTTTAGCGTTCAGAGCGATGCGTTCAATGGTCCAGTTAAGGTATGGAGAGGAAAACACCTGCTGCCATCCAGAAGATTCTTTTATCCTGCAGTGAGATCCCACACACACACACACACACACACACATCCAAAGAAACTAAACTGAGACAAAGGTGACAGTTGTAAACAGGCACAGATACAGTAGGATTTAGTAAGTCATATGATCCACAGTAGATAATGACTCCATACAGTATTCGGATCATAAATTATTGAAAGCTGCCCTCTATCCATGATAGAGTGGATGAGAAATGGTTGTAACCATGTTGTTGTGGTAATACCTGTAGCAGATGACAAAGTGTGCGTAAGCTGCCACAATCCAATTGTGGTGTCCCGCTATGATCAATACTTTCCTGGGGTCAACCACAGGACCTATAAATACACACACAGTCAAACTAAGTAAACATTCAACCTAATATTCAGGTTTTTCTACAGATATTTACAGTGAAAGTACTGCTGATGATAATATCCTATTACTTGTAGACATTGCTTAATGTGAAAAGGCATTACTAATGGCTCAGTCCAGACTAGTCTAGTCACTGCATCCTCTGATATCATCAACAGACGACAGACTGATATGAAACTGTGTTATCAGAGTCAGTGTTAGTCAGCATACTAACAGCATGTGTCAGGTCACATTATGTCCAATATTAATACTCTGTCACTCACACACAGACACATGAATGTAAACAAAGCAGAAGGATCATACATAGGTTGTCGGTCTAACATGCATACAGTAGATGTGACAAATGTAAATAAACATAGATGCGAGGAGAACTCATACAACAGTAATGTGATGCTGTAAGGCAAAAAGCAGAGAATATCACATTACATCTTCCTACCGGCAAGTCACTCTAAATGTAGGCTGTTATGATTAAAAATATAGTATGTTTTTTATATTTATTGTTGCTCTTTTCATTATTTCTGTGCTTACATGCTAACGTTCAGACTACCTGTACTTCCCGGTGGCTGTGAAACTAAATGTCTTGAATCTTGTTTCCTCTATTTGTGATAGGATGGGGTTTATCTTTTCAGATCGGCTCACCCAGTTTGTGGTCATCATCAGTTCCGGGTGAGCCAGAGAGAGAAGGGTGAGGTGGGGGACCGACACGGCTGAAACCCTCTGCTCCACTTGGACCCGGTCGCTCATCGGAGGCGGAGCCCGTCACTGCTGTTGAAGGGCTGCACTTACGAGCTGGAATGGCTGACCAGGAAAGGTTCAACAAAGGTTAAGTGAGAATGTTTCGACTGCTTTACGTCTGTAGTGGTCAGATGCCATTATGTTCACGGTCTTTACCTGGGGGCGGCAGGTAACCATGAAAGAGAACGCTGCCACAAGATGAGCGGTCCAGTTCCTCACACAGCAGCAAGCGGCGTACTGTCCACATGCACACATACAAACAAAACCCAATTTTGTTAAATCCCACAATTGTGTTGATTATTTTAAAACATAAAAAGCTATGAGTGAATGTTCATATTGTGTTGTGTAGATATTGCTTTGTATCAACATATGTGTATTATTGTTCATGTTATGAGCAGTGCATGTTCAAGCTGCTGATCAGTTATCACAAGGGAAATTTTCCTATTCAAGTTCACAGACAATGAAGGGAAGTTCAAACACTGAAAAGGGAAGTAAAACAACATCGGATTACATGGAACTAACATTAAGGTTTTAACACTGGTCAAACATCTGGCACTTCAGGGTACTTTCACCTGAACTGTGACTCCACTTACACTATCAAACTAAAAACCTACTCATCTTATAGACAAAAAGTGGTGCCAAAAAAAAACAAACTGTAATGCCTATTACACAAAGCAGGTGAATTATTAATTGGGGTCAGTTGAGGTTTGCCTCGTGCAAAGAAGTTTGCCTCTTCCTTCCATTTTCAAACTCCACACGGGAACATACCCAAGGGAGTTATCCCATAAAACTCTGCTTCATGTCGCAGAATGCTGATGTTGACGCCCCTGAAGAGAATAAGAAGCATTTTTTTTCTGTAAGATCTTGTTACAACACCATATTACTCTTAAAACAACCACTAAAGGATATTTTCTCAACTTCTTACCGCAAATCCAGTTCTTTGGTTCGAAGGAAATTGAGAATTGGAGCAAAAGCTGTAGGGTCTCTGTCAATAAATATCTGGAAGCAGAGGGATTTAGGGCTTATTTACTATTAAGCAAAAACAAGTGGATTTAAAGCCCCACACAGATAAACTGAAATGTATTCTGTAATTAATTAGTTATTTGACTAATTTAACAAAAAATTAAGTGACAATGATTTACATAAAAATATACTGATTATGGTACATTAGTAACTGATTATTCACAAATACAAAAACATGACCATGGGAAATTACAATAGATTTTTGACTACTTGATGACATTTTATATATTTAAATACTAAAAATCATCATTAGTTGCTCCACTGCACAAAATAGTGTATCATCCAACATTTAATGATGGTTCAGTGACTGCAGGCCACCTGATTTATTTAACATAGACTCATGTAATATCTTTGGTATTCTTATTACATATTAACATATCAGCTAAAGGCTATGTAGCATATTTCACTACATTGCATCATAACAGAACAAATGTGATGTTCTCTCTGCTGGAAGCTTTAAGGGAATTTCTTTGTGGACGTCAGATTTGGCCTGAAGATGCTGTCCTAGTTTTGGAGAAAGAAACAACGAAGGCTGTACTTACAGCTCCAGTTTCATCCCGAAGAGTGGATATCCTTCCACTTAGCAAGCTGGAAACACACACACACACAGTGCTTCACTTAACAACAGCTCTTCTTCATTTCTACTTATTAGCAATGTTACCACTTCTTGTAATAAACAGCCACATGTTCATTTGCACAGTAATAAATAATGATATATGTTGACAGGGTACCACTGTATGTACATATGTTATTTGCTAATTTAACTGTGACGTTATAATGACTTTACTATACATATGCCGACAGCTGTGGGTTTAGAGCGACAGGCGGGTGGGCAGACAGGTGCACTGGCAGACAGACGGACAGGCATTTAGCACTACTTTGTCAGCTGTTGTCAAACTGTGAGCTCAGTTCAATGTTTGAGTAGGTTAAGACCCTGGTATTTGCCCAGCCCCAGCCTGAATTTCACATCAGCATTTATGCCTATACTAGAATTACACCTAAATACCTCAATAGAAAAAGTCTGCTGAAGCACACTAAAAACACATTTAACCCAAAATGTATGTACACACAAATTCACAATGTGTGATGTAATAATATAACCAACACAAAAAGACTTTCAGCTTTGCAGACCAGAGTGCTATTATAATCTCCTGACATTTCCTGTTACCAGCATGATAGAAGAAAGATAAGAGATATGAGATAATGGACCATCCCTGCTTGGCATTAATTATGTAATATGAATATGTGTTCCAGCACCATTATGTGAGCACTGGGTCACAGAGGTGTTTTGGACATTACTCCTGCATAGTGTTTAACTAGTCTGATATAACAGACCTAAAATGTCTCTAGGGGAATTTGTTAGATATATTTACACAATTAAATCAAGTGCATCATTTTTTAAATGTGTATAATGCCCATATACTCTGACAACAGTTAAGCAGATACAGTCTGTCCTATGTTTACAACCAGTGTGTACCAGCACAAAGACACAAAGTATATGTATACACATTAATGAATGCAACCTGGATAGTGTGACTGTGACAACACATTGGTTGAGAAGTCTATGACCAACCTTGAGAAGAAAGAGTCAGGGATCCACATCAAAGTCTGTCTGGAAGTGCTGAATCTGTGAAGATACAATAACATGGTCATAAGACTGTTCTACAGGACCATTTGGTCAGTTCAATATGACATAATCAAGACTGATGAAGCTGGTATAATAAGATGGATTATGCCAATTTGTGCAAATAGAAAGATAACCACGGGAATAACAATGGCATGATTTGATATGCAAAACATCCTCTTATACATTCATAGCACATCGACCAACCGCCGAAGCTGACCTTGTGCCACCGACGTTCAGCTGGATGATCTCTCCCATCCCGGTTGTTAAACTGTTCCCATTCGTAGCCATGATGTCAGATAAAGGAGATGTTATAAGGAAAAGTCACCGTTTGGATATAACGGTTCCTGTCACGAATGCTAGCTTGCTAACGTCTCAGCTGATGTCCAGACTCCCCAACCTCTCCCCCGCCTCTGCTTCCATAAACTATCTGTTATAGACGATCCACGCACAGGCCCTCGGTGTCGCTGAGCCTCCGCATAGTGGGCGACGACAGACAGCGGTCTTTTTATCCAAAACGCAACCACACAAGAATTCCTTTATTTGCCAACGAGCCTGTTTGCATCATTGTCGTGCATGTAAATCGTGGATGACATCTTGCGCAGGATTTTAGCAACGCGAAACAGCTGTGGAAACAGTCTACAAATGGGTTGAAATGATTCCCTCTTAGTATCTTCCGGGATCGCTTCAATATGGAGGCCGTACGAGGCAAAATACGTACTTTTGGTAAGCTGTTCCCTCTGCAGTGAACTATCTCGATTCTTCTGACATTCTTCTGATAAAATATATGTAGTTCCGACTGTTTACTTCTCTTCTTTATTTTATCTCACGTGAACAAGAATTAAAAAAAAAAAAAAAGAGTTTATGAAGATGTATATCACCCGGAAGTCATGGCGATACAACACACGTTGAGATGATTAGTTTTGATGACTTAGATACTAATCTGCTTGAAATTCAATTTAACTGTTTATGCAGTCATTGCAGTCATTGCAATTGCCAATAAAAACACAGTCAACGCAAAATAAGAGTCAACAGTGCCATATATGAGACCCACAAAATAAACACATGTAAACCTTTGTAAGAACAAGTCGAAATATATTTCCTTCTGTTTTTTTTTGTTTTGTTTTGTTTTGTTTGTTTGTTTGTTTGTTTGTTTGTTTTTGTTTGTTTTGGGTTTGTTTGTTTTTTTCTTTGTCATTTACCCAACAATTATTTCTCCAATAGATCCATCTGTATCAGTCGGGTAATATTTTAAAGTCTCGTAATTAACAAATGCGTTTTCTTCGCGCAAACCGACCCTCTCGAGACGCAGCCCCGCCCCTCCCACTCCTGGCCAAGAGAAGAGACCTGAAACCCAACAACAAATTTTATGACGATCTACAATTACTACATTTACTGTCCGTTAGCATCTCCTTTAGAGCTTTTCACCACTATGTGAAAGCCAAGAAACCTTTAATCGTCTTCTGCTAAACGGTAACATTTTAAATCTTACTCTTAAACTTCATGTCAGATATCTCTTTATATACCTGCAGTAGCTCGTTAGCCGGGAAAGTTAGCAAAAGAGTGGGAGGCTAAACTTCTTTAAGCTAACGTTGGGCATTATTAATCAATTTAAGACTTTTAAAAGCTAGCTAAATAGTTGGCTTTTAGAAATCAATACTTTAATGTGTTGTTAAGTACATTGATACTCTGCTTTTGATCTTAAACTACCGGTAACTACGCCTTAGTTTTACCTTTGCATCCCACTAGCTTGTAAAGTACCAGTTTTACAACGTGATATTTGTGTCTCCAGAGTTTACCGGCTGTGCACAATAGTAAGATGAACCACATGTCTAATCTAATGTGTCATGTGTTCACAGCTCTCCATTCCTGGGCTCTGCTTTGTTAAGAGTGAAGTCTGAGAAGAAAATGTATTTGTAAGCAGCCAAAAGACAGGAAAAGGAGCTGCACGGGCCTCCTGACCACACTTGCTGCAACGCATTGAACTTGAGAGAGGAAGAAAGCAAGGGTGCAGGTGTAGGCATAATGTCAGAGACGGGGCCTGAAGTAAACAAGGTGGAACACGTGTCCACTAATGTCCAGCAGGGACCAGGCGGAGTGTCCGTGACTCCCCCCGCGTCTAACCTACACCCTCCTGCCACCACAGCCACTGAGGATGAGGATGAGAGTGAAGATGAGTCTTACATCTTGGAGGAGAGTCCCTGTGGTCGCTGGCAGAAACGAAAAGAGGAGGTAAGGAGGGAAAGAGAGCAGCAGGGATTGTATTGAGAAAATGATGGACCAAATATGAGCCATCAGAATTACAGATGATGAGTCTCAGCCTTCTGGGGCTTGTTGTACAAATGGAAAATTACAAGTTTTTCATGATGCTCTCAGTCTCTGTCAGTTATATTTATTTTTCAACATGAAGCAGATGTGACTGCAATTAACCTGTTAAACAAAACTAAGCCCATGTTTGACTTAAAACACATTTGATTAAGAAATGATGAAAAGAGAATTGATTTTTACCTGAGTCAGGTCACTTTAAGTCTTGTGCATTTGTAATAAATTTGATGTCTTGCGCTTAATAGTTCAAAGTACAGTTTTTAATTGTTATGGTATTGTATTTATTTTCATATTATATTTCCAACAGTCTATGAGGTTGTTGCATTCATGCCTGTCTAATCTGGGTTCATCCTTTTTTTTTTTTTTTAGCTATTGGAAGATTAGGCAGTTTTTGATATTTTTGTCATTTTCTCAAAAACATAGCCAGGGTTAGGGTTAGGTTTTGAAAAAAAAAAAGTGTAACGTAAAATGGCTTTGTATTGGTACTGCTGCTTGGTACTGGTACCTTCAATAGTATTGGTGTTCTTTGATAGTAAAATCACCTACACTCTAGCTTAAACAGATGATAGAAATGTGAATCCACATTCTGAGAGTATGTTTTAAGGGTTATTGAATTGATTTCCAACATAGACATGTTTGTATTGGTGTATTGACAACATAGTGGAATCATTCAGCCTGGTCGATGTAATCTAAAGGGGTGAGACTCTGCATCTGTGATTGTCTGGTTTGCTCTGAATGTTTTTTCTTTTTGTTATTATATGGGTGGAGCTGAAATAGTATAGCTTGGGTAAGCTGCACCAGTCTTATTGTGGAAGGTTTTCATGGCTTAATGACAAATAATTTCTCGTTGGACCACAATTTAGTTTTATTGTTAATAAATGTTTAAGTTGTAAGACACAGAGTCTGAACAATCTTTATAACTGAATAAAGACACTAGAGATAATTCTTATGGTTATGTGAGATCATTAATTCTATAAAGAATGTAACATGTGTAAGTCAACTTAGGCTAGAGACTTTTTAAGTAAGTGACATTTTTAAAGTAATGGAGAAAAGTGAATAAAATCTTCACAACTGCGTCCATTCATCATCTGTTGTTATATTCACTTGTACTGTAGGTCAATCAGCGTAATGTCCCTGGGATTGATGCTGCGTACCTGGCCATGGACACAGAGGAAGGGGTGGAAGTGGTGTGGAATGAGGTCATGTTTTCAGAAAGGAAGAACTTCAAAC
Source organism: Maxillicosta whitleyi (assembly GCA_029822895.1). Lineage (NCBI taxonomy): Eukaryota > Metazoa > Chordata > Actinopteri > Perciformes > Neosebastidae > Maxillicosta > Maxillicosta whitleyi. The sequence goes on from JAPSES010000001.1 coordinate 1,737,497, forward strand.
TGCTGGAGGTGAGGTGAAAACAAAATCACTTCAACATAGTTTGATTGTTTGTATTTCATTAGTGTCTTTATAGATGCATGTATTAACTTACTAAACATTTGCACAGTTCATAAACAATTTCCTTGTGTTCTGTAGTTCTAAAGCATATACCCATAGACTAGATTTGTATACATTCTAGTGACCAACTACATGCACATTTTATTATTGTCATTTAATACATCTGGTGCTCCTTGGCATCAAACAAAAAGACCAGAAAGCTGATACTACAGTATAAGAGCATGAGAACTGCGACTGATATGAGTGAGTGCAAAATAAAAAAAAGTTTCAGTCTCTTTTGTTATTTGTTATCTCACATGTGATTTTTAGGAGAAAGTAAAGGCTGTGTTTGATAACCTGATCCACTTGGAGCATGCAAATATTGTGAAGTTCCACAAGTACTGGGCTGACACAAAGGAGAACAGGGCAAGGGTGAGTCTCAACAAAATACACTGGGGACCAAGCAAAATACTCACCAGTGCTTTGAACTTGATGCCATAAAGGTACTATTGAATCATCTTTCAGATTCATGAATGGTAACATTTTTAAAACGTATGAAAACTGAACAGAGACTCTTTGAAATGTTTCTTTTTTCATTTTTAATAGTTTTTCATTAATTCTTTCTATTCCAGGTAATTTTCATTACTGAATATATGTCGTCAGGAAGCCTAAAGCAATTTCTGAAGAAGACAAAAAAGAACCACAAGACCATGAATGAAAAGGTAATTCTGCATATGAAATTGCTTTTATTGCAAAAAGAATAATTTAAAAGGTGTTTGTAAATGTGCAGCATTTGTTTACTTCTGCCAAAGAGGTAATAAAATCACCTGCTTGTTTTGCTGCGGCATTTGGTACTTTGACTGTTAGCGGCATTATGCAAAAACCACTGCACTGATTTGAATGAAACTTTATTACCTTCTGGTGCAGCTCTATTAAAAGGAAACTCCTCTTTTTCCCACCTCTGTTACATTGTGAGATAGATTGACTTGGCCTGGGTTCAGGATTTGGCTCTCCCAAGTAAACCTCCAAGTTTTACCTGTTCTGTTTATTACTTCACATTATGTATGCACATACCTTTTGACTTCACTTTGTGATGTCTAATTTAGAAAGCCATTCTAAACGTAAACTTTACTCTATTTTCCAAAGCAAATGTTAGCATTTATAATCTAGTAAATATTTTAAATGGCATGGCAATTGAAAAGAGTCTACCAAATTATTTGTATGCAAGCCTGATGAGCTGTGTGGTCCTACAGGCTTGGAAGAGATGGTGCACCCAGATCCTGTCTGCTCTCAGGTTGGTTTGTCCTTTTCATACATTAATAGAAACAGTATGGTCACTCATAGAATATTATAGATACATGAGGCAGTCTGATGCCTTTCATCTGCAGTCGTGATTTGTTTAGTTTTTTCCATATTTTTTCCTGCAGTTATCTCCATTCTTGTGACCCTCCCATCATCCACGGCAACCTGACTTGTGACACCATTTTCATTCAGCACAATGGGCTCATCAAGATTGGATCAGGTATAGAATTACTGGAGTTTGGTCCCAGTGTGTTACACTCTGGAGCTGTAGGACTGATGATGGTTTCAAATGACACTTATAATATAATGGAGGTTTTACTATATTATTCTTCATAGTCACAAGTAAATCTCACTCTTTGATGTACAGTAAATGATACCGACAAATTGTTTGACAGATGTGAAATGAAATTGCTTCATACTATTTTCTTTGCCCCCCATCCTCTCTTATTTATTCTGTGTATAACCTTGTGTTACATCTGTAGTTGCCCCAGATACCATTAACAACAACGTGAAGACATGTCACGAGGAACAGAAGAATTTGCACTTCTTCGCTCCGGAATACGGAGGTACATGTGACCTAACAATCCTCAAATACATTTAATATTGACAATATATATGTATCATATACACTTGGTAAATTAACTGTTTTGACAAACAGTAGGCACTTTATTTAAATGATCGATGAGTGTTTGTTTTGTTTTGTTTGTTTGTCTGTTTTTTTGGGGGGTGTAACAATAATTTCCATAATGAGTTGATGTAAGCCCATAGAATAAATCAAGGAATTAGGCTAAACATCTCAGATCTACTCTCTTGCACCTCTGTGAATTTTTCAGTTTTTCATGTTGTTCTTGGTAGACAATCCTCGTGCCAGTTAAGCTTTAATTTCTTTGAATAACTAACACCCAAATGGGGCTAGATGTTGGATTATGTTGCATCACAGGATAAGAGATATCCACCCTTAGTAAATACCTACTTTTGGTGTTTTCCTTCCATTTAGCCGTTACTGGTGTCACCACAGCTGTAGACATCTACTCATTTGGCATGTGTGCCTTGGAGGTGAGATGATATTTACAGTACACGATAGAATATGTGATCCTGTCTCGGGCCAGGTTGCCTTCCTAAATGAGAACTGGTTCTCAATTGCCCTACCTAGTAAATTAAAGGTCAAATAAATAAAAATAAAATCACAAAATATATTGACACATTTTCATACATTAAAGTGTGTGTTTTTGTGTTGCAGATGGCACTCCTGGAAATCCCAGGGAATGGAGAGTCCTCTTATATTTCTCAGGAGGCTATCAGCAGTGCCATCCAGCTGCTGGAGGACCCTCTGCAGAGGGTAAGATACCAGATTACATTTTTGGAGTATATTCATGTTTGGTAGCCTCTTATGTATTCCTTTATGTTTATTGTGCGCACGCTTGTCTTTGTAGGAGTTAATACAGAAGTGCCTTGAGTGTGATCCCAGAACACGACCCACAGCCCCAGAGTTGCTGTTTAACCAGGCCCTGTTCGAAGTCCCAGTGCTAAAACTACTGGCTGCACATTGTATTGTCAGCCACCAACGTAAGTATTGAACAATTAAAAGCATAATACCTCATTGATCAGCTTCAGAAAAATATCCAGCATGATGCAACAATAAGGTGACTCCTAAATACATCATACAGACAAACAGAGAAGGGATAAATACATTTCCTTTTGACTGGGTTGACGATAGGAGTTCTCACCGGTTGAGTACACAGACGTTTTTTTTTTTGTTTTTGTTTTTTATTATTATTATTATCACACACTCATAGAAGCTTTTACACAATGTACTTTCAAAGACGTCAGTGTCCCAAATCTTAAGACTTTCTTCTTCTCACACATCAATTGCTTTACTCTAATTTCCACAATTATCTAATGCTTCTTTTGTGGTACATGATAATGCAGATATGATCCCTGAAAATGCCCTGGAGGAAATTACCAAGAACCTTGATCCCAACCTGGTGATTGCTGAAAAGAAAGAAGGTGTTCAACTGAAGTAAGGACCAAAGACTGAAATCCACTGAAATAGCTCAGAAGAACAATAAAATGTCAAATATGAGCGGGCCTGTACATGTCTATCCTATTTTCCCCTGAAAATACAGGAAATAGACTGTAACATATATGTTACATAAACTATGTTCATTAGAGAGTAACAAAGAATACTATTGTGTTTTTTTAAAGGCTTTCACAGTTTCCTGCCTTGGAACTTGATAAATTTCTAGAAGATGTGAGGTAAGAAGCATTGAAATTTGTGAGCAAGTCCATTTACCAGTGTTTATTGAATGTGAAGTTCCAGATACAACACTAACTGACCACATGATGGCAGTATTAGACTACCTGTCCCATCTCTAACATGTGTTCCCTTCCTTTTTATCCTGTCATGTAGGTTATCTTCCTGATCTTAGGTAGCACTAATGCGCTCCTCTGTCACTGATTTTCACTTTAACATTGAATTACTGGTCAAGATTCTGCTGTAATTCAGTCATTATTAGATCAAATATGGTGCATCATCCTCTGTAATTTTATTTTATGACCACAGATGGACTGAACGTCTGTTTTCTATACATTTCTCTTTTCACCTTGTATCAGGAACGGTATTTATCCACTGACTGCATTTGGACTGGCCTGTCCTCAGCAGCCTCAGCAGGAAACGGTCAAATCTCCCATCATCATTCCCTTAGTCAAATCCCCCACTCCAGAACCTACGGAGCCTGAGACACGGCGGGTATGTCCAGCAAAGACATTAGTTTTATTCAGAAATCCTAAGATCAAGCCAACACATCCATATTTCTCCTCTGTAGGTCATTCAGTTCCAGTGTAATGTTGAACCAGTCGAAGAGGGAGCAAAGTACCATGTAAGTCTCTACCATAATAATTGTTGGTTGATCATTAATATTAAAATACAGAAAGTTACAGAACATGACTAATTAGTCTTCTGCAGTTTGCTGTTCTTTCCGGGACTCACAATATGTTATGATTCTAACCAGCCTTTTATTGTCTCTGAACCATACCATTGTTTTTTCCCTTCTTTAAGATAACGTTACTGCTGAAGCTGGAGGACAAACTGAATAGACATCTAAGCTGCGACATGTTACCTCGTAAGATCAGCTCCTCCTTCACACACTAACACATACTAAGTCACCTTACATTTAGAATATTTGCAATATTATATGCAGTATTTTTTTAAATTAGCTGATATTGCAGCGTCTCCTGAGTATGGCATCTATAAACACAGACATACACTATCTAGTGTTTCATATAGGTTTGCACATTTCAGCAATCATTTTTCAATTGTGGGTTATCATCCATATGAGAAATATTGTATCAGTGGAAAGACTGTCATACAGTGTGGCTGTTTCGTCATCCTCATAGTTCAGTTTACAATCCGGGTTTGGCTGAATGAGTAATGGTTGAATTACATTTGACAAGAAGTGATGATAAGTGATCAGGGTATGTCTGTGTGAATACCACTCTGATTTTACCCCACACACAGTCCTAATCTGCCTCTCCACATGTGCTCTGAGGCATGTATGAAAGTGAGAGTGAGACTCCACAGAGAGTCTGAAACTCAGATGGCCTCACAATATACTGTATAGCATGTACAACTATTTTAGGCAGAGACCGACTGTCGCTTATGTGTCATCAAAACCACATAGCTTCTCTGTTTTGGCCTAATTTTATGTCTATGTTATGCCTGAATTGTTTTTTTAATGGAATTAACACCTTTTAAGACTAAACTAAATTGTTAAGTAAATTAAGTAAAATTAAATATCCATTTCCATTTGGTATAAATCACAATAGGGATTGTCCATTACAAGTTATTGTTTAAAGTGTATATTTAATGCACTTCATATAAAGTAAATCTGTGTTGTATTTGAAATAAAATATACTTATATTATTACAGTGCAGACTTAAAGAAGGCATCATGAAAAGACTAAACAACATAAACACTACTGGGCAGGATAATGTAGCCAGTATGACCTAATGCACGGACACAGACACACACACACACACACACACACACACAGGTATGGTAGGCATGTATAATGTTGCAGGCGTGTGGGGAATGCATGGCCTGTGGATGGCTGCAGTGGACAGCTGTCACCTCCTGTGTCAAGATGTGACCATCTTTTCCCAGGCTTTCATCTCACTGTCTCTCTCTCTGAATCACTCATGTACACACATTATTCATTTTTATAATCTGGTCCATTTATGGTAATTAACAAATTTATCATACCACCTGTCATGAAGTCATTGTTATTCATTAAGAAAATGACCAGTTGGAATACCAAAATAGTCCTTGTTGACAAATAACAACCAAAAATGTCCATATGTTGTGTGACCACCTTTGATACAGATAACAGTTTACATTCTTGCTGCCATTATTTTTATATAGTTTTGTACAGGAATGCAAGATATTTTATGTGACTTCATAAAAATTTTTTAATTTGCTGCTGCGTTTCCCTTTACATTTTTGGAAAACATTAAACTTAAAAATGTATGGATAGCAACAATAGTTATATTTTACCATTAAAGATATGGTTTTACTAAAAAGATCTTGCATATACTGGTGGATTAACCATAATAGAAACATAAAAATATATTTTGGTAAAACAGAAATACTATTAAATTATGGCAGCAGTGGAAAACACTTTATGGTGGTGGTGGGATCATACATTTGTTAAGCACTGTATCTTTTTAGGTCTTCTCTTCCTCTGTGTCTAATATTGAATATTTTCACCTGAGCGCTTCCTGCTTTATATCCATGATCCATACTGTTGATTTCATAGACACACCCCGTTGTCACGGTAAACAAACCCTCATGTTGATATTGGTATATTCTTCGTTCTTTCTTATCAACATGCCAAAGTCCAAAGTCAAACTACAGAGGTTCAGTAGTGAACACAGGTACTTTTTCACTCCTAGACTTATAACTTGGCTCTTTTACACCTTACACAAATACATTTTCTTTAACATATTAAGATTTGTTAAAGCGTCGGCTAGCATTGAATTAAATTAAAACCATATGGCTCAAATAAGCAAAGTATCTCCTCTCTCTGCTCCACTGTCGATCACCTCTGTCACTTGGTTTATTTGTATGTTCTTTTTGCATTTTTTTCCGGAGACTCTGCTTGTTTATCGTGTCTGACAGTTGTAAGTTGACAGCTCGATTATTAAAAACTACTCAACCATGACAACTGCTCTAAGCAAAGAATGTCTTCATATGGGTGGTGGTGTGTGTGTGTGTGTGTGGGGGGGGGGGGGTATTGGAGATAATTAGCAAATAAAATGTTACTGTTGATTAAAAGCAGACATCACAGCCTGAAAAAATGTTTTATCTATAGTAGTACATTTTGTAGTGTACAGTTTTAGTATTATATACATTTTTTTCTAAATTATCGGGCAACTTTTAATGTAAGTCACAGAAATGTTTTAGATTGTTCTAAATGTATTTACTTTGTTTTGTTTAAAACAGTAGTAGAAACAGTATTTTTTTCTCTTCTTACCATGGGGAGTGCTGCATATTTTTATTTAGATGTCTGTTGGGAGGATTTTGAAGATCACATGTAGTTCAGTTCTGCGGTGTCCTCATATTCTCTAAACCTGTGCTGAGCTCTAACTTCGGGCAAAGACAAGAAGAGAAAAACTGTCAGGTTAAGAGTTGTGGAGCTGCATTGCATTATGGTATATTGTCTCTACTATATATTGTCTCTAGTCTTTTTTTTTTTTTCCTAAAAATAATATTATATTTGAGTGGAATGTGTGAAAAAAGCTTTAGTTAACACTTGAGTTTTACACTAAACCGTTAATGTGAAAACTAAACATGTTTTAACAGAACAGAGTATGTGAATACTGTGCCAGTTGAAACATGTTTTCATTATTTAATTCTGTGTTAGCTCATCCTTTATCTGGAGTTTATGTCCTTTCTTATTTCGCATTTGTTTACAGTCTGTCACTTTGTACAACACAATCAACCGTAGAAATTGATAATCATTTCTGATTTTGTTTTTGATGAAATTTGTTTTTAAAAAATGCACTATATTTTGACTGGTATTTGTATTCAGCCAGCTCATCATTTATTTGTAGCTGTGGTTGTTGCTTTAGGGATGAAGATGCTACATGTTGGAGTCTGACTGTCACTAACTTCCATTTATGTTTCAGATGAGAGTGTTCACGACTTAGCTGGAGAGTTGGTGCAGCTGGGCTTTATCAGTGAGGTGGGTATTGTGTTGTAGAACAGACGTGTGTGTGTGTGCGTGTGTGCGTGCGTGCGTGCATGCGTGTGTCTATGTGTGTGCCAGGAAGTGAAAACCTGCAGGCAAATGTAATGTGGGTGGCAATGTAGGCGAATGTGTTATTTCTGTACAAAATGTAAGAAAATTCAAGTGGCTTTTAAAGTTGTAGTGACCCTAACTCTCCTACATACTCTCCAACACTTCTCCCTCAACAGCCTGATGTGAATTTACTGTTACATATGTATAAATGTCATGGATTGCTGTAAATATCTGTGTTCTTTCTGCAGATGGACCAAAATAAAATAGCGTCTCTACTAGAAGAATCATTTCCTCACACTTCTCACTAGTGAAGGGTTCCTGGACCATGTTACTGTCACCTCATAAGTATACTTTCTCAAGTCTGTTACATTTTGTAGTTTTTTTTTTGTTTTTTCTACTAAGCCTTAGGTGGTGATGCGACCAAAGAGAGGGTTTTTCCCTGGAATTAGGGATTACAGTTTCCTAAAAGCACATATCTTTTTACATAAAGCCATTTTTGACAATATTCACAAAGAAGCCATTGAAAATCTTTTGATGTTTTCTAACCACCAATGCCTTTTTATTTATTATTTGAAAGACTTTAAGAAAAATTATCTAGTTTGTTAAATAAAGCTCAACCTGGCTAATGCTGCAATGAACATGTCCAGACTAGACTGAACAGTACTGACGGCATAACTTGCAGGTTATCACTGAAAACCTATTTTTCCGCAAACACAGTTGTATTTTTGACGTGGTAGTTAAAGTCTGAGCCAGTTTCTGGATCAGAGACTGACTCATGTCTTAAGTGACATGCATAATAACGCATGCCGTTTAACTGCTACTAAAACAACAGTATCAATAACATTCCCAGTTTATAGATTTCCATGACTCGTGCCTCATTCTTATATTTTAATTTTTTGATCATTCCTATAAAGTGTTTGATGACCTGAAATGTTTTAGGTTAAAGAGAAAGCAACTAGAAAACTAGATTACAGAGAGCAGCATCTGTAATGTAAAAAAAAATGTCTTTTACAAAACAAAACTTCTGCACATATCACATTTAGGGCATGGATTTTGTCATTTATTTGGCTACTGTACTGTGAACTTGATGATGCTGAATTTCTGATCATGATCTGTTTTTAGATTTTCCTCACTGTTTTCTTTTAGAGTATTCACATGCTACTCTGGCTTAAACATTTTTTTTGGTGTTTCATCTCAGTTGTATGCTGTCGAAACATGGTACACCCTTTTCATCAAACATATTTATGACTTGTATTAATGTTACTGATAGACTTTACCATTTTTTCTTTTCTTTATTTACTGTTATTTCTTTTCTTTTTTTTTTTTTTTTTTTTTTTTTTTTACACATAGCACATTGTATGAGCCAATATAAAAATATTTTCTTTTTTATTTTGCTGTTTTATTTTGACAACAGACCATATGATTAAATGGTACACAATGGGGTGACAGTGTTGTTTCCTCACAGACTGCAGGCATAAATCCTACAAATCTAGTTTAGATGTGTCATGAGGTCAGGGAGTTGGCTACAGGGAACTTGTGACATTTTGGCTCAGACTTTCTATGGACTACTGTACTATCATAACCTGAAAGCTCACACAGTTTTTAGGATCTTTAATGAAATGAATTAGAAAACTGATTAGCTGATGTTTTCATTGTGGATGAGTATTTGGACTACTGTACTAGCATAACCAAAAACCTCGTATAGTTAGTTATAGACTTTAAATGGATAGTTCAGGATTTTTGACATGAATCTGTATTTCATCCCCGTCATCAGCGTAGTACAGTCACATTGACTTACCCCCAACAGTGTCCTGTGAGCCTAGTTCTGGTCCAGTTTTGGTCATAAGGAAAGTAGTCCGGCAAGTTTGTGGGGGTCACTAAAATAAAACGTTTTTTCTTCTAAAAAACAGCATGTGTTCAAAAGAGTGATTTATTTGCATCACAAACCAATGTCCACAAAGAGTCACACATCATAATCACTTGGCCCTACTTTCTCTCATTTACTATCAGTGTGCTGTCATGCTGCTGACTGCTGCGCACTAGTCAAC
>JAPSES010000001.1:1748319-1774187 GCA_029822895.1 Maxillicosta whitleyi
ACTGTCGGGGGTAAGTCAGTGTGGATGTACTACACTGATGACGGGGATGAAATACAGATTCATGTCAAAAATCCCGACCTATCTCTTTAAAAACAGGGACAAAGAATACAAAGAAAGTGGATTGCACCTATTATTCTATCTCAAAGATGGAACAACAGTTCTTTTAAGTGTTATTGGTATTATAACAGGTTTCCTCTTTGACTTTGAGAAGTGGATGCCTTAAGTACACTGGTCTATAGTTTTTTAGAAATTATCTGCCTCAAAGATTAAATGTGCTAAATATTCAGTAAATTGAATTGGAAAATAAATGACAGAAATGCAGGTTAACTGATGTTTCCAATGTATGTGTTAAAGTGTTATTACAGATAATGTTTATGTACATTTATACACCAGCTCCAAGATAAACACACTTTATTAAAGCTCATTCTCTCATTAGTTCTCACCATTTCACATTTCACACCCATGACTGTCTCTTGGAAATTGCATCCATCCAGCATTTTTGTCTTTATTTATTAGTGACTCAGATTGGGTGAAGTCTCACTGCTTTTATTCTGGAGGCATTTTTCTTATTGACCAGTGGCATCTGATCACCACATTAGCTGCAGAGTTTAAGACTGTGTGAGCTTTCAGACAGAGCTTTCCTCTGTTTTGCTGCATGTACACATTACTGTTAATGCCAATTCATTGTATTCTTTATTTTCCTGTTTTGGAAATGCCGAGATTGTATAATCCAAAGATATGTTTCAAAGTCAGCCAGGAGAATGTAAAAGCCACAGTGGTTTAAAAAAAAAACAACCAAATGTGATGATCAGAGCAGCTTCTTGTTTTCTTTCTCTCTCTGTACATCTTTTTCCAACCAAATTATTGGTGGTGTTGAATCTGGTTATTAAATAATCGTAGAGGGTGAGCAGCTGAAGCCTGTTACATGGGGATACCAGTTGTATTTGGTTATTGTATCGTATATTTTATATGACATTAATGTCAGCAAATGTGTGTCTTTTCTGAGACGTATATCCTGACAAATTCTGCAAAGTATGACTGTTCCTTTAAATGTGTGAAATGCTTTGCATATTATGTCTTAATAAAGAAAGAGTTACTGCATGTTTTCCCTTCTCTGATTTTATTTGTCTGTTCATTAATTCATTAAAAAAAACATAGGGAAAAAAAGCCATTGTAATTCCAGGTTGGTCACCTGCATGAAGAGAGTGAGGATTATGCAATGGGGATGTTTACATGCACAGTATTATTGTGTTTATTGTTATGACAGGTAGATGGCATTTTCTGTTCTTTTTTCCAGTATTCTGACAGGGCTTTTACACAAATTCAGAAATGTCTCATTAATACATGTGTGATCACCTCTTATTCCAGTTTTCTTTATGTATGTATACAGCACATTAGGAAAACAAATCTAGTTTATACTGCATGTTGATTCACAGCCCCTGTTTCCAGATAGTCAGATTTAAGATGAAGACCCTCTGCTACAAATAAATGCCCTTAACAATATTTCTGGTTGGATGGAGAATCACATCTCTGGTTGAACAGGATACAAAGAGAAAAAGCTGATATTTTCCAGAAGGTGCTTGGAGGAACAAAACAGGGAGGTATTGATCATATAGTGGATTAAAATATTAAATATTATTTTCAAGACCAGGAACATTTATCTGCATAGGCAACGCAAATGTATTTATACAGTACCATTTTTACACAAGGCAATTCAAAGTGTTTTTCAAACGCATAAAATTACATGCAAATCATACAGAATAAAACATGACACATGAGGAGAGTGCGGAAAAGATAAAAATAGAGGACATTAAAACAGGAATAAAGAGATAGTTCAAACAACAGCTGAAAAACAACCTTCACTAAATAAGCCATGGAAACAGGTTTTCAGGATTTTTGCATTTTCCAGACTATGGGCAAAAGTCAGACCCTGTGCATATAAAAATAGCCACTGATGCCTGTCAGACCCGTGTTAAGTGACTGTTGCACCCCTCAGCGTTCGGCAAAGCGCAGGTAGTCGCAGGTGAGTTTGGTGACGTCACACAGGAAGTGGACAGGGGGATTGTTCGCAGCGGCGCCTGGGGCTGTGGAGAGTAGCTCGATAAATACGAACTTTAGTCCATTTAAAGACAGCAGAACAGATCACTGGTAGAGATGTGCACTTTTGGTGAGTACAGATTCTGTTTTATTGAAAGTGAATGAACACGTGATGCGCCGAAGTTTGCGTCGGATACTGGCTTTCATTACACGGGTGAAAAGTGACCACAGGCCTGCAGGATGGATAATATGGTTTCATTTTTATCCTTTAATACTGATCCACCTGTCACACTGATATTAACAGTCATTGTGGGGGTCTCTACAAAAAAGAGACCAGTGGTTTCACCTTTATAAAGTGACACTGTATGTTCTCTGCCTCCTCCCATCTCTGACTCACCGGTGCACACAAGAATAGGGACCCTTTGTGTGGAAATGTACTTATGCGTAGCTGTGGAAAGACCACGCAGAATTGCTGCAGAAGTTTTAACTTCATTCAAGATTCATGATTCAGTGGATTTCTTATATGCACAGTGTGGAAACATGTTCCTTGTATAATGAAGTTCTTGCTTTGCTGCCCAGAGAATTGGGAAATGTATCAAAAGAAGTAAAAAATATATATATAGTTTAAAAAATTTATGCAAATCTGTCTGCAACTGCAAATCTTAACACCTAAGTATAGTTACATGTGGTATAATTTAGTTACAGTTGGAAAATGGTGATAGGTTTTATATGAAGTTGATTATTATGATTATTAATAATTATTATTATAATAATAATGACAAACAAGAAGATAGACAGTCTGCACATGTACATAAGAATGCATGAATACATGGTTGTTTACATATAGTGTAAAGGAAAAATACACACCAGATGCAAAACAGATGCAAATTGCAGATGAATGGTTGCAAGCAATCATACAATCCATGTATCTGTCCTGTTGTATTCCTGTCATCTAGATAAGGACAAAGCACCTAGGAGGCTAATGAAAAAGGGGTTAACTCTCATCCTTGTCGGCCATATTAACTTCATTCTTGGAGCTATCGTCCATGGAAACGTCCTCCGCCACATTTCCAAACCCAACCAACATGTCACCACAGAATACACTGTTGCGAATGTCATCTCTGTCACATCTGGACTGTTGGTGAGTCACTGTGTTCACAGAGAAATCTGCATCTCATCAAGAGGTTGAAGTGGTGGAATAAATGAAGCTCTGCGTGATGTGCATCAGAATAAGAATAACATAAACTTATTTCCATATTTTTTGAAAGTGCCAAATGTTCATCCTCATACTGTTGAGTTTGTTTTTCAACTTTCAAGATTGAACTTGTCTATTTAAAGGGAGCTGGTTTTTCACACTGCTCACTGTCGCTCCAGGGTAGGCTCATTACATTCAGGCAACATAAAAAAAAAGGCAGATGTTGATGATGAAATAGTGTTAATGTTTAAAATGTACTTCACACCTTTCACTTAATACATCATATTACAGGGTAAACATGTAATATAAATATAACAAATAGGCAAAATATATTGTATTACTTTTTATTAGTGAATTGTCACTCACTTTGCCAAGAGTCTGTTTTCTTCTTCTTCTTCTTTTCATGTATGCTCTTGTTCACTTGGCATCCAAACAGAAAAAAGCAGCCTCACATCCGTGGGGCAGGATTACTTTTTGTGGCTCATTATTTAATAAGCCTTACTCTATGCCAAGGCAACGGCGTACTGAAACAATCTTCATGTAATTTCAATCTTACAGAGCATTGCCACAGGGATTATTGCTATTGTGGTGTCAAGGAACCTTCATGTGTCTAAACTGGTGAGATGTTTAATTTATTTGTAATGTGACTGCTTCATTCAGTTACTCTTTGTCTGCCTAGTATTTAGCTCCTCTTTTTGTTCCTTCTGTTTCTATGACATCTCCAGCAAATAGGACTTCTGATTGCATCCTTCCTGAACACCTTGCTCTCAGCGGCGTGCTGCACCGGGCTGCTTTTGGCCATTAGTATCACCGTTGCACACAATGGTCAGGGTTTGATGCAGGGGTGCAATGACACAGAGGTGCCAATCAATGCACGGTCGCCTGTCAGCGCTCAGTGCCCATTCGATACAACACGGATATACGTAAGTCAAAGTACCCTTGGATTGATTTCCAGTTGCAAGTTTTATATCTGTGAGCCTGAAAAATGCCTTTCCCACTCAATTCTTTTCTACCTCTTTTTTTCCCCACTATAACTTTTTTTAATCTTCCTTAGGAATTGAATTATATTTATTTTCAGGGCTTACACAGATACAGATTAGTGGTAATAAAGGATGCTGAAAAAGATATTTGGAACTGATATATTTGTAGTAAAAAAAAAAAAACTAGAACAACTCCAAAGAAAAACAGTCTGAGAGTCTCAAATCAAATAACAATATTTATACTCAGGTTTCCCAATGAAATATAGGATTGTAGGATATAGGATATAGGATTGTAATTGAGTCAGATACACCTGTGAGTGAGACAATGACATTGGTTAGAGTAACATAAAGAGCCACAGTAGCACATTTTCTAATTAATTCAAATATGATACTGGATTAAATAATACAGATGCAGACAATGTAAATACAGGATTCAGAAACTGACCGTCCTTATTTTTGCTGATTCAAGCCACAACTTTGAAAATATATTCTATAAAAAGCATCACTGGTCAATCTGTTAAGTGTCACTATAAAGTACTAGACATTTCCCATTATCTGTGGATCAGGACACCACTCTGGCGCTGTGGATCCCCTGTGCTGGGCTGTCAGCCACTGAGGTAGGCCTGTCTGTCTGGTGCTTCATCGTTGGATTGGCTCTCAGAGGGCTTGCACCCTGCAGGAACGTCTATATCAAAGAGCAGGTGTGTGTCTGTGGTGTGGGGGGATATGTTTGAAGTATGTGGGTGTGGTTTGTGACTGAATCTGCAGTGATTGTGACTCAGATCTGCATGTAGACTTCTGGTTGCTCTTGAGTACACACAACTTATACACACTGCACTCTGTCCATATGAGTGAAACAAACAATTAGTCTGTAATGTAAACCCATCTTCTAATTCCTCATCCTTTTGTTTTTCTCTTGCAGCTGCAGGGAGAGGCTGAGTGCACTCCTCACAGCCAGCGCTTGATGGAGCAGAGCATGAACCTTGATGCCTGAACAAAAAAGCAGGAATGGACACTTAACATGTACAGCTACAGTAAAACCCAAAAAAGCACGACTACACCTGTATTCAGACTTATGTGTGAGTTTTCATACATTCAGTAAAAGAATGTTGATGAAATGAAGTCATAAAGGAATGAGTTTTTCTAAAAATGTTTTTATGTTGCAGTATTTTACAGTATATTCACACTTTCTCATAAATAGATGGATTACAAAATGGATCTCAGTATTTGTAAGGGAACTGAAGCTGGGCTAGTCTTCTTGGGTTAAAACAAAGCTTTTCAAAATGAAGGAATTTGATTTTAGTTGAATTAAAGTATTTTTTAGCTAGTATTTCATTTTATCTCAACGTAATATATTTTATTGTATTGAAATGTTTATAGGATTTAACTGTTTATTCAGTCTAAACCACTCCATTGCCTCTGCGATTTAAAAAATGCCTTATTATTTGCCAACATTCAGCTGTAGTGCCTAAAATAATCATTTTATTATATTGCAAAGACATGTTTTTATGTTTTGTTTTTTTTTAACTAAATTGGACTTGCTAAATTTCACCTTTTTGAAAATGGGTTGTATTAAATATGACTTTTAACTGTATAATTATGTTTTTTTTAATACTGTTCTAAATATGTCACACATATATAAAGTGATAAAACACAATGCAAGTGGAGTGTGTACAATTCAGAATGCTAAAATACATTAAATCAGTACATTTCTGATTGTATTGTATGTGAACACTGTTTGTGCTTGGGTGAGTGTAGATGGATGTCAAGTGGGGTTATGTTAAGAGGTTAAACCATTAATGTGGGCCAGCACATTCAGAGACTACCCCCCCTCCCCCTCCCCCAACCCCCCACAGCTCAGTGACAGTGAAGATCAGATCAGCAATGAAACGGTTAATCTAGTGTCGTGCTCAATCGTGTGGAAGGCGATCACAGCACGCAATGCTAATCCTTGAGCTGTAAGACATAAATATTGACATAGTGTTGACTGATACTTATCATAACATGTCTGTGAGGCTATTTCAGCCACTGTGATGCTGAGGACCACTGATATGAACTAAGATGAAGAAAAGGTTGTTAGCATGTTCCTGCCAGTCTTGTTGCAATAGGAAAACAATTGGTGTTTATGTTGTGCAATGTTTGCAAAGTCACAATAAATAAATCATATTTACTCTTGTCCAGTGTTGCATTAATTTTGGATGACAGCTCAGGCTGATGTGTAAAATTCTCTACAGCACATCCAAAAGAATCTCAATGGATGCATATACCTTGGGCTATACCGGGATGGACATAGCTTTATCTAATAGAATTAGAAATCTTGCACTGGGGGAATCTGAAAAGTGAAGGTATTTTAATGTGCATCTCAGACTAATTCTTTTACAGTAATGCCCATTCTCACTTTTTCATCACATTTCAAATTTGACCCAACACTATCTTAAACTATAGACAACTAAAGTCTTATTTTTTCCTTTATTAGTGGGCCAACTTAAGTTTAGCTGTTTCTATTCTGGAAGCAGTTTATTCACAGAGCCAATATAGTGTGCCAAAAGGGACCATAACAACATATTAATAATAAATTGTGGTATTTTTGTCTACCTCTAAGCAACAACATACAAAGAGGGAGCTAACTATAATTAAAAATTTGTATTTCCCTATATGTAGATGGGATGGCATGATGTATTAGTCAAATAAAGTGGCTTTATATATAACCAAGACTTATAATAATCTGAATATAATTAAGAATCCTGGCCTGTGGATAATTACTCTACAATTTTATCCAAATACACATTTACAAACATACATGTCATTGAAATGGAGATACTTAAATAAGATTAAGTTAAAAAGGAAATAATTTCAATGTTGAAATCTGGAGGGGGTGGTTGTGGGGTAACACTTTGGAATGAGGATGATTACAAAACAACAGTCCTATCTTTTAATTTATGCATTGAGAACATTCCAAGTTATAGCAGTGGTTTGCAAGTAAAACACCTCCAGAGTAAAAGTAGTGAAACTACCAAATTGGAGTCATCACTAAAGTCAGAATGCTGGTTGGCTGTAGTGTCCAAGCTCTCTACAGTCAACATGTGAAATTCTGAGAAATAATGAGAGAATGAGTTTTACTCAAAGGGAATATTTGCCACAGAGCTACCAGATTTACTTCAAAACCTGGTCTGTACATTATGATACATTCACTTTACAAGTTCTTTTGAGTGGAAGATTAATAAATCCATTGTATAAATGTTCATTAACCAATATATTTGTGCAATAACACTTCATATAATGTACTTTGAAAATATCAGCTAACCATCACTTTTATCATGTATTTTCCAATTCATGTCATTAAAGTATGTATGGTTTAGTACATTTAATCTCTGAGGCTTGCTGTAAATTATGAATATAAGTTGCATACGTATTTTAAATGATTTCTACATAAAGTCTGAACTGAACTGAGGCAGATTGTAGACTGGGATGCATAAGGCATGATCTCCTCAAAAGCAAAGAGAGGAAACCTGGTACCAATAACATTTATCTGAATTGTCATTTTGTATTTAAAAAATAATAGGTGTCCAAAGACTCATATACTGAAAACATTGGGTAACCAGTTTTCCAATTCATCTTATTAAAGATTTAGCACATTTATTTTCTAAAGCAGATAATTTATAAAATAAAATATAAAATGCAGACGTTGTAATAAAGTAATGTTTGAGTATGTATGCTTTTAAGTATAAATAATCGAAAGTTTTGTATATGACAAAAAATGTATCTTGAATTTAGAAAAATAAAACAATGTACTCCAATAATAATAATAATAATAATAAAAAGTATATAAAAAGTTTTTCCAGGTTAAATATAATTTTGATTCACCTTGGTAATTCCTTTGAATAAATGATTTATTTAAATTTTTCACTTGCATATATATTTTTAATATTTTAGTTTTTTTCTTTCAGTTGCATGTTTTATCTTTTCAGTGTAGGATCTTATTTTTTACGGTTTCAAATCTTATTTTTTCACTTTGAGATCTTTTTTTTCGCTTTCAAATCTCCATAAATTACGACTAAAATTTAAACTTGTCAATCCACTGTGTGCAGCCTACATACGTACACACACACACACACACACACACACACACACACACACACACACACACACACACACACGTTCTCTACACGTCCGTGCGCCTATGTGGTGATTGCTCTGCGCGTTCACGCCGAAACCGCGTTCCCGTCATGTCGGCTGCACGCTGCAGGCAACCAGCTGCAAACAGTGGAACAACGAAGTACTGCAGTGAACCGAGCCAGAGCCGCTTTATTCCTCACACAAGGTAAATCCGCCGTGAATGGAACACTAGCCAGAAACTAAGTGTACGCGTATAGTTAATTGCTGAGAACAGAGCGGACGTACAGAGGTGGTAGTGTGTTAGAGGAGTCATGGGTTAGTGTTTGTTCGGCTCGAGACACTGCGGTGACAAACGGCTCTGAAGATTGATGTGCTCCTTCACTGATCCCGGTGTCATAGTGTGCGGTTGTTTCAGTTCTGCGGAGATGCTTAATGAACCCGACGTTTATATATGCGCTTCTTCAACGTTCTCAGGTGAGCAGAGGTAAACTGACGTTAATTGCGGTTAATGTACGTCAACGTTTACGTTACATCTTTGGTGCGTCTTATTAATAAATTATCGTTAGCTAGCTATTAGTCCTGTTACTTCATAAAACAGCATTTAAGCTAACAATATCGCGATAACTAACGGGTATACTTGAGATACTCAGCAGCTTTATTCACGTGTATTTATTTTTGGAGTATATATCCTAAGCTAATATCTAAACTTTACCGTCCAGTTTATGCAAAAGGTGCCGTGTCGTGGAGTGTGAAACATCGCAGGGGAACGCAAGTGTTACCCGGCCAACCTCACACAAACACGAGAGTAGGGGAGTGTCTGAAGATCCGCAGGTGTAATGTTCACATTAACGCCTTCAGACCTGCACTATTTGTCGTGGTTTTGCTTTGAACATGTTGTGAGTAGTCTAATACGAACTGCGCGTGACCCCACTCACATAACGATCCCAGATGTTTCATGTGGTTTGCATTGCATTTGTTTTGTTTGTAAAAGTGCGCGACCTGTGATTGTTAATAAAAACAACCTTCTAACCATTCATTAAACTGGGGTAGGTTTATTTGATGTAATTCTGACTGGTAGAAAGACAAGGGTGTGGCTGATCAGAGACAGCAGCAGATGAATTACAACTTTACCCTGAACAAACCCTCTGTGCCTGTTTGACCATTAGGCCTCTGTGTTTTTAAACCTGCAGGACCTGTTCCATGGATCCACTCCACTTCGGGGAACTATTGTGAGACAGAATTTTCCTGATATTTGATTTTAAGGCAGATTGTTCCATGGAAAATGGTAATTCTTTGTAACATTGTTGGAAATAGAGGGGAAAAAAACAAGGTGAGTGGCATAAAGAGGCATGCAGTGACCCTCCAGGAGACAGCTGATGGTGGAGAGCTGCATGTGAAGATGGAACAAGAAGGATCTGTCTTTCACCAGGGCAGCGTTGGGAAGCGGTGTCAAACTGAAGAATAGAAAATGGCTGCTAAATCACAGAGCATCTCCTTTTAGGATTCATAAGGACGGTTTCATGGATTTTTGTTTACCACATGGATTTCCCAATTTTTTAAACTCCACGTTTGATAGTCATATGAACTCAGTTCCTTCCCATGTTAATTCATAAAACTGATTTCTGCAAGACTTTGAGGTGGCATTCTGAGCCACACTGGAGAAATGTCTGACACAAAAATGCAAGCACCTGTTGGACAAGGATGTAAAACTACAAACCATTACTGTTCCTTCTCCCTCCTCAGCCCATTCCTCCTGCTCCTCTTTGTGCTCTCACCCACTTTATGTATTCATATGGAGTACATAGAGAGTCACAGCGAGTTTAGTTGTGAGCCAATCAGACTGAGAATGTGCCAAGACCTGCCTTATAACACCACCTTTATGCCCAATCTCCTGAACCACTATGACCAACAAACGGCAGCACTTGCCATGGAGGTAGGTTATTTATGTCACTTTATCGTTGTCATGTGTATGTTGAAATTAACCCTTTTTTTCCCCAAAAAGCACTGAGTTAGTGAGGTTAGTGTTAAATATTACACCGGTAAAGCCATTGAAAAAAACTCACAGTTCTTTGTCTTGGCGACGGTGCAGAAATGGTAAACAATTACTGAGCAACAGCCTGTAGTGTCACATTGCAGTGTGCAATGCACCTGCTATAGACAATAGCACCTCAAGGGTTTCTATTCAGTCACAAAAATCCCTCAACAGATGTCACAATACTGTGCCCTGTTCTTGTCTAAATTGTGCATCCTTGGACAAATTAATACCTTTGTCCACCCATTTAAGCTATTGTTGTGTCATAAGCTCAAAAATGGTGTCGGTTTTTGCTCCATCCTCCTCGTAGATAACACCATAAGGTGACAAGAAGCAACATCTACACGCTTGACCCATATCCAGTAACCTCACAGAGATGCTTTGGACATGAAGCATAGCGTGCTTAGGAAATTCACACAATATTGTATTAAAGCTGAATCTATACGTGTTGATGTACATTGTACAATTGGAACCATTTTCCTTTAAGCCACAGTGAATAAATTGGGCTTCACATAGGCCTAAAATATCAAAGAGTTAACAAGAACAGTGAAACAGTTGAGGAAAGGTGATAGCTGATCTACCCTCATCATGTTACAGCTCCATCTTCTCACTCAGGTTACTGTTTTATGTAGGCGTAGATGAATGTGTATGTAGTCACTCGAGCACTCATGACCTTTCTTGAACATGAACATTAGTTGACAGAAAGCAGATTTTTCTGACTGTTGCCTGCAGGGGAAATGGAGGGGGGCATAGCAGTGCATTACTTAAGTAATTATTACTGAAGACCATGTTTTAGTGTGAGGACATTGGTTTAAGCAGCACAAAAAGAGAAACACTACTGTTACACACTATCCATCTGTATCATGTTACCTTCCTTTCCTAGTCCTTTGTTACACCCTGAGAGGGAGAACGAGTGCTGAGGAAGGTGTTGCTCAATAGCTAGATTGTAATTACCTCTTTACAGCAAGTATTTGTCAAAACCAACGGCATTATACTACTCTGTATTTGGGATCTAGGAGCTGATGGGTGTGGTAGTAGTATGGTAGGACTACATTTCTTAGTATAAGAGAAGACTATGTTTTACATGTAAGCAATAAACACAAAGAATTTCTTTAAGCAAAGCCCAGTCCGTTTAAAAAGGACCTCTCCGGTGCATTGATTCACGTTTATGATTCTTGGGGCTGAGTTTCATTGTGTATGCCTCCAGCCATGTAAATATCAGTAGGTCTCTCTGCACTTGCTGATGGCTATAGTTTTGCCCATGTTTTGGCTATCATGCAACTGGAGTTTATAGCTTGAGGAACATGGAAGGATAACAAATACAGTGAGTTGAATGAACTCTGCCTCCAGCTGTTCATAGTTGGAATATTAAATTACCACTTTTGAAACCCAGATGACTTTGGACAAGGCCAATGCTGTCTGTGCATTTTAGATATTTAATTTGAGGAGATTTTTAATTTGTGTTTAATTAATATTTTCCACATTTTAAAACCCAATGGATCTCAGTCAAAAGATCAATCCAAAATTCACTGTGCTGCTTTCTGAATATTTCATCACAGGAAAGCACTTGTGACATTTTATCATGTCAGAATTTGCAAAGCAGAGACACTGCAGTCAGTCATGTCGTGTATTCTTTCAGAAAAAATGAGGATTTATGAAAAGCAGCTCTATTTTGGATCGACAGCCATGCATTTGGAATTTGCTCAGTGTGTTTAAAGTGGGTACTAACACTCCTTGTGTCATAAGATTCACTCAGCACATTAAGGACCATGCAAATCTTCAAATCAAGTCAATTCCCCAGTGTCGTGTCAAAACACGCAGTGTCAGAGATTGTAAGAAGCGTCTGTTGTTGAACTTGATTTAACCCAGCTGAAGAAGGAGCCTTGTAACTGACACCCCCAGTCCCTCCAGTCATAAGGAGGCAGCTTTCTGATGGTGGAGAGTAGCAACATGAGCCTTGGTAGTTTTCCCTCTCTGGTCTGCTGTGACCAGACATGGTAGCCCTGGTGGGAACACTGGAGGAGGTTTGAGAATTTATCATGGGACACTGGTTACATTTTGGTAACTAATTAGTGTGTTCACATACATGCGTATACATGCATGTGTGAATGGGTTTGCATGGAGATGAATATGTATTATTGCTTTACATATTATTACAGAGAGGTCTGGGTTTGTACAGTTTCTCACACATTACCAGAGTGGAACATCTCTTTAGTGAGAAGAGTGAGGTGGCCTCTGTAAACAGGACTTCAGGTCCAGTACAGAAGCTCAGTTGGACAAACATCAGGACAGCTTTCATCTGTATGAATGTTATGAGACAGCGTTGCTGTTCTCAGAACCAAGAGTCAGGGAATTCATCAGGGCTTGGAGTTTTTGCTTATAATTACTTTTTTTTTTTTTTTTTACCCAATGAAAATTTGAGAAAACCAACTGTAACATCAGAAGGTCAGTCTTATGTAAAAGGCAAAAATAATTTATCTAATGACAGTTTGTGTTCACATTAGACTAAAAATTCCATCTGTGTGAATGAGTGTTGAGAATTTTTTTTTCTTGTGAAAAACTGTTAGATAAACAACTGATGGCTGATGAGCGTGAAGTATTTCAAAGGTCTTAATGAAACTGGAGCCATTGTCAGCAGCTGTTGTAGTCACTTTTTGGGTCAGATCACATGATTAATGTGTTCTGACTCCGTGGAAAAGCTTCCATGTCTTGGTTTTCTTGCAGAGTAGGTAGATGATTGTGAATTGTCATGTTCTCATTATTTTTGAAGCCTTATATGGAGGTGTATTCAAGCCTGGTTTCAAAATGTCAGTAAAAGCCACTTGAAACAATGAGGAGTTTGTTGGATTTGATTGACATTGGAATACGATTACCTTTTCTCTCTATTCCTTTTAGATGTCAAGCTAAGCTAGAAATGGATTATCCCAGAGTGTGTGCATGATTAACATACTAGGCCACATTTATTCAATGTGTGAGTGACAGGCTCATGGTAGAGAACAGTATTTTTTTGTGTGTGTGTAATCGATGAGCCTAGCCATGAGCTTACTGTACTCGAGTACTTCCTGTGTGTGTGACTGACAGGAAAGGTTCAACGGTGCCAGCTGTCACCTCTCACCAGTGCTAACTAGCTGCTAATCTCTTCCTCAGTTCCACAATGAAGACATTGATTCCCACAGACTAACTGCCACCCCATCTGCCACAATAGTCAATTAAAATTGAGTGAAGTGGGCGAGGAAGGCTGAAACAAAAGCAGGGAAGGGGGAAAGGAAGGGAAAGGGATTTAGACCATAATTGTTTAGTGAATGAAAGTTATTGTGAATATATATTTTCTGTGCATTTGTGTACATGCACATCAACCTTCATGTCATTTGTATGATTGTAATGTCTGACACTCTTTTAGGAATACAGTGTGTGCCGTCCATCTGTCACAGCATGTTATGGTACCCAGAGGATGTGCTGTGGGTCATGACAATACTTGAGGTCCATGCATGTTAGACATAGAGATCTAGATGTATAACATCAGTGAAATCATGTTCCCTCTCTAAAACACAGGAACCAACCATATCTTCTTCATATATTTCCAAAAGCAAATATATTATTCTAAATAATGATTACTATTTATATCTGTAGTTTAAATTGTAGTAATACACATGACAGTAGCCTGAATTTCAACTACTGTATGTCTATTTTAATACAATAACTCAAAATTGAAAGGTGAAGTGTGGAAAGAATTTTGGAAATTCAGTATGATTTATTGGCATTACTGTTAACACTGTCAAAGTGTCAGATTGAATTTAGAAAAATACCATTCTTTGAGTAAAATAAAAAAGTGTGTGTGTGTGTGTGTGTGTGTGTGTGCGTGTGTGTGTGTGTGTGTGTGTGTATTATGGGACATATATATTCTCTATCCATAAATGTCCTTATGGGTAAAAGTTAAGAGGGAGATTGGCTCATTATTCTGATTATTTTGCTTTCCTTAGTCTTGTGTGTAAATACATATTCAAGACAGAAATGCCATCCCTAAAGGCTCTGAAATGTATCTGTTTCGATTGTCATGGAATTCCCCTAGATACTTGACTTTTTATACAGGGGTTTTATTTACCATGGATTTCAGATGATGTAGAAGACTGATGCCAAAATCTTTTTTTTTTTTTTCTTTTTACTGAATCAAAATTACGTATTGTTAGCCTCATAACATAATTACCTCAGTCACATTTTTTTTTAGGTCATAGCAAATTATGCTTAATGATGCAGCAGTGTTGGAAGAGTAAAGTTACACAGGCATCACAATTTGGCCAAGTATATAACTTGGGTAATTATGCTGTGAGGCTAACGATTTGTTTCCCTCAATGAAAATCAACAAAATAGTCTCTTTACACCTTTGAGGTCTTGTTGATGCACTCTTACAATCTGCCAAAGCAAATGGTCTCAAACATTCTGTTCAGTCTGTGTTACTGATGCACAGAATGATAGACATCTGTAAAATGTAATACAAAGCATTTCTATAGTTGGTAAGAAAATCATTTCCAATTTCAGCTTTTTGTAGTGAATTCCCAGTTTTTTATGCACAATCCCATGTTTCTGAGCTTTAACAAATTATGTAGTAGAATCTTCCATAGTAGAAAATAAAGTAGTAGATTTTTAAACCAAGCAGCCATTCAGAGATTAGAAGTAGAACATTCCAGCTGGTGGAGGAATTTGAATATGTTTTCATGCACAATTGTGACCAGATTACTATAAAACCATGTTGAATTCAGTTGAACAGTTAGTCTATTTTTCCCCAGCTGACTCCCACATTTTAAGTGCAACTCCATTGTTGGTGATATATGTTTCAGCCTGAATAGGATCCCCCACCCCCTTTTCTTTAAACTGTGTACCATTCAGAATAATGGTGCAGTAAGACTGAAGGTTTTTAACTTATTTTTTTTTTTAAACATGAAGTATTCAAGAAGTTTTTTTTTTTTACCAACCAACATGGCATTAATAATAAATAATAATAAATTTTATTTATGGGTGCCTTTCTGGACACTCAAGGTCTGAATTAGTTCCTTCCACTGACCTGATTGGCATTTATGAGCTATACATCATTCTGAGAGTCACTAAAAGAAGAGGAAGGAATGGAAGCAAAGTATTAAAAGACAAAATTGTTTTGGGCATTAGAGCAGAAAGAGAATACAGAAACTTAAATGAAAGCAAATACTGACAGATTGACAGTCTGTGTAAAGTCTTTAGACACTACTGTCTCCGGTGTTTGTGTTTGTCTTAGCATGGGGTCCTGTCCCTCAAAATAAGACTGCTCTGTTTAAGAAGGGCCACCCTGAGGCCACCAGGTCCCCTCAACAGAGAGAATGTGTGCGTGCCAAACCTAGAGAGTTTCAGGGTTGTTGTGCTCAAGTATGGTTTCTCTTTGTGTTCGTGTGAATACATAGGCGCAAAGTGGGTTTTTTGTAGAGGTGTGTTTTGTGCGTGTGTGTTCACTGCATCTGAAGGGGCTGATTACCCTTTTCACTCAGGCAGAGACAGGCAGGTCCTCATTCACTTTAAAAGTTCCTGTTGATTATCCTGCTTATTCTGTCAGAGTCTATTGAAGCTGCCAGCCCAAATGAAGCAATCATTTATTTATGCATAGAACAAAGGCACTGCCTGGTGCTGCTTTTTGGCAGACCGTTCCCATCATCAGAGCTACCACTGCTGCTTATCCAGCCTCACAATGCCAAATAATTGAGATTTGAAGGAGATTGGAGAGATTTTTCATTGCTTTAAAAACTGCTCAATAGCCCACTATAAGAAGGAAAATGCAGAATAGTTGTACACACTGCTTACATTGTACAGCTTGATAAACAGTTCTGTTCATATAATTATGGTTGAATGCAACATGCCTCTAATTAGGGCAATACAGTTTAAAAAAGAATATTAGCCAGAAAACAATTGATTCCAATTATGCACAACATTGGAAAAGAAAGTGAGATTAAATTTTTTTGGCCATATCACCAAGTTTTACCTCAGACTACATCTTTTAAAAATATATAGCCTGTATATTACACAAACAATCACCCTTTATGATGGTTTTTTTTTATTCATTCTAACAATTATCATTGAGTGAAATATTGCTGAAAAGGGAAATATGCTCGTAACTAATTCCCTAAGCACTCAATGAAGATGCCATGTTTCATTATTTGTCTAACCAGCCATCCAAAACCTAATTATAATCCATTTTCAGTTGCATAAAACAGATGCAAGATCACATTCAAGAAGGCAGCACTTCAGAATACTCTATTGGTATTTTTTTGTTCTAAAGGTGCAGTGCTTTTTAGTTGATGAGCAAGTATTCCATAATTACCTTTCAGTGTGTTGTAACCTAACTCAAGTGGCTGGAGTGGAAACAGAATTCTACCAATACCTGTGTGCTGTGTTTTCAGGGTTTAGACAAACCAGTCCATCACACAGACTTTGGCTAATCACAGGTCTTTCAGTAAGGGTAGTAGTATAGAGGGTAGTCATAGTAGTAGTAGTAGTATTTGGGCTGGGTGGAGATTAGGGCTGCACGATATTGGAAAATACTGACATTGCGAATTTTTTTTGTTTAACCTATATATTGTGATATGAAAAAAATACTCAGGAGGATGTAGCTAATAATTGTGTGGTGCCGACGTAAATGGTCAAGCAAATGGGGGTACGGGGTGGTGCAGACCATGCTGCCTGCGGAAGTGAAACTGACGCTGAATGCTCATTTATCTTCTCCCTGCCTTCTGAGGCTTCGCAAACTTTCATTTGAGGGGGCAGGATGGGGGCTGCAACATGGCAAAACCTTACCAGCAGAAATGCATCGTTATCAGCAACTCACTCCATGTGCAGGGGCGTGGTCTGCTTCGGCAAACTGATTAAGAATGAATGTGATTGGTGGATCACTGTGCACAGTGTGTGTCAGGTACCCTTGAAATGAGGTGGGAACAAGTTGAGTTTATTTACATCCAACATCGCAGGACGTGCGATGTGACCATTGCACACACATACATCGCAATGACAATGTTCAAACGATACATCTCCAGTGGAAATTTGTTTTTATTTCATATAGACACTAAAGTAATATTTACGACACTGTTTCTGTGAGTGCTACATACATTAAGTAAAGTCTGAAGTGTTTTGAAAAACAAAACAGTTCACCTATTCTGTGGTTGGTCAGTTTTTTATTGTTGTTTTGGTTTGAGTACAGAGCATGTGTTAATGATGACGTCCCATTAATCCACTGGAGCTGAGTTGATTATTTTCCTTCAAAATCTGAAAGGAAAGCTTAGTTTCCAGGTAGTTGTGGGAGTTAAATGTGTTACCGACAGCTATAATTACTAATCATTCATCAGATACATGACTCTACCGTTGTACTCTGTGGCTCCACAAAGAAGCATGGAAAAGTATTTTCTCTTTTTGGCGGTGGTGTGAAGCTCTTTTGATTTGGATGGAGAGGAGATGGCTGCAGTTCTAAGAA
Organism: Maxillicosta whitleyi; assembly: GCA_029822895.1. Taxonomy (NCBI): domain Eukaryota; kingdom Metazoa; phylum Chordata; class Actinopteri; order Perciformes; family Neosebastidae; genus Maxillicosta; species Maxillicosta whitleyi. Next base: position 1,766,163 of record JAPSES010000001.1, read on the forward strand.
TGACCTATTTTCCTGCAATCAGTTAACCTCTTCATTTGAGCAATAATGTCAGCACTAAGGATAAATTAGCATCTGTTTGTTTGACTGATTCATAACGTGCTGTCAGATCCCTCTTAATAGTTTTCATAGGCTTCTATGTCCTTCTGTGGGCTGGATACTTGGTCTATCCATCTCTCACCTGGTCTACTGTCTGTCCATATTCTCCCTCTTATATTTGGTGTGGCACTGTTGAGGTCTAATGAAACACATAAATATAGGTTATCCATGTCTTATGGTCTTAATCTGAACCCATGACCCAGCCTTGGAACTGTGTGTGTACATGTCTGTGTGTATTTCGCATAGAGTGAAAGATATTTAACCCTCACTGCTAAGCCCAGCTCACACTAACATACACACAAACACACACACATTATAATTGATCCCCTTCTCACGCAAAGCTACTCAACATTAGCCAGCAACATTTTCAGTATACAGCAAGTCAGGACTAGCATCAGCATTAAAAGCTCCACTGTTACTAATTGTGCACTCATCTTGCAACAAAGAATTTTAAGCTCTGTCAAATAGCATCCATGGAGTGTTTTTTTAAGCAGTTCAGATCAGTATTTTGATTTCAGAAAATTAACTAACTTGTCCAGCTGCTCTTGATTAGAACTGTTACCTTACAGATAAATTTAATTTGTGTCTTTAACCCTCTTAATTTTAACCCTGCTTTTTTATATAATCAAAGGGTGTGTTATTAATTAGTAGCAAGTGTCAGTACAGCTTGTGGCTCACATTCCTCTCACTTATCATTCTCCTCACATTCATTGTTGTACTTGCTCCCTCTTCAGAGATTATGCTTGAATAAGTGAAATATACAAAAAGTGTACTTGCAAAAAAAAACAGCGCAAAAGATCCCTGTAAAAACAAGGAGAAATGAGTCTGAATAACAAACGTAATGTATTAGTAAACCACATGCAGTGGAGTCTAAGAGAATAAACATTTTTAAATCTTCCAAATGAAAGCAATAAAAGGATAGGTTATATGCAAGTAAATTATTCAAGTCACGACAACCATGTTCTACACATGAAGACACATGCTGTCAAATTAGCATGAAGGCACAAGAAGTAAAACATGTTTAAATACAGAGTAAGAGATTAAAATGCAGGTCTTGTTCTCTGGATCAGGATCAGTGTAATAAATGCTTGAGGTAGGCAGAAATATGCTCCAACTGTGTATATACTACTACGTTGTGCTTCAATTACTAAAAAAAAAAAAAAAAAAAAGCATGTGGGCATCAGCAGCAGAAGGCACAACATACAGCATGTTAGGAAATGTTTAATAAAATTACACAGGTGATGTTTTGTTTTGGATTTGTGCTTTTCCCTCTTTTTATTTCAATTTGCATTAAAATGTGAACATTATAGTATATTGAATTGCTTTATCCATTTTTAACTGTACATTTGTTTTTCCATGAAAGCTAGAAATAGTGTATAACAGCAGATGGATATGCACAGACGCCTTGGACGGTGTTGGGATGTGCGTGGTTGCTGTTAGATTCAGCTCTGTTGTCTTGCAATCTACATCTCTATCATTTAATTTGACCTTCTCGTCACCCCTGCATTTCTTTTCTTCTCGCTTTCACACACTCTCTGTAGCTCATTGTTCTAGCTTGTTTGGTATACTTTTGGATGGTTTCGCCCTTTCCTTCATGTGTGCATGCGTGGGTGTGTGTGATTCTTCCTCCTGTTATCCTCAATAAGGCATGGTCTTGTGAGAGCCCCCACATCACCTGTTGCCATGGCAGTTAAATAGGCAGAGAAAGAAGAGGAGGAATGGAGAGGGACAGGCAGCAAGGCAGTTGAGGGGAGGGGAGGGGAGGGGAGGGAAATTGGATGATGAGTGCATGGTCTGGACTACACCAAGGAGCAGATGAGTACGAAGGAAAAGACTGGAAATGGAAAAGATAACTGCATTCATATGGCCATTTGTAACAGTTTTGTCCTTTCTACATGAACTGCTCAAATATTGTCAGATGTAGCTAGAAAATTCACTCTAGAAAGTCCAGAAGTCAGACAACCTTCATTGGCTGTTGGTGTAAGGGGAGAGGGTTAGAGTTCAGTCTGACATTGTTAGGAAGGTCTGAGCTGGTAAATACAGATACAAAATCTTGGCAGTGTCAACCCATAATTTTGTCTGGAAACTGCAGACATGATTGTACCAGAGACGGATATAATTTTAAGTAATTTCAAGCTGTAAAACACATAGGATTTGTTAGGTCCTGTCTTAACTCTGACAATGGGATAATCCTTTTCTACCTCAAATTGGATGAAAATACTAGTCTTTAGACCGTTTGTCTGACAGTGTGAAAATAGCAGATCACTATTTGGACTGTTTTCTTCCATTATTAGGTGACACATTGGAGGAACGAATTTGAGCTGCTGTAGACTTAAGGAAGTGGCTCACAATGTCATATTATAACAGTGCTCTACAAGCAACATGCTTCTAGAATAAAAGTAGTGAATTTTTTACCAGATTTGTGTCATTAATAAAGATAAATTAAGTCAAAAGTGCTCGCTGGTTATAGTTTTCAAGATACAGTATCTGATCAATATGTGTAATTCTCTGAATTAAGGAGGGCGTAAGTATTACTAAAAAAAATGTTTATCCCCAAGCTGCGTGTTTACTTTTCACAATCCTTAAAGTCTAAGACTTATAAATCTATTATATGTCATATATCTTGAAAATATGAGCCAACCAGCACTTTTGTCATTTGTTTTCCAATTCATCTTATCATGATTTTTGTGAGCTTTAATCTCTGGGGCCGAACTCCACTGTCGTGAACTGATTTTCGAAGTGGGTGTACTAAACTTTATAAATTAATTTAGCATATTTATCTAAAGTTAAGTGTTGCCTGATTCTTAAAGCAAAAAAACTATCCAAGTAGGTGCTTCATTTGGTCAAAAAACACTAAATATAAATAAAGGAATTAGTTGCTTGACTGTTGCAAACAAAATAAGCTCATCAGTCAATGGTCAAATAGTAAATAGTGAAAAAATACAACAGCCACAAACAAGTGTTAGGTCCTCTGATTTATAAATAAATAAATAAAACTGCTTTATTACTGATAGAGACACCTTTGCTTATGCCTTTACACTACGGTCACCAAAGGAAATGAAATGTAAGAAAATCAAAAAAAAAATATATATATATATACATCTGATGGCACTGATAAATGGATAAATGAAAAAACACTAACTTATAAGAGCAAGGATTGAGTTTTAGGATAAGGCAAATATTAGCACAAAAAGAAAAGATGCATTGTGTTGATAATGATGCTTAAAAGTTTTTGTTAAACGTGAAATGACAGGATGAAAGGGATGTGAAGTCAATGAATGCTGATGTGGGAGTAGGAGAGAAAAGTGGAGGAGGAGAGCAAGTGCATGTCAGCATAATTGCAAGGAGTAAATGGAAGGCGAGAATATAAGAAATGAATACAGGAAAAAGAGAGGAGGAGGGGAAGGGAACGTGAAGGGGAATGCCATTAACGGCTTTGTCCGCTCCTCCTGACTGAAGGATGGATGGACACGGATAAACGAACAACTGAATGAAAGCAGGAGAGAGAGAGAGAGTGTGAGAGAAGGGTGCCTCTTTCTTAACTGTCTATTCAGAGATTAGGGAGGAGAGCATCGCGGTCTGTTCAGTTCAGTTCACGGCCAACGCCTGTCTCTCACGAGCCTCTAAGAGAAGGCAGGCACACAGCCACAACGTACATTTATGTTTCTGTGTCAGTGGTTTGTGGTGTGCACAGCTGTAGTGTGAATATTTCTAGGAATGTATTTATCAATTGTGTGTTATGGATGAGTAAACAAGAGACTAAATCTAGAGACAATAATGGATTGCAAGAAGGATAAAATAGGAAGTAGGAGGTGAGCTGGTGGGAGGAGAGCGAGATGGAGGGATAATGTAATTGCTTTGATTGCTAGCTGAAATGATGCACTCTTCTTGCTCAGTGGGGAAAGAACAATATAATAAGCTCTAATGTATAGAGGCAATACAAAAGGGTGTAGCCAATAACCGGAGTGCAAGGAATAAAAATGAAAGTCATGTAGAAGAGGATGAAGCCAAGGGAATGTTGTTTTTATTGTTTCATTACCCATGTTTTGGTTTCTTAACAAAGATTGAGACAAATGGAAGGTACAGGTGTAGTAGCCACTGGAGAAGGAAGGCACAGCTTTATAACAGTAAGGAAACTGATGTGGTCTGACAGCATTTTAGCTGCAGGGTCCAACCGACTGATTTCTCACCAAACCAAGAGGGTCAGAGAGTGAGTTATGGTGTGAGACAAAGATGGCATGGGGGGGTTGGGGGGGCATTTCCCTTATGGGCTTCCCATAAGGGAAATGTATACAGATGGACTTTGGCAAGGTTTACTTGCTAATACCATGATTCTTCCTGTGTGATTGTCCCCTCATGTGGTGTAGATGGTATGAGAGGTTTAAATTCGGTTGGAGGTTTTATTTCTATTATGGTGCCATTGCACTAAAACATCCTCTGTTTTGAGGAGATTGGATTATTAATGAACAACTAACCACTACAATGATTGTGTATGATGCAATTTTCTGTCTTATTTCATTGGGTTCTACTAGCCTAGTAGCATATGAATCATGGGTCTGAAAGCACCCATAAGGGCACACTACACTCAAATGGCAAGATAAAGTCTTTGAATGGAGAAAATGCAGCATCAATACTTGTGGAAATTCTATTCACTTCTCTGAAGGTTTTGTGCAAAGTTTCTCAAAAGCTGCATCTCTGCCAGCTTAGAAGCTGCTCAGACCCAACAGCCTGTCACTTTGATCTGACCACAACACAAAGCCAGTGACAGTTTCAGGATGTGTGTGTGAGCTGTTTCAGGTTCTCACATTCTAAACACTCCTTCCAATCCATTTGACTCCCTAATCCACCGGGAAAGTGCTCTTTTCTCCACTCTGCTTCAGTTTTCCTACTTTTTTTTTTTGTCCTTCATCCATCCCTCCAGTCTTGATCCTCCTCCTCCTCCTCCTACACTTGACAGTGTGTTTGAGTTGGTGCAAAATTATGTAACTGGATTTTCTGCAGCCATGCAAAGTACCATATGACAAACCCACTTTAAAAATACTCTTTAAAGTACGAGAGGGAGTAACATAAAGTAGAAGACAAATGCAACAAATGTTACTTGACCAATGAAAACTTGACCATCAGCATAGTTCATAGTTTATTTGTTAACAGTGAGCAGAGCCTGGTTAATTGGTAAAGAGATACAGTTGTCTTCATAAAACTAACTTTTATTCTGATAACTCTGCATTTTCAGACTGAAAAGCACTTTTTTAAAATTTTAGTTTTAACCCATAAAGATTCAAACCTCCACTGGCAACCAAATGCATCTAAACGGTTTAATCCCTCTTGATCCACTAATCCTATCAATATGTGTAAATAATTGGTGTAAAATGCAGTTTGTCTTGTTTTCATGGACATCAGATATGACCCATTTGGACATTCAGAGGCTTCATAGTTACTGTGGAAACACCATCATCTTTTACAACATTAATTAATCAGCAAAACCCATGGAATTGGATCAATTACAGTGGATGGACACACTGGATTTTTGTTCACTTGATAATAGATTTGCTGCAAAACTCATTTTTTCCTCAATTATTCTGCTTTGATATGATAACCTTTGAATTTACTTTGAATTTTCATGAATATCTAAATGAAGTACAGCAAATTAAATAAAGGGAAATACATGATTTATAGAGAAAAATGCAAAATATAAAGGATAACCTTATTATAATTGGTGATAAATCACTTATGAAAGGTTAAGTAGAAAGAAAATTTTTATCTGGGAACTGCCACAAAAGTAGCTCTGGGTCTTTATGGGTTAGAGACTGAAATAGTCGTGGTGCAAAGTATGAGTGCTCTGGAAAAAGGTTTTTCTTCATCCATCTTTGCTGACTATAGTCTCTCAGTCCCTGTCACAGAAAAACCTCCCCACAGCATGATGCTGCCACTGCTTGGTTTGACTGTAGGGATGATATTAATGAGGTGATGCTCAGTGTCTGGTTTCCTCCACACATACCGTTGGGAATTGTGGCCAAGAAGTTCAATCTCAGGCCAGATGACTGTTGGTGGTGTGTTCTTGGACACTTTACACGCTGCAGAAATTTGTATCCAGTATCTTTCCCACATCTATGCTTTGACAATTTCCTGTCTCCCAGGTCAGGTATCTCAGTTTCATAGCTTCCTATTCACTCTGATATACACGATGAATGTGAGATCCTACAAATAGATACATGTGTATTTCTATATTCTGTGCAGTGACTTCAGCTAAGGGCAGGTGGACTCCATTGAAGTTTCTTAGCCATCTCCTGGACCACCATTAAAAAGAGAATACACCAGAGATCAACTAGAGGTGTCATAACAAGTAGAATGGATATATAAATGGTGTAGTCGAGCAATTTATTTTCAATAAATTATAGACACTCTAAAAACTTGCTTTTCTTTTTCACTATAATGTGTGTAGATTGATGTGGGAGTTATGAATTTAATGAATTTTGAGATTAGTCTGAAATATAACACTTGAAAGCTTCTGAACACTCCAAAAACGCAGTATGCTTGATAGGAAATCATACATGCTGTAGGTGGTTTTCGCCAATAACAAATCCTGTGCTTTCTTCTGTTGCATGCTCAGCTTTTTCTCACCATCTTTGTCTGCCAAACACATAGTTGGCTGCATTGCATGACTGTTAATCATATCCTTCTTTCTTTCATTCTTTCTTTGTTGATTTTTTTACTTTAAGTTTTTTCTCTTTCTTTCTTTCTCTCTTCCCTCCCTCTGGGTTACTTTGGAGAAAGGGAGTGAAGAAAAAGAAACTTAATCCTTCTATTGAACAAGAGGTGGACTAGTCAGGGGCTCTTTTTCCATTTTCTCCTGTGTCAAAAAACCCACCCTGCTTCTCGTTACCCATCTCTTTCAGGAGGTCCACAATTACTTGTCCTAAATCGCACACTCAGACAAAAAAACATGTAATTTTCTTTTATGCGCAGTCCTTGTCATATTCTCTGAGATTGTGGCATCTGTTCATGTTAGTCAGTCTAGCAATTCGAGATCTGCCGGCTTCTAATAGAACAGGAATACCTAGTTCACCTCTGATGCACCAGGGTATGTCAAATTAAAATTCACCACTTAAATGTACCAAAGGGAACATATGTAGGTTTTTTATTTCTGTAGCTTTTATTTGATGACCCTTACAATATGGTGAAGGGTTTGCATAACAAGTTTGCCTATATAGCAATGAAAGCAGCAGTACTCTTATAGAAATAAGAGCACTTCGCAAACACAAATTTGTGAATACACTTCTATCACAGTATAGAAATGTCACTTCCCACATATTCATTTACCCAACTGCCAAGGTCAAGCCACTATTCATGCCATGTTAAAGCTTTGTGGGGGAGACGTCAAGCTAAAGCTCTGCATGATGGATAGCATTATGGTGTATTTCAAGATGTCTGAAAATGTTTTTTTCTCATTCTGTGGTCTGTCCTTGTGTTCTCTGCTAAGAGATGGTCCTAGATGTTTTAAAAGTTTATAAAAAGCTGGATGGGTGGGTGTTTATCACTGACTGTATTGTTACTGTTTCCCATCTTGGGAGTTTTTCAGAAATAAAAAACAGTGAATCATAAAAAAAAGAATTAATGTGTTTTAATATTAAAGGCTAATAAAAACCCAAAGAAGTGTTTTGGATGAGAGACGAAAGTCAATTCAAATGAGCTGCATGTGAGTATAGATGTAGATACATCCCTTCCCCCCCACAACAGCTCCGTCAGTGCGTGCCACTCACTTGTCATGACAAAAATACACAGTGAACACACATCCACATCCAGCTGCACACTCAGTTCTGCACAAATCCACAGCAAACCTTCACATGCAGTACAATAAATAGTTGCAGTGACTGAGAAAATCTAGAAAAAGTAGTTCCTCAGAATGCCCCGGGGGGGGGGGGGGGGGGG
>JAPSES010000001.1:1777393-1799952 GCA_029822895.1 Maxillicosta whitleyi
AAAAGCTGGTTGGGTGGGTGTTTATCACTGACTGTTTTTTTAATGTTTCCCATCTTGGGAGTTTTTCATAAATAAAAAACAGTGAATCATAAAAAAAAAAAAAAAAAAAAAAAAAATTAAAAAGCTGCTTTGTCATATTAAGTCCTGTTGGATACCACATAGCATATTTTTCCATTTTTAAAGAATCTTTCAGATGAAATGTTCTTAACACTTCTTAACACAGCATGCAACATTTGTTTGTTTGTTTCCAACTTTATCAGGCTTTCTCTTTGCTTCTATTCAAATGCAGCTACACCTACTCTTTGCATGCATTCAAGTAGTGAATGAACAGTGTTGGTTGTGCATTTGCATGACTCTTAATTATTTAGTGTGGTGTACAATTCCACTGGTTTAGTATAATTCATGCAGAAGTGCATTGACTCTAAGCTTTGACTTAGACATATTGTGGGACTGGGTGGTTTGGTGCCTTTTTAATAAAAAAAAAAAAAAGTGGTGGATCAGGTGGATTTTGTTCACTTCTCAATGAAAGAGCAGAAATAAAAGGGAGAGATTCACAGAAAGATCAACTACAGGAGGCTGATTCTGATATATTTTGTCTTGGTTGTCCTGTTTTTAACCGTGTTTTTATTCCTTTACATCTTATAGCATTGCTTCATGTTCACCCTTAGGCCAGGCTTCCAGGCTTTTCCGCTTTCCTTTCCCTGCTTTTCCAACACCAACTAACTACAAAATGCCAGACAATGCTCTCCAGTTGTCCCTCATGGAAAACTCGGGGCTTCCTCCTCCCTTCTTGTTGGGTGGCACAGTTAGGCCACTTAATATCAATATTCTCTTTGTGATGGGTTTTCGGGGGCAATTGCCCTGACTGTCTGAATAATTGCCCACAGATATGTGCACACATGGGTTGAATTTGGTGCACACACCCAATAAGTGGGACATGCTAAAATGGTAAAATGCACACGCACACACACAAACATAACTGCACATGCATGAAGGGAATGGGCAGAATGGGGACAAGCACAAAGGAAACCACACACACATTCACTGTAGGAGTTGGTATGAGGTAATATGAAGAAAGCTACCATTCTGCTGGGCAGTAAGACACACTGATGCAGAAAGCAACTACCACTCAGTTAAGTGAAGCTTCAGGCTGGAGTGATGTGACAAGGACAGAGGTAGTGCTCTGAAGTAGCCTAACATCAGTCGGTTTTTAGTAACACAAAATAAGACTTCTATTCCATTATTACTATTAAAATAATTTGCTGAAGGAGAGCCAAGTTTATGAATATCACTGTTTTAATGACTCATTTCTGCTGGGTAAATGTGACTGTGAATTTCTTCCTACTCAGCAGTAATGCATACAACCAATGTGCATAAGGTTTGTGCCTTCACTGTCTGTTTATAAATTTTGCCTTGCGTGTAACATACAAGAGAAAAAAATCGTTGTTACGTGAATTATTGAATGAAGTTGAGTGGTGTGTGTATTCACATGCTTAAACATGTATCTTTGCAATGCACAAAACTATGTCACAGCCCATGCACCACTGCACCCATTTACTGGTGGAGCATCTCGCCAATGTGCAGATCTGGATCACTGCAATTGAGAACGATCAAAACATACTCACCAGGCCCAACGCCACTCACAAACGACCATAAAACAAGCGCACACATTCACTGATGCGTGGCTTTCAACACAAATGCAGTCATACAGTTTGTAAGCTTATGCTGTAGGCTTTGTTGTATGCGATCAATGTGAGTGCACAGATTTTGTCACATGTACACATACAGTAATTCAACGGTGGTGCTGTGTGCAGTCAGGCTAAGTGTTTTGTTACATTGCTCTAGTCTCTATTCATTGCTCTGATGGTTCTGCTCTGATTTCTCTGTTATCTCTCATGAAAGCAGCTTAGAAAACTCAAGGCTGGGTAAAGTTGGATGATATGAACTGTTATATAGCTGAATAGATGTAGTGCACTTTTGATATAACCCTCAAAGCACACAATGAACTCACTGGTTTGGCAGTTGCAGGTTGGCAAAATATGTTAAATGTTATGTTATGTTCTGTTGATTCAAAGCATCACCATATACGGGGGGGGGTTGTTTTTTTGTTTTGTTCATTGGGGCAAAGCTGTTACTTAATGTTGAAATGTGACAGGTTATTAGATTTGTATGTGCAGCTCAGATTTAACTAATTAATTCCCTTAGATCAAAGGTGTCAAACATGCGGCCTGGGGGCTAGAGGGTCCAATTCGGCCCCTGGGATAAATTTCTGAAATGCAAAAATTACACTGATGATATTAACGGTTAAAGATGTTAAAATCAGTTTAATTCAGGTTTCACATACAGATCAATTGGATCAGATCAGTAAAATACTATCATAATAACCTCTAAATAATGACAAATTGTACTTGTCTTAAAAAAAAACATTTTATGATGGTCATATTCAGATTTTTAAGGAAACATGGATGTAAACATTATCATAATGTCTTGTTTTTTTTAACGTTATTCTTTTACCAGCCCACCTGAGATCATATTGGGGTGAATGTGACCCCTGAACTAAAATAAGTTTGATGCCCCTGCCTTAGATATTTTATGGTCTAAACATTTAGTCAAAAATTTTAACTCGTCAGCATAAAGCAGTTCTAGAAACTCAACAAGCTTTAAGTATATGAATGAATTTCATTGGCCAAAGTGTATGTCAGCAGTAGTTGTTAAGAGCTGAAGCTGCTACTTCTGGTCAGTGATGCCAGGGATTTTAACCAGCACCCTGCAGGACACAAATCTGACTCTTTAACCTTTAAAGCACCAGTGCAGGGAACAGAACAGGTAGCTATTCCTTAATATGTTCATAACCCCACTGTCTGTTTGTTCAGTGTATCGACACATGGCTACGGCTCAACCTTTAGAGGTCTGACTTTGCCGTACTCTACTTCAAAGGGATGTTTGGCAGTATGATTGCTGGCATACATATTTCATAAGCTTCTAAATATTTATGGGATACCGAGTAGTGTAAGTTGTAGCAGAGAACGCTCGTCTCTCTGCCTTCATCCTCTTTGATGGCTATTTCAGGTTGAATATGAGCCTTCTTACATGTGCCACTCACAGCACTTAACTTCAGCACATGTGTATAAATACAGTGAATGTGTGTTAATATCATACACACTCGTTCCCACATGCACGAAAGGTGGCCTTGTCAAGCTAATTCCCCTGATACGGACAAATATCATTTCAGGAATTGAATGTGTGGGTGTTTTCAAGAGAGCTTTGAGATCATTGTGTGATACTGCAGTGGCGGAAGTATAGAGGGTATGCAGTGATGCCACTTTCACACCAGAACACCCCCTCAGTTTTTCACTAACATGTTGCAGCATAATTGCATTTAGTATGGGGAAATGACAAATTTGGGAGCAGAAAAATGTTATCTGCTAAAGGAGCAGTGGTATGCAGAGAAATTGGCTTCCTGACATTTAGAGCTGCTTATTTCAGATAAAGGCACACGAAAGCTTGAAGGCATAGAAAACTTAGATGCTAGTTGTACTTTCTCCCTCAGTAAACAAGCTGTAAATAACACACGGAACACATAACCTGCAGTTCTACACTTTGTGTTTATTTTAAGTCCAAGCCAACAGTACAGAGATATGTTCAGCTGTTGTTAGGTAAGTAGGTATTTGGTTGTTAGCCTGTAGCTAAACAGGGCAGAAAATGCCATTTGTTCAAAGCATTATATTGCAATGAATACATGAAGGTAGTTTCAGCTGCATTATATTCTCCAGGTATATGTCCATGCCGTTGTGTTTTTGTGCCATACATGCTGAAAGCTGCCACTCAGTGACGTCTGACCGCAGCGATGTCATGCACATACTGTCTGCACACTTAACACTCCACACTCTATTCCTTCCTCAGTTTTTTTCCTCAAGTCTTTCTACCTTTGCTATTGTGTCCTCTGCAGCCATTCCACCCCATGGTAAATCTTGTGTGCAGCGCTGACCTGAGGATGTTCCTGTGTGCGCTGTATGCTCCGGTGTGCACAGAGTACGGTCGGGTGTCCATGCCATGTCGATCCCTCTGTATGCGAGCTAAGGATGAGTGTGACAAACTCATGGAGATATTTGGAGTGGCCTGGCCCGACGACATGGACTGTAGCAGGTACGTGTGTGGTCATTTCAGGTAAATTAGACTGAGTGCAGTTTTCCAGTTGTTTTTGTTATACATTTATGTACATGCTCTATGTATATATTCTCTTCACTGTGTTCCTTTTATCGCTGCTTAAATATGAAATAAATCCATATACTATCTTGGTGTGTGGATGTCTACCTGCCTCTGGAACTGTCACCATAACTTTCCTCTTCAAATAACGCACCGTCACTCTATTTCTTCCTCTTCCTTCCTAAGTTGCCTTATTTGCTTATCTCACTGTGTCTTATCGTTCTTTTCTGATCATTGTCTATCCACAGGCCTCTGTCTCATTGAAATGCCAGATAAGTCTACCTGTTCTGACACTTACACTCATTCTCAGGTTTCCTGATTGTGATCAACCCTATCCTCGACCAGAAGATCTGCAAACGGGCTCTGATCCCACTGACCAGTCATCAATGGCCGTCCAGAGAGACTATGGGTTCTGGTGCCCTAGGGAGCTCAAGATCGAGCCAGACCTGGGTTACACCTTCATGGGCAAGAAGGACTGTTCTGCTCCTTGCCCAACCATGTTCTTCAGCCAGAGCGAATTAACTTTCATGCGCTACTTCATTGGAGTTGTTTCCATTGTCTGTTTGTCTGCAACATTATTTACTTTTTTGACTTTTCTCATCGATGTGACCAGGTTTGCATATCTAATTTTTTTTTTTAGATTTGCTTCACAGTATAATGTGATAAAGACTTTCATGTATTTTAAATAATGTACTCTTTGACAACTTATTATTTTTTCTTTTCTTTTTTTTTTGTCTATTAGGTTCAGATACCCTGAGCGACCAATCATCTTCTATGCTGTGTGTTATGTCATGGTTTCATTGGTGTTCTTCCTGGGCTTTCTCTTAGAAGACAGGGTAGCATGCAACTCTGCCAGCCCCTCCCAGTTTAGAGCTTCAACAATAACACAGGGTTCACACAACAAGGTGAGAATTGTAATTCATATCCATACAGCATGAAACACAAATATGCATTTTGGCAGTTAAATGTGCGATGTAGATAGAGCTATAGGTTTTTTTTTGTTTGTTTTTGTTTTATAAGATACTAGGTATGTAGCAAATTTTGTCCAGTTACAAAATCTTTGATCAGCATTTGATCTTTTAAGTTTTGATGTTTTCCCATGTGATTAGAAATAAATTTGACATAGAATACTTACAATACTAATACTATTAATAGTATTATTACTTAAAACTGAAGTAATCAAGGTTGTGCTTGTTGTTAACTTTCGTAGTTTCACACAGTTACGTTTATGAGATCAACCACATATCCCATAATGTAAAAGGCTGCCAGTGAGTTAATGATGTCTTACAGGTGATTGACGGACACCTAATCTGTTGGTTTCCCTCTTCTTCAGGTCTGTACCCTTTTTTTCATGGTCCTGTATTTCTTCACTATGGCTGGCAGCGTGTGGTGGGTCATTTTGACAATCACATGGTTCCTGGCTGCTGTTCCTAAGTGGGGCAGTGAGGCCATTGAGAAGAAAGCCCTCCTCTTCCACGCTGTTGCCTGGGGCCTCCCAGGAGCCCTAACCGTGACCCTGCTGGCCCTGAACAAAATTGAAGGAGATGGGATCAGTGGAGTATGTTTCATCGGACTGTATGACATAGACGCCCTGAGGTGGTTTGTTCTGGCACCGCTCTGCTTTAACGTGGCGGTGAGTACAGTTGGAAGATAAATGAGTGGGCGGGCAGATGAAAGAGTCAACGACTGGGATGGTGGGATGGATGAAAAGATGGGTGAACAGATTAATGGGTGGGTGGATGACATGACGGTAACGATAAGCGATGGAGAGATAAGTGGATGTCTTTTGGCCTGTCCGCCTGTCTGTTATCCAGGTTTTAACAAATCATCGTTCATTATTCATGGTCCTGATCAGTCACTGATACTCTCTCCTCAGGTGGGTGTCTCCCTATTGTTAGTTGGCATTGTGGCTCTGAACCGGGTCCGAATGGAGATTCCGCTGGAGAAGGAGAACCAGACCAAACTAGTCAAGTTCATGATCCGGATGGGGGTCTTCTCCGTGCTCTATCTGGTCCCCTTACTCACTGTGATTGGGTGCTATTTTTACGAACACACCTACCGCAGCCTTTGGGAAACAACGTGGATGGAGGAGAACTGCAGGTTCTACCACATCCCCTGCCCATACAAGGTACAGCCACAGTAAACACAGTCGACCATGTGTTAAGTATTTGGTTAATCCTGCCCCTTTCAGTCGTGCCCCCTAGACTTCATTATAGTTAGTGGTGGAAGAAAAGTATTTTATTGATCCTGTTTGAATTGCACCATCATTTACATGCAATTGTCCATTTAAAAGATAACTTTACGAGTCAAGAAAGTCTCATTTTCTTGTATTATCAGACTGAAAAATGAGGGCATGTGACTTCACACCCCAAAGATGCAGACGTGATAACTGTAACTGTCTCTCTCTTCACAATATCTTTTGAGTCACTGATGATGTTTGTGCAGCTTCAACATGACCAGACTTGTATGGATTTTCTCATAATACTTTTTCACCACCTTCTTGAAGAACAAGGTGAAGTTAGTGATTTTTTTTTAGTCTTTACAATTCAATATAAAACTTTATATTTATTTATTACTTTATATTAGATAAATGTTGTTGATGTATTATTGCTCTGTCATTGATTTGATTTGCCAGTCAGCTTAAAGGCATTTCAACAAAGTTTTGTGTTGGAGTTTTTCTACACGTTAACAAGATTAAAATTTTTATTATAAATATGCATCAGTTCATAATATGAATGATCAATTTCCTTGCTTTCTATTAATCAGTATGGGTAATTTTTACCTACAGTTTTTATACGATTGTCCCACACAACAGAAATGTCCCTGTTGAGAAACTCCTCAAAGCCATGTTCAGTTGGAAAACAGATGGCTTCTCAGGTTCTGCCTGTCATCTTTGGTGGACAAAAACACACAAATAAGCAGGTGCAGTCTTGACAGAATATCCAGCTGTAGTGCTATCACAGCTCACTCAACATGCAAACTCTCTGTAACCTTTCTCTCTCACACAGTCTGTGTTATTCCAATGCCAAACTTAGATGGTGTGAAGTGTTCAGTTGCCGCTGTGGAGGACGTGATGCTTTTCTCTCCTCATTAAATCACCATGATAGGTTTAGGTATGGGGGAGGAAAGATGTGTCTGTGCATTTGTGTGCATTAAACATGTTTGCACATTGGGAAATATGACATGCTGAGACCATTTCTTCAAAGATAAGTTGCTTTATTACAATTTGTGGTAACTGCTCATTCTCTCTGAAAGATGACAGTGCAGTTTAGTGTGATTTTATTTAGAGGTAAAACATGTAAAAAGCCTCTAATAGTCACTTTCATTGCACAAAATTACACCAAGTATGAAAGGTTATCATCATAATTAACTTTGTGGCGTCTGTCAAACTTTGATGTGATGTAGCCAGACTCTGATTTCTTAAAACAACATGCTGACAACAGTAGTTTTACTGGAAAAACAAAAAAAGATGAAAGCTGTGAAAGATTGTAATTATCCTCTAACGAACATAGGCTTTATGTGAGTAATAGACATCTGCTCATGTGTCGGACTGAGGTCTGTGTGAAGGAGAGGAAGCAAAGCTGACTATGCATCATTAGCTCAACTAATTCTCCAAAGAAAAACTCCATACAAATCTACTACATTCTGCTCCTTTGTGTCTTTTCTCTCTCCCTTTGCTGGGTTCTACACTCTGTTGCTTTCAGTCTCCTGTTTGCTCTCAGTTCTGTCTGTGTCTCTCTCAGGGCTTTCTCTGTCATGCACTGCTGCCTGCTCTGTATGAGGTCTTTGTAGCAGTTATGAAGAGTGGTGGGAGTGCAGCTTTCTTCCAACCTAGTGCTAAATTATTAACCAGAATAAACACACACAGTGTAGACATAGACACTACAACTTCCTGTCACATACACACAAACCGATAAAAGCTTGACATCAGTTTTTGTCAATTGTGCGAAAACTTTGAAACGTGGTTGTTTATGTTTCCATATTTCCTCATTATGAACTCTGAGTGCTGTTATAATAGCGACGTGTGACTGACAGACTATCTTAGAGTTTGGAGGCAGGTGCAAGTGCTTATGTTACTTGTGAGTCTGTGTGTGCATGTGTCTGTAGGCCTGTGTGTATGAGCTCATGATGAGAGACCCCCATTATGTTCTATTGTAGCTTTGGAATTTCAATATTGCTCTGTTATTCGATCTTTGCCCTAGGGGGTGTGTGTGCGTGTAAAGAGGTGCAATTGCATGTTTTTTGATAATTGCAGATTCTGTGGGTATTGTGTGTCTCCATTGGTGGCAATTTACTGAAAGCTAAGAGACTCTTGCTTTGTCTCGGGATCAAAACATCAGCTGTTATCTTAGGCTGTGTGAGACAGACTAAAGCATTTTAACAAATACAAGTTCTTTTGGTATCTTGTTCAGTCAAATCAAAGCTACTCTGCCTTTAGATATATGTTACAGGGTTAAAATATTGTGTTAATAGTATGTTTACCAGGACTTAGTCATTATTTGTGCCTTTTCTTTAAACCCAACACCCAGTCTGTAACTTTCACAGTTTGCACCCCATTTTTAAAGGTCTCCCACAAGGTGACAATGAACCACAACGGAGAGAACATCACATTATTTGTTTCTCAGAAGGGAAATCTGATCATGATCTGCTTCCAGCCATGTCAGTCAGAACAACCATAAAATGCTTTTAATTTCAAATTCTGACATTGGGCTGAACTACTATGTTTTGTTTTCAGTAATACTCAATACCTGTATACATTGCCTACTGCTGATGTTTGAGAATCGATTTATTCATTTGTTTTTCTTTACCAAGTTTGTTCAAATTGGCATTGATGTAGATTTTACACTGCTACGTTAAACACTGCCCCCTGGTGGAAGATACTGTATCCTACATCAGTCCACAAGTTGAAGTAGAAAACAGTTAAGCCTGACAGCTGTATTCAGCTGTTGAAGCAGGTGGGTTCTTCTAGGAAAGTCTCCCTCTTCCATCATTTAAAATGACTGAATGGAATAAAAACACCTGCCAGTGCTGAATACCTTCACTCCTGTTAATGTACCAGAAGTTTAATGTTCTACAGCTGCTCACAATTCTGATTCTGCTCTGTACAATGTAAACCTCAGCTCTTTAATAATGAACCATCTCCCTTTCCCTTGCTCTTCTCTGTTTCATTCTCTATTGGTATAATCCTCTGCTGCCATTTTTTGATGATTGTTGAAATGTTTCTGTTGTCTTCAGGTGGAGCAGACCAGTCATCCAGCCATGGTTTTGTTTTTAGTTAAGTACCTGATGATGTTGGTGGTTGGCATTCCCTCAGTTTTCTGGGTGGGCAGTAAGAAGACCTGCTTTGAATGGGCTAGTTTCTTGCATGGACGCAGAAGGAAAGAGTAAGGAAATAGGAATTTATTTTTCACCTTCATTTTGTGTATTTTAGTTTAAATACAAACTTATATGTACATTTAGAATACAAATATTTATGCAGCATTGTGGTGACACTAGGAAACTATATACTTTCACTCAATAACAGCACAATTATGTCATTCTCTTCCTCTGGCTCACCTCTCTGTCCTTTGCCTCCCATTGTCCTTTTCTTCCATTTCACATCTCCCAATTTCATATCCCACTCTCCTATTACCATCTACTTTTGTGTCAAACCCCAAATATCCATGAATCCTGTAAATTCCCCTTGTCTCTAAAGCAGTGGGGTAAATGAGTCTCGCCAGGTGCTGCAGGAGCAGCCAGACTTTGCCCAGTCACTGCTGCGTGAACCAAACACCCCCGTCATTAGGAAGTCCAGAGGAACATCCACTCAGGTAGGAATGGAGACGGCATGAATTGGTTTCGCTGATAAAAAAAATTGTAGCCTCGAGCTAAAGTTAGTTTTCTAAAGTGGAAATACTGGCTTTGATGGGAAGTAATAACTTTAAAGATAAAATCGCTCACACCTACATTTATTATGGCCATTATGGGTCCAGTTCCACATTTACTGATTAATTACAAGTTAGCATTAAGTTCAACAATTATCCAATCCCAGAGTTAAGGCAATTTCAGAGTCATAAAATGCTTTAATAATTAGTTGAGGAATGGACAATGATTTGCTATTGTCATCATATTACATCCCTGCTCAAAATCATTATCATATCAGCTATTGCATATTCCCTTAGTTGGCTTCTAAGCAGCAGCACTAGTAGTAGTAGTATTGGTGGAGGTTGAGCTGCAGTAGTAGTACTAGTGATGGCAAATACCAATAAACATAGTGTACATACAGTATATACATAACTTCCAAACAAATCTGTGGAAAACAAAACATGGACAGATATTTATAACAAATATGAGTTGGCATAAACCTGAATTTGCAAATGGTGATGAGTATGTCAGCAGATCCTACAAAAAGCTGTGCTTCAGGGTTTAATGTCCCTGTTCTGTCTAACCTCTGTCCATGTTACTACAGGGTACATCGACCCATGCCTCCTCCACACATTTAGCGGTCCTAGATGATCTGGACGAGCCAGTCAGGGCCCACCATGGACATCCAGCCTCTACCAAAAGTAAAGCCAGCAGCGTCCACAGTAAAGCCAGTTACCATGGCAGCCTTCGACGCACCAGAGACGACAGGTAGACCATCACATTCACCACTTTGTGGTCATTTTAAAATATTTTTTCCCCGTCTGTTCATCAAACCTTCTTCTTCTCTTCTTAGGAGCGCCACCGTAGCACACCACAGCACTGAGGAGCGCAGTTTCCATGGCAGCACGTCACGTCTCGACCACCCACTCTCTGCACACAGCAGTCTACACCAGATAGACGGCCACTCAAGGTCCGGCAGCCAGCAGGACACTGCAGATGCCCCGCCCACGCTCATCACCCATGGGACAACCGCCACCGACAGCCGAGTGGCAGAGAATGAAGGCACCAGCGCCTGAGTCTCTAGAAGTCACTGATTTTACTGGAAGTTTCCAAGACGCTGTTAGGGCTCAACGGAAACATAACACACACACTGATCACAAGTGTGTACGTGTGCTCCTCTAAGAAGATGGTGAAGGTACCACTTAGTGCCGTGGGAGTGGTCCTCAGTGTTCCTTACCATTTGTTTGTTTTGCTGTGTGACACAAGGCTAACACAGTGGAGTCTGACTTTGACCGTTCTCCAGCAATTTAAGGTTCAGTGTCGTTTACTCGGTCATTTGAATTTAAGATAGTCAACCGATATTTGCTTGACTCACACGTTGAGCCATTGAGAATAAATCCATCTAAACCGACTCAATTCAGGGAAAGTTTCAGTCGAGCCAAAGTGAACCAGAGCTCGCACTGAACAGGAAGCACTGACGAAATGTGGGATGAAGTCACTGCAGGTAAGAAAGAACAGACCGACTGAAGTGGGTTTGTACAGCAGTGATTCTGGATTCAGAGCTGGGACGATTATTTTTTATATGGACAAAGGAGTGTCTTCATCAGCTCTAGGACATCCTCTGTAAATCCTAATTTCATACGTTCATACAGGGCCTACAAACATTTTGATGAATATGTGAACACTGCCGAGTATTGCTTTTGTAACAATCTTGAATAGTTTGCTCACTATCTCAGATGAAACTTGACTAATTTCAGTCTGCATCTAGACTTAATTATTTCCAGCCTTTGTTCATCCTGCACTGCAGCTTTTAATGAAACGTGTCTCTGTGTGACTTAAGAGACTGACAAATATGGGCCTATTGTGACATTGTGGACCTCTGTAGTTTAATATGTTTATACTGTGAAATCGTGTGTCTGCTGCTGAAAGCTCTGTGTGTGTGATTGAGAGCGAGAGAGAGGAAATAAATAAGAAATAGACATAGTGGAGTCTTTTAACTTTGACTCCTCCCTCTGGTGAACCGCAAGCCGGAGGTAGGAGAAAGATGAAACCTTGTGTGACCAAGAATGTAAAAAGGATGTTCTTGAAGTCAGATACGTGTGCACTGTCAGGTTGAGCGAACCGGAAAAATGTGTGTGCACTTAAAACACACACACACACAGTTCAGCTCAGGTCGCTTTTGGCCTCCAAGAACAATTTTAGCACTGACTGCACAAAGGTATTCACTTGACGGGAAAAAAAAAGGCAGCTTTGCAAAGAGGTCAGTTAGATTTTAGCCACTTAAATAAAGTATCGAAACAAACTGCTGAGAATAACCGGTATAACCCAAATGTAGACATATTTGCTGTATCAAAGCCACAAAAAGAGAACAAAAACCATTTAGTCTCTTGTATCTCAAGGTCAGCAGGTTGACTTCAGAGGAAGTGCATTTCATTTCTAATTTAATTCCCGGCCGTGTTCTTGCTGTGTACATAAACTGCTTTTTTTCCTGCTCTGTGGTGTTTCTTTTGCTGTTGACGGAAAATTAAAACCCACCCAAAAAGGTGCAGACGATTGGCAGTGAAACATTCATTCATTGTGCATTACATTATGTCTGACATTTATTTGACAGTCTGTGAGTAAATGTCACAGTGAATGTTTTTCTATTATTCTTATTCACCCAAAACCCTAAGAACCTACCTCACCTGTACATCAGCTTATGTGGGAAGGAAACGACAGCCTCAAGAATTGTACCTGCAGTGACATTTATCCTGAACCATACAGGCTTTAAATATTGATTTATAGGTTCTACACACACAGTCATATTTTGTACATCTGCAGTAGCTCAGTCCTTCCTTCCCACAGCTGGCTTTGTGTTTTTCCAGGCTACCTCTTCAGTTCACACCTATCTAACGCTCCAGCCTTCAATTTAACCTCACTGCTGCCTCTGTGTTTTACTTTCTCGTTACCTGCTGTCAAGTGTATCTGTTGTACATAACATTTCCTGTTCTGTTTGATGACTGATCTGCCTCACATCTGCCTTTTGACTCCAAAACTGCCTCTGCTCCAGTAAATGTTCTCTCCTTTTTCTTTGGACCTACAGCAGTTGTCTGTACTCTTAAGTGTTGACTGCTTACGAACACTAACTACTGCATTTTTTTTTTTTTAACCTCTGAACTGGAGATCAAAATGACACTATGGTTGATACTATTGTTGTGGAACTGTAGACTGACCGACAACTCTACCTATGGAATATTTCATTCTAGTTGCATCTTTTAGGTCTGTATTTATTGGTTTCAGTTTACCAGTCGGACTTTCAGTCATCAAATTCTGATACAAGTTCAGAATGAGTTTTGTGAAATATGACCCATTATCCACTATGATTCTAAAGTTATTATTGTGAATTTTTAAACGGATGTATTTGCCTTTTAACTTATTTTGCAGTTTTGAACTGTGATGACTTTTACATGCAGTCTAATAAACGCTCTTAAAGACTAAAATGCTGTTTATTCTAAATGTTTTACATCACTAGTTCTTCTAATGGGTTAAATTATAACATGAGAAATCCCCTCCTTTACAGAGAATTGTACAGCCACTGCTTCAAATTGGAAAATTTTATCAAGATATTTTGTAATCAAGACAGAAATTAGAATCCAAGTGAAATAACAGATGAAAATGTGCACAATTTTAATTAATACTGAGGTATATTTCAGCAATGGAACCATACATGATATAAAATCACAACAGTATCTCAGAACTGACTTTTTTTTTATCTGATTGCGTTCTAAACCTGCACTTTGTAATACATACTTTGGATGCAGTAAAGTTCCTATATTTTGTAATAAGAATTGCAGTTATTTAAAAATACATGAGCTTATGATGATGCAACAGTGTAGTGCATTAGATTACATTATAATGGATGTCTTATTGTCTAAAAATTTTGCTAAATGAAAATTAATTTTAGACTAAGATCAAACAGGATAACAAGTTTAAATCACAGTAAGCAGTATTTACTATCAAAGGGCTGTTTTGAAGAACAGCAGTAACTGCATCTACACTACAAACTGCAGGTGACATTAAAGTAAACTTGCCTTTACTTGTACAAAGTCTGGAAAAGCTGTTCAACCGTTATTCATGGAGTTACGACCAGAACCCCGATCGCTCCCGTTTACGTCGGACAATGGCAGCTACATCTTGTTTGAGTGCAGTGACGCTCTGTTCCAGCTGCTCTGAGAAGTCTCTGAGCAGACGACTCTGCTCATCCACAAAGAACCTGAGGCCTAAGAGGTCTGACTCCTCCTGGAAACAAACACACACACATATCCCATATACAATAAGTGTCAGAATAAAAATAATTCCTGATACAATTTTAGTTTATTTCTGAATGCAATTTTAAAAAAGTTTCTTCTAACTTGGATTTAATGAATTTCTACAGAAGAAAAATGTCTCGTTTCTATGAATTTCCAACTCAGATTTTCTGGTGAAAACTTCATCTCCTGAATCATTACATCCTAATCTCACTGAAGGTGTATTTGTCATGTTTTGCATGTACACTGCTTTACGTATTGTCAGAACCACAGTGCTGTTGCTCCAGGGGTTAGTGATAGCACAGTGAGTAAATTAGACTATACTGATCCCATAAAGGGGAACTTCACTGATTAAAGCAGCACCTGCATTAAGTGCATGACAATGTACATGCATAACAGACTGCAAAAAAAAACAAAACAACTAATACAAAAACTATAGGCTGTGTACGTTACATATTTTTATACGTGAAGTAGAATTGCTGTTTATGTTGCACTTCATCAACGCTACAGTCCGACAGGGATACGTACACTGGGCCTGTGTCTGCGGAGGCGCTGGAGTTGACCCCTGACTGCTGTCATACTGTGGTAGAAAACCTTCAGAGCACGAGCAAATTCTGCATCACAGCTGGGACGCACTGAGCGACCTCGCATGTTATCCCCTCCTAAGAGACAGTGACAGAAAAAATTGAGAGGGAGTCTGCGCAATAAACAATAAAATAACTCTAAGATAGGTCTTTTTTTTTCTTTACCATTTTTGACTGTGTTGAGTTGTTCTCTTAGACTTTGGTTCTCTTTTCTCAGTAAGGTGTTCTCACTCTTTACGTCCTCTAAGTCCTGTTGTAGAGCTTTCATTGAACAGTTCACTTCTGCTGAATCCAGAGACTGAAGTACATACAAACATACACAAACAACAAAAGTGTTTCTTGGACACCCCATGAATTTGTGATGCACTGCATTAAGAATCACTCATAAGTCACTGAACTCTACCAAGTATGGTTCCATTCTCAGTACACATGTTTCTTTCTGTGCATGTTCCGTTGAGGTCAAAACTTGATGTTTCAGTAAAATAATGAAACACATCCAGGACATGACATTTCGAAACTGTCAAGAATGGATGTATTTATTGCTAACAATAAAGCAAAAAAAAAAAAGTAGATTTGTTTATGTGTGTCAAGTTTTTTCTGCAAATATTGTATAAAAATGGGTGTCCTAAAACTTTTTTTCTAGTGAAGTAAATACTAAAAGTTTCACCTATCAGAAGAGAAAATAAAAATGGACAAATATAAAGTTGTTTTTCTCACCACATTCTATTTCCATATTGTTAATGCAACGGGTAACGCTAATCTCACCACAGTGTCTGCTGGGCCTGTCTGGTCGATGATGAAGATGCCTTCTGAAGTCATCCTCACTCCATCCAGAGAGGATGTCAGGTCAGAACAGCCCTCTGAGGGACAAGACCAACTCACATGTTACCCTAGCAACAGTACAGAACGTCTGGTTCTATCTCATTTCATTCAGTTTACTCTCATGCTGTGAAATGACACAACACATGTTGTATGACACGAAGCATCGAGTCACTAATACTTCATCTCCACCTTGAAGGCCCCAGAGCTCCAGAACCACGGCACTGCTCTGCAGGTAGTCCAGCAGACACTGAGAGGTGTGAAGGGAGGCAAAATGAACCCTGTGATCCAGCAGAGGATTGACGTTGTGCCAAACAGCAGGAGTATAGAGAGGTTTGGAGCAGTCAAATAACTTGAAACTGAGGAAGAAATAGAAAACAACACACAGCTGTTAACAAAACTAAAATGACTGAATGTTCCTATAGTAACCTCCAGTATCCAGTGACCATAAAGGTCCTTCTAAACCACCACAACTGTAATCTGCACAGCACTATAGTAATAGCCAAAATGTTTTTCATATAGTTTGTTTTTAACATTTTTGCATTTCATCAACTTACGCCATAAAAAAAAAAAAAAAAAAAAAAATCAAATAATCAATAACTGTCATATTTTTTTTTAACCCTTTAAATGTCATGTTTGTAAAGTCAACAAACCAATATTTTTCCCCAATATACATAAACTACATTCCATTGTTTATTATGTACGATATTAAGCCTTTAACATCGGTCATAATCTTAACAATCATGCAAAAATGGACTTAGAAATTCTGACATAATGCAAATAGTGAAAAATAATATGATCTGTGACCCATAATATGCTCACCCAGTTAACAGAAGGATAACAACCTCCTTTATGGACTCTGTGATTCATCCTTTAGTTAATACACTCTTGTTTCCCTGTCTACGTCCCTGTGTGATAAAACGTACCCGATCTGGACCCCTCTATTACGAGCCTCTCTTATCCAGCGTAGACCACAGCACTGTTCCAGGACCAGCTGGAAGTCCAGACGCCGACCCAGTAACTCAGACGGGTCAATGAGGATGTCGTCTTCACCCTGTGGGCTGAAAGAAGA
This sequence comes from Maxillicosta whitleyi, assembly GCA_029822895.1. Classification (NCBI taxonomy): domain Eukaryota; kingdom Metazoa; phylum Chordata; class Actinopteri; order Perciformes; family Neosebastidae; genus Maxillicosta; species Maxillicosta whitleyi. The sequence goes on from JAPSES010000001.1 coordinate 1,794,205, forward strand.
GAAGAAGCGTGTGTTTATTTGTTGCATCTACACTCCAAAAGTATTGGAACAGTGAAACCAATAACTGTCGCTGTAGAATTAACTGTTACTGTCTGGTTTTCATGTTGGTTACACCTCTAACTATTAACGCACTTTGTACTGGAAAAACCCATTCAGTGGAATTAACTGTTTGAATAATCAATGTAATATAACACACCTGGGACACAAAACACACCTGTCAGTCAGGAAAAAGGGGCGGGCTCAAACTAAAGGTGCTATGTTCTCAGTTGTGCAGTAAATAAGTCTAAGTAAGTACATGGAAATAAAAACTGAAATGTTTTATCATATTCATCTTTTGATGTCAAACCCAAATATTTTTAGTGTGTGTGTGTATGTGTGTGTGACGTACAGTCCAGTGGAGGTGCAGGGGACCAGCTGTGCTTGTAGAATAGCCTCCTCTGAACCCTCTGAGCCCAACACCTGCGTACAGGGGCTATTATTTAATCACCACTCTGTATTTACAGTAGATAAAGGGTGTGTGTGTGCGTGCGTGAGAACCTCCAGCTGCTCCTCCAGGGGAATGCGAAAGGCCAAAGACTGAAGCCATAGGTGAGCGGTACCCAGGAGCAGTGGCTCCAGCGGATCCCAGAACGGGTCTTTATCTCTGGGCATCATAGCAGTAGAAAGGCCTTCGACGCTCTGCCAACAAGAACCAAAAAATGTAGAAAATATTTAGGAAATTATTTATGTGCAGCCCATGAAGTTGGAAGAATTTAGTTTTGCAGACACATTCCTCTTTTTATTCTTATTTAATCACCTTTGACCAGGTCCGATGATTACCGAGTTACACTTTAATTATCAAGAATAAATCACATTGTCACAGTAATTTTGTGAGAAGAGCTAAAAATGTCTAATTTGAATGTTATGAGCAACCGTGTTTATTTAAAGCTAATGATGGTAAAGCTAACTCGTCTGTACTCATGTTTTGGTTAAAACTGTTACTAGCTGTCATCAGCGCGCAGAGATACAAAGAGAGAGAAAGTAGGGCCAAGTGATTACGATGTGTGACTTTTTCGTCGACATTGGTTTGTGATGCAGATAAATCACTCTTAAACACATGTTGTTTTGAGAAGAAAAACGTTTCATTTTCGTGACCGGACTACATTCGTTTGGACCAAAACCGGACCAGAACTGGGCTCACAGGACACTGTCGGGGGTAAGTCATTGTGAATGTACTACACTGATGATGGATGAAATACAGATTCATGTCAAAAATCCACAACTATCCCTTTAAGACTGACCTACAATTGAAAGAATCTTTCAACTTCTGTTATAGTTTTTGATTTGTCATCAAATAGAAGTGGGTGAAAATGAGCAGTCACAGCCTTTTGTTTCTGTTTTGAAATAACAACTCCAATCCCGTCAATATTGGTGTATGAACTGCGTTGTTTTTCCATCACATACCCTGTCTCTACTCTGTTCTGCCTGATGCTGCTGATACACTTCTTCCATCAGAAATTTCCGGTTCACAAACTTGACCTTCGACCACATCCACACCTGAGGATGAAAGAGAAGTCAGACAAAGAAGCAACAAACCAAGCCCTAATATAAAACCAAGTCTTAAATGTAATCACATAAAGTTTCAGTTTATTACTAAAAACCTGTTTGTTGCCTTCAGTGGTGACTCGGACAATAATCTCTTTCTCCAGATCATGGCCTTTAGAGTCTGACAAGGCAAGATTCTTGATCTCCAGTTTGAACTCCACACCCTACAGATATGACATGGAAGAAAACACTGACTACCTAAGCATGTGTTATATCTATCAAATACATGACATTAACCATGACACTAAACATGTTAGTGTCAGATACTTGGGTTATAATGGTGGTTCCTGACATGAATGAAACTGTGTGCACCTTGTTCAGCTCCTGGCTCATCTGGTTGGCCTCGGCCACCATGGGCATCACTTTAATGTAGTCATAGAAAACAGCCAACAGACTGGGGTCCGTCTGTCTGGACCCGGAACTGGACTCACCTAGACACAGGATAGATATTATTAAACAGATTTCCCTCTAGAGCAGGGGTGTCAAACTCATTTTAGTTCAGGGGCCACATGAAGCCAAATTTAATATTATCAAGTCCAAACTTTCTTCTATGTTGTCGGGAATAATAATAATAGCCTAATAATAATAATAATAATAATAATAATAATAATAGGTCCAAACGCAGAGTCTTTGACTGATAACAAAAAGGCTCTTTATTGAGCAGAAAATACAAAAACAAAAGATTATAAGAGAACAAAAAGTGACTCTATCCAGAGCGAAGGCCGATGGGAGAACCTGCCCCGTTGTACCCGCTGACCAAAGTAAAGGATGCTGTCTGAGGGTGAGGAAGGTGCCTGACAGGGAAGAGGAAAAAATAAACCAACAAGGAAACTAGGAAGGAGTGTGCTTTAAATAGTGACTGGTGATAGGTGACAGGTGAGGTGAGTGAAGCAATAATGAATGGGCGTGACATATGTTTTCCATGTTTTCAGGCACAACAATTGTTCTTTTTTATATTATTCTAATTGTTTTGGTTGTTTGTTTTTGTTTCATTATTATTATTTTCCCCTGTGTTTAGTATTATGTTTGTATCTGAAATAAACTGGAAAGAAAGGAAGAAAGAAAATTAAATTATGTGATGAAAATGTTTACATCTACCAACTATCCTTTAAATCAATGTGAATAACATGAACAAACTGACATTTCTTCAGAAAACTAAGTACAATTTTAACAATATTATGTCTCAGTTTATCATTTACACATTTCAGTTATACAATATAATACAGATCACAGTGGATTTACAAATACACAAAACATTCAATAACAGGCAGAATATTGGTAAACTTACACTTCAGACATTACAAAATGTTCATATTTGTTCAGGTTATTCATGTTTTTGTGAAATGATAGTTTTTTGTCGTGTTAATTCAGGAGAAAGAGAGAAAAATGTGTAGTTGTGAGTATTTATATGTTATTATGTTAGTATTTTACTGATCCCACTGGAGGTTAAACTGGTTTGTATGTGGAACCTGAACTAAAATCAGTGTAATTTTGTATTTCACAAATTCATCCCAAGGGCCAGACTGGACCCTTTGGTGGGCTGGATTTGGCCCCTGGGCTGCATGTTTGACTACCCCTGCTCTTGATGTTGATCCAAATGTAAGAAAGCATAGGAAATATGTGTATTTATTTACTGATTAAGCCTTATACTTTCTATTTTAGACAGATTCGCAAAAAAAAAAAACCCTTCATGAGTGAATAAAACTGAGTCAGGTTCATAAGTCAGAGTGACCTATCTGACTTTTAAAGGACAACCACAAACCTAAAGCACCCACACAACTTAAAACTGAAGTGTAACCCTTTGTTCTTGTTTCACATGGTGCTGTTGGAGTCCACGCTCACCCAGATGGATGCCTTCGGCTGCAGCCAGTTCAGACTGGAAGTAGTCGTAGTCGTAGCGGCTCCAGTCGTCCCCGCCCCTCTCAGAAGGATAACCAATGAAAAGGTAGGTACAGTTTGACCCGAGAATGAGACGGTCCTAAAACGAGACAAGGAGTAGTGGGCTGTGATGTCAGGCACCATGGATCAAATGGGGGGGTTTAAGCGCCTTGCGCAAGGGCACATCAGCCATTAAGAGTTGTTGGAGTCTCACCAGGTGCTGCAGCTCAATCGTGTCAGAGACGACCATTCCATTGATGATGACCTTTGCCTCTGACGCTGGGGTCAGTGTAACACGGCGCTGCTCGTTCCTGAACACCGCATGGCGCTCTTGGATCCTGACACACACACACACACACACACACACACACACAGATATATACTGTATGCAGAAGATGTATAGAAAATCCTGGAACGTGTGATAATACAAATATACAAAAGTCTCATACATACATTAATGTTGACATTACTGAGCTTTCACTCAAGTCTATACTAACACACAAACCATCTTGGAGCCTATCCCAGCATGCACCAGAAAAACACATCTACTTTTAGAGCTTTTGCAAACACAGTTTAGTGTTAATAATCATAACCATAAACACTCCCTCTCTGATGAAACCTCAGTGAAAACTCACCCTAAACCTTTTATAGGGATGGATCGTGGGAAAGAATCGCAGAGACCGATGTCCCATTCACCTGAGGAAAATTAAACCATACCACCAAATGACTGATACTGAAGGAAGTGTTTCATTGCATTAAGCCCCAGAATCCTATTGAAGACTGAGACACTTGTCACTGGTTCTTCTAACAAACTAAAGCAGACATTCATCTTAAAATAGAAAAAGAAAGATGAAGATTGACTTACCGTCCTGGATGAAAAGCTTCACGACACCTGACAGCTGAGCATCCTCGTTGATGTTCAGAATGTAGGGGTGCATCTGCATCATCCTTCTCTCCTAATAGTGAGAGAGGCATAAAAACATTTCATGCTGTTGTGAGAGACAGAAAATCGCAACTGAAAAGTAGAATGAACACGTGGATGGATTTGTTTGAGCAATCTGGAGCAAATGTCAAATGTATGGTGGGTGCTGATGTATGTGTAACCTATTTAACTGTGCATTTGTTTGTGTGTGTGCGTGTGTGTGTGTGTACCTGTGTGATGCTTGCATACTGCTGCTCCCAGTCCTTCAGCGCCTCCTGCAGGTGTTGCTCCCACAGAGTCTGAATGGCTCTGATCTGGAGTTCATTATGGGTCAGAAGCTGTCGAAGCTCCTCTAAACACACACACACACTATGTTATTGAATCTGAGCATTGCCTTGTGCATTTACTCATCACTGTTGAGTCTCACTAGTTTCGTCGTTGGTTCGCCGTCCCTCTTGGCCCAGTCGGCTCAGTCTCTGCAGCAGCCTGGCGTTCTCTGCCTTCAGCTCTTTGACCAGACGCTCGGTGGGACTCTCATTCACAACAGCACGGTTCTGGATGCGTTTTGCCCTGAATAAGAAAACAGACAGGACAAAGTACAGAGGATGAGCTGTCTGATGGATGCAAAAGGCCAAAGAACAGAACATTTAGAAGAAGCAGAAGGATGGCATTTAGTGCTTGTTATGATTTCTGTGTACAATTGTGACCAAATTGTTTTGGGAATCACAAAAGTTTTGTTTTTGTAAAATTTGCTGCCAAAGTTACATGAAATTTAGATTTATGTATTTTTAATTTAAATGCAACGTGTTTTTGACGTGCACTGGAGAACAATTAGAGGCAAAATATAGGTTTCAAATAAACTTAATGACAAGCTCATGGATTCATTCTCAATGAATCACTCAAATGATCAAATGATGAGCTTATACTTTGACAGATATGTTAAATGTGGATGTACAAACACTAACAATAAAAAGTACTGAAACATAATTTACAGCTAAAATTATTTTCATTAATGTGTGTTGGGTGAAAACTTCGCAAATGTGTAAAACATTTGCACAGTTGTAATGGTCACTTTTATTATAAAAGTTTATTATAAAGTAATATGCTCTGGGTGCAGGGATGAAGATATTTGATTTAATAACTCACAATTATCCATTATATGTTAACACAGTTAAATTTCCATGGTTTAATCTCTATAAAGAGGATCATAAGGTTAGTGATTATGGGAAAATGTCCAAGTGAAACCAGTTTAGAACCACTGGTTTCTATAAACTAACTAGAAAAGCTCTCGGAGAGCGCAAACCTCCGCCAAGCAGCACAGTTCAGGTCACACATTTGAAGACACTATATGAGAAAACAGGACT
>JAPSES010000001.1:1807111-1832724 GCA_029822895.1 Maxillicosta whitleyi
ATTGTATCTTATTTTGGCATCGATCCAGCTGATGTTATCATGTCTGTACATGTGATGATATCAGTATATCAAATGCCTCTGTATATGTTCCAAGTCTGAAATAAATTGCAACAAAATTGATGTTTTTATACACATTTGAATTGTTCCCTATTATAAGTAAATGGGAAGGAAAAAAATATTTCAAAAAATGTAAACTGAACTACTTCTCCCAAAATGTAATGATGTAATGGGAATCTATAAACCCAATTTGGTATGAATTGAATCAATAGTTTTGCTGCTAGACTATTAACAAACAAACAAACAATACCCCTTGCTTCCCCTTCAGGGGCCGGGGTAAAACTTGATCCCCCGGGCTGGGTTGGACCTGGAGCCGTATGTTTGACACCCCTTCTATAGATGGTAAATAGTCTTTTATGTCACGGTAGTACAGAAGAGAAGAAGAGAAGAGAAACAGAAAAACTCTGCAACTCTTTTTCATACCTGCAGGGCATTCTCTAGTATTCCTTCTCCCAGGTCCTCAAACACACTGTCCTGAGGATGAATGATACATAGTTTTTATTTTTGATACTTGTTATCTTGACCACATGTTTCACAGCCAAGATATTTTACCAAAATAATGCTTCGTACTTGTTGTATCAGTCCACTGTTGTGTTTTCTGTGCTCACCTGGTCAGCATATCGCCCTCCTGGATCCTCAGGCAGGTACAGGCCGCTCCGGTCCTGCACGAAGCCACTGTGGGACCAGTAGGCGTAGTCAAAGCAGAATGACCGGCGGTTGTGTGGGTCACGAGGGTCTTGGATGGTGATGGAGTTTGACACCATGGACACAATACAGCGGCTGCCTGCATCCCTTTCCCTCTGAATGAAGCAATGGAGGATGAGAAGTTAAGAGAAATGTAACATAATCACATGGAGAAAAACGTATTTAAAACAAGTGTATTTGCTATAAGTCACGTACGAGCACTAACTGCATCAGTGAATATATAGTACAAGAGAGATGCCATAAGAATACAGAAAACTGAGGTAAATCTAATAAAAAGGCAAAATCCAATGGTGAAATGGAACAAACCTGGATTTAAATAAGTGTAAAGGTGCAACACAGTGGAAAAAGCAGGTGAACACTGACCTTGTTGAAGGGTCGGACTCTGACGGCCACTTTGACACAGTCCTTGCTGTGCATGTCTGAGGTTTTGGGCCTCATGGTGCTGCAGGCAGGTATCAGCGCCACAGACCGGCAGACTGAGTGATCCCTTCCAACACTCAGGACAACGGAGAGCAACAAGAGTCATGTTACATGTTGACATGGATACAATCAGGCCAGTGGGACAGGAGTGTTTTAGCATAAAACCTGACTGATAACTATTTAGTTTTCTAGAATATAACAGACAATGATGATAGACTTTATTATATGAATAAAAATGTACTTGAATTAGCTTTTTCCTTCTTTGGTGCTTTTGTTTGTTTGAGCAGACTGAAGGCTGGTTTCACTTTCACCTCATCTATCACAATGAATTATACAGTAGAAACACAACACTGGGAAACTAGACACACACATAAATGAATATAAACAGAGCTGTTACACATGTTAATAGTACTCCAATTATGCACAAAATTAAAAACAGACTACCCCTTATAAATGAGCAAAACACTAAAACTAGCAATGAAGAAAAATAAATAAATAAATAAAAACTTCCAAAACAAAATTGTATTGACACTTAAATGAACAAATCAATACACAGGTTTCATTTTCAAAATGTTAGTGGTTTATGATGAACAAGAATAAAAAATTTTTGGCACAAATTGGGAACATTAACAAACAGAGGTTTGGTTTGAGCAGGCGTGTCAAACTCATTTGAGTTCAAGGACCACACTGAGCCCACTTTGATCTGAAGAAAGCCAGACCGCTACAATAATCATAGAATAACCTAGAAATAATGACTACTCCAAAGTTTTTTGTTTTAGTGCAAAAAATTTAAATTACATCTTGAACATGTTTGCAATTACGACATATCCTTTCATAAAAAAGCTGAACCACAAACGATATGAAATTTCTAACAATATGATGCCTCATCATTTATGAATGAACATTAAAACTAAGAGTGGATCTACAAAGACATAAAACTTTAACAGGGATAACATTATTAAAATTGGATGTATTTTTCTAAAGAAACTTCAGGTTGTTCATGGGTTATTTGTATTTTTGTTGTAAAGACAATTAGCAAATGTAAATGTATCATATTAAAACCAAGAGAAGTCATAATTTCAAAGTTTTTATTATTTTGATCCACTGTACGTGGACTCTAAACTAAAACGAGCAGAACACCCTTGACGATTAATATCTTCAATGTAATTTTTGCAAATTCATCCCAGGGCCCATATGTTTAACACCTCTGCTATCGATGGAAAATGGTCTGTTTTTGCACTTTGAAAATCCATCCTGTGGTTGGATTGGACGCTTTGGCAGATCAGTTTTGGCCCGTGGACCATAATGTTTGACACCCCTGGTTTGGTGAATCACATTTAATGTCATGGTTGCTTATACCCTGCCCCCCGAGGGGAGGCAAGGGGTATTATTTTTGGTTCAGTTTGTTTAACGCACTTGCAGCAATACCATTAATTGAATTCATACCAAATTTGGTTTATAGTTTGCTAGTGACTCAGAATAAATGTAATTATATTTTGGGAAAAATAGGTCAAAGTTAAAAAAAAATTTCACATCTTATTTTTCCTTCTCCCATTTACTTTTAATAGGTGAAATATCACATCTATGAAAAAAAAATATTTTATTTCAATTTATTTGACTTAGGGTTAGAAAAAAAAGTTAGACCATCCTTGTTTTCTTCAATTTCTTGTCCATTTTAATGCCTGGTACAAAAGGCACATTTAGACAAATATAAAAACAATAGCTCATAATAGTTTAATTTCAGAGCTGATATCTATCCATTTTCCATGTTTTCTTAATAAAAACCAAAATCACTTCAGTTCTTACATCAATATCTATGTCATTGTGAACGTAGTTCTAGTTTTGGCATCCAGTCAATTCACCAACCTCAATAAAGACACTGGCCGCACTGATAAACACACACTTCATAAAAGAAACTGCATCGACACAATCAATCCACACCAGAAGTAGAGAAGTATTCAAGCTTTACAATATTTATCAAAGAGCAGTCATCAAAAATAAGACATTCTACATACATTCATCAGAAAATAGCCTATGTTTGTGATGGTGGTCGCCATAAAATTAAAAGCCTATCAACAATTCCCAAATTCAACAACTCAAACCACTGTGCAAGTCATTTTGTCACAATATACAACCCCGTGTACGTACAAACAGTCCAAGTCTGTCCAAGAGTGTACAAATCTGTGCATTTCACAGAACCCCCCCCCCTCCCCCCATCAGGTTTAAGACTACGCCATAGGCTGTCTGATTAGGTGATCAAATGCATTTTCAACACTTTAAACTCCAAAATGAACATAATTCTTTAAGATTTATTTATTACCTTTATTTGAAACATAACAAAAGACTATATACAAATGAACCTGTAGAAATGTGTCATTTCCACAGTTGCTTGCTTTTCTTCTAAAATAGAAAAAAACAGCAGGCCTCAATACGTAGTAAAAGTAAACGACAAAAAAATAAAATTTAAGAGAATGTAAATAGAACCTCTTCATCACAAGCAATTTCAATCCAGTTTCTGGTTTTGTTTCTGGGAGCTTCTAAAAATTGTTACTGATCTCCATCCCTTGTGCCATGTAGTGCCAGAAAAGCTGATTACGAGCATGCCCATCCAATGTCCCACACAACATGGCCACAGATAATCGAGTTTATAGGAGGAACATGTAAACTCCAAAAATAAAGTCCTCTCTCACACTGCTATGTACCAGTGTGTTTTGTCCCAAAAATATTTTTCATGCTGACGTCGGATTTATTGTATTGTCCTAGAGGAGGGTTAATAAACAAAGACCACTGCAGCGTGGTGAGGCATCTGGAGAAAAAGAACCGTTATGAGCATATGCGTTTATTTTGACATCACTGTCTCTGGTCAGTTCAGACTCTCTGGACTCTGTCAGACCAGGTGGGTGATGGTTCAGAGTTTCTTTCTCCGTGTGAGAGGTTTCGTTAAAAGTGTGTCCATTATGCGTTTGCGACGGAGGTTCATCCTTGAGGCCGGGACGTCCGGCTCCTTTGTCTTCTTCTGTGGTCGTGGGACAGGTTCTGCTGGGCTGGGCAGAGGGGACAGCAGGTCCACCTCAGCCACTGGTGCCGGCTCCAGAACCACCTTGGATCTAAAGGGGTGAATTCCAACAAAAATTAAAGCAAGACAGTGACGAAGTTTGGATAAGGATAGTTACTGGATTTAGTAGATTATTTAGTAAACACTGTGAGATTATATGAATATTTTTTTATACAAATGGATCAAATGATCAGACACAAGGGCTCTTACTTGGCTGTTCGTTTGCCAGTTTTTCTGGTTTTAGAAACAGCTCCTGCTACTTTATCCACCGCCACATTATCTTCCTCTGAGGCAATTTCATCCTGAGAAAGAAAAGGATTAGGTCACAGAGACAAAGTGGTACAATTATTTCTGAAATTAGACAGAAATTCTATCAGTTTTAAACAGTTGTTTTTATTATAAAAAGTCAAAGTATGCCAACTCTTCTTTCAGTTTAAAGAAATCAATCTTAAACTAGAGTACTGATTGGATCATATGCTTGAACACCTGACTAAGATGGATAAAGGTCTAAACACCCCCTGTAAAAAAATATATTTAAAAAAGTCAGAATAACCTTACATGTTAACTTTAGTCATTTAAATTGAGACCAGGTATTCTATGTGATTGGTTGACTCTGAAAACAGGCACATCTGATTAGTGTGAACATTTATGAAATCAGATTTTACAAATATTATTTGTTTTTCTTTCACCTTTTCATCTTGTATGAATGGGTTTCAATTTCACAATAGAGATCACAATAAATAATAGTTCTGTTCTTTTCCCCTCACACAAATCAGACACCGAACAGTTAAATAAGGACGTACATATATTCATTACTTTAAAATGGGGAAAAAACTATAAGCACAAACATTTACCTGAGATGAAAGGGTGGTGGATTTGGCACGTCTTCTGCTTCGAGTGACAGGAGCTGTAGTCCCATCAATCGGACCAGGTGACATTTCTCTGGAGGCTGAGACAGAATCACACAGCATTACCACCATAACAGACGATAAATGGACATGTGAATTTGTGAAAATGTAAATGAAGTAAAGGACTGCACACCTCTTGTTCTCCTTCGTGATGGTGAGTAGATGAATGAATGCTCGCCTGGGCTTGACTCATCCTCTACAGGTTCTTGTGCGGGAGGCAGTGAATGAACCTGCTCCGCTGAAGACTTTGTACGTCTCTTGCTTGCTCTTGTCTTTGAGTCAACAACTCCACCTGTAATATTGTAATAATCACAGACCATTTTCTTTTTGTCAGTTCTGTTCAGGGTCAATGAAGACGCCATTGCAATAAAAAAAAAAACATAAAAATATTGGTGACCCAGTTTAATATATTAAAAGTTGATATATAAATGAGCCAAATGCTGAGAATACACCATTCATATGGGTGCGTTTTCAGTGTCACTGCTGTCTCATGCTTACCCTCCTGTTTCTTCTCCTCATCCTGGAGCCTCTTGATAAGGGCATCTGCAACAGGGATTTCAGAATCCACCTCCAATGGAGAGTCCAGTAAAAGCAGATCTTCCTCGGGGTGGTCCCAGAGTTTGCTTCTAGTTGGGCGGCGAGTAGTGGTTCGACCGGCTGAAGTATTCAGGTCCCGTTTAGGTTGATCCCGGGTTGCATTAATAGTTTCAATAACTGTCTCGGCTTGTATCTTTTTTACATTCTGAGGATATGACAGAGGGACCAGTTTCACCTGTGAGTGTTAAATGTCGTCAGTGACAAGAAATGAATGGATCAGGTTCATCATATGAAACATGATGTGATATACAGATATGTGCATGGTAATCATGGGTAAAATGGATGATGAAATACATCGGAGGCTGACAATCATCTATCAAAGAATGAGCTACATTTGGCTTTCCAGATCTCCTGTTTGAGTACATATCATTTTACAGGCACTAGTGCATAACAGATTGCTTTATCATTTATGTTGCTAGGCAAGGCAGCAAACCTCGACTTACAAATGCTTAGCCAAAGCAAAATATAACTTCTGACACTAGCATCGATGTCAAGAAAACAGATAAAATGGAATAGAAAATGTACAAGCAGAACTAGAACTGTACCGTGGAAATAGTGGGCTCTTTAAAATGATACTGTGACTATCTCCTGCGATTGTACCAATAAATATTGATATGTGATCCTCTGGTCAGAAGTAGATTTTATACTTACTTGTGGATAAATATTTAGGGTAATCCGGTTGGACTGACGTGTCTCTCTTCCAGGGCTGGGAGACTGTGAGTTTGTGTCCTCCTCTTCCTCCAACAGAACAGGCTGTGCCACTTGTGTCTTCCTCTTTCTGGAGCTGTGTCTGACAGGACAGCTGCTCTCCTCCTCTTCTTTCAGGACTTCTAACGGCATTGGTGTCTCCTCACTGTTACTCAGTATCCTTCGGCTGGACCTCCTTGGAGTACTGGGCTGAGTAGTCCTACGTTTAGCTGGGGTGGGAGTCTTAGAACTGCGTCGTCCAGAAAATTTTGGATGCTTCATCTCATCAGTTTCTCCCTCTTCTTCTTTGACTTCCACATCTGTGTCCGTTGTAACCTCCTCACTGATGCTTTGGTTCCGCTGACTGGCTCTTGTTGAGGTCGCCCTCTGTGAAACTTGTCGCTTGCCAGGAGAAGAAACCCTAGAGGGACTTGCAACTGGGGTATCATTATCTATGGCCTCCTCTGCATCATCTGCCTCCTCCTGCTTAGGAGGCTCAGGCTGAACCTTGCGAGTACTTCTTCGAGGTGTGCCAACGGTGGTTTCTTTGACCCGTCTCCCTTTTCTAGGTATACGACTGGGGGACGTAGGGACTACAGAGCTAGTCTCTACGTCCTGTTCCTTCCCTTCTTCTTCTGTCTCCTCTGATTCCTCAAGCAAAGGGGAGATGAAGGTAACCGTCCTTCTTGTGGTCCTCCTTGTTGGGGTAGAGGGAGCTTTCTTTTTTCTCTGAGATCTTCGAGTGTCTGACACAGGCTTTTCATCTGGTTGGGTGTCAGAGTCCACATCCTGCTGCACAGGTTCCTCCTCATCACTCTTATTAACTTTTTTAGGTCTTGTCCGTGCCCTTTTTGTTTCCTTCCTTTCCTGAATTTCTTCTTGGTTGTCCTCTTCTGCATTTGTTAAGGCTGTATATTCCTGCTGCTGTTCCTGCTCCTCCTCCTCGGCTGCCACCATTTCTCCACTTTGGGGTTCTAGTGCATCCTTTTCAGAAGGCACGTTTCCCTCAAGCTCCTTCTGATCCTCAGCAGATGTTGCTTTCTCATCCTCCTCTTTCACTTCCTCTTGAACAAGAGCATCTGTCATTGCTGCCGAGTCTCCAATATCATTGCCATCTGGGTGTTTTTCTGCTGGTGTTGGCTCAGAGAAAGAAACAATTGGAGGTTCATTATCTTCAGCCAACATTACCAACTCCACTTCCTTCTTATGTTCTACATCTTCTATCATGTATTTTTGTTCACCGTTTTCAATTTGGGGGTCAACTTGATGTTCTACAGATTCTAACTCTGCTGGTTTATCTACTTCAGTTCTGCTCAGTTCCTCCATCTCTACTGCAGGTTCCTCCATCTCTACTGCAGGTTCCTCCTGAAGATCAGCTTGAGGTTCTAACTCTGCTGGTTTATCTCCTTCAGTTGCACCGAGATCCTCCATCTCTACCCCAGGCTCCTCCTGAAGGTCACCTTGAGCTTCCACAGATTCTAACTCTGATGGTATATCCACTTCAGTTCTGCTCAGTTCCTCCATCTCTATCCCAGGCTCCTCCTGAAGGTCAGCTTGAGGTTCGACAAGTTCTAACTCTGTTGGTTTACTCATTTCAGTTCTGATCAGTTCCTCTATCGCTATTACAGACTCCTCTTTAAGGTCAGTTTGAGCTTCTACAGGTTCCAACTCTGCTGGTTTATCTACTTCAGTTCTGCTTGGTTCCTCCATCTCTATCCCAGGGTCCTCTTGAAGGTCACCTTGAGCTTCTACAGGTTCCAATTCTACTGGTTTATCTACTTCAGTTCTGCTCATTTCCTCCATCTCTACCCCAAAATTCCCCTGTGCGTCTTCTCCTGAAGGGGGAATATCTCCATCATTTTTGGTCAAAAGGATGACCTCTGGTGTGGCTGCTGGTTCATCAGTGACCTCTGGTTGGAAAGAGCTGGAGGACAGTGGATCATTGTCCAGCACATCTGCCTCTTTTTCTCCATCTTCATCCACATCCAGCATCAGAGAGAAGGTGCTATGTGTTTCAGGCCTTAGGTCATTTGGCACATGGGTATGAAGCTCATTAAGAGCCAGCTGAGAACTATGGACCAAGCCATCCTGTTCCTCCACAAGTTCCAGAGGGACCAACAAAGTGGTAGAGGGTTTGAGCTCCATGTAGGAAGATCCTTGTTCGTCATCCTCATCGGGATTCAACTCTCCTTCATCAGCCCCAAGTCTCACCATCACCACTTCACCTTCCATTTCTTCATCTACCAACTGTTAAAGTCCAAGAACACGACACTGAATTAATACTAAAACTCTTTAAAAACTGGCTCATCAGAATCTCTCTCCACACAGACACCTACAGAGTGAACATCACATGGAGCAGCTTCTTTTCAAAACACAATAACCATTCTACATCCATAATGCAAACAAGGGTACCAACAAAATTAACATCTGGGTCGGATTATGTTGGTGATCCTTATACAAATATAGAACCATGTTTGGTGATGGTAGTGTTGCGGTAGCTTTTTACACAAGCTTTAAGCCACCTCATTTTCTGTCAATTATATAGCAATACTGTGCACGCACCACCATATCCCAGCCACAGCCTGATGTGACCAATATGATGTCCAATTATATATAGAAAATGGTATGAAAATGCCAGTTATCTACTGTACACATTTCCTTATAATAGCACGTAATGTTACTTAAAAGTGAATTACTTTTATGTAGAGACAAAGACAGAGAGAGAAAGAAAGAGTATTGGTATTGATATTAACTGTGTAGTCAAGTTACCTTCATCTCTGCAGAAAACACCTCCTGTTCTGACAAAGGTGGCAAAAAGTGGGCTTGTCCCTGTTGTACAAAGACTGAACTGGATTGGAGGGGTGACAGCCTTCCATTACCCTGGACTTCCTCAATTATCTCCACCTCACTGCCCGAGTCCTCCTCCTCTTCCTCGTCCTCCTCTTCAGCTTGATCAGAATCTTCTTCCTCATCATCTTCTTCTTCTTCAGAGGCGGGACTAGAAAGTTCTTCACTGTCATTAACGCTCACAACAGCTAGAGGATAAAACACAAGAGCAGATTTGTGAACTAATGTGCAAGACAAAAAGAGAAAACTAACAGTAAGATTGGTTACTACAATCTTATTGCCATGTGTGAAATTGTCCTCACAGTGAGAGTCAGTGCCAGTTGGCTCTGAAGATGTTACAGAGGTGACAGATTTTTGGGTGGTGAGCATCAGTGCAGGTTTAGCAGCTGTGAGCTCCTCTTCTTCCTCCTGTAGTGATACACTGGAAGAAAGCAGATTAACCCAAAATAGTTCATGGATAAGCTGCTACATTTCAAGAAAAGGTTTCTTAAAGATTAAACCATAGAAATGCTAGGGAGAGTTTTTCATTTCAAGAAACAAGTAGGATACCTGTTGAATGACACTTCACTCTTTGATGTGCTATGTATTCCTGAGCGGGTCAGAGGAGGAGACAGATCACTGCCAAACAGATGCTGCTGGACAAAGTCTGTCAGATCTAATGACAAAACCAACTTCATTTAATAACATTATTCAAGTCAAAGTCATGTGACTGATAACCAGTTAAACCCATATAAATCATACAATCACTATCTTCAGTCTCATTTTATATTAAAATCACTGAAAAATCATGTGGTAATGTTTTTCAACTTTTCAGACAAACCTGTTGGTTGCTCAAGATTGTCTTCCAGCTCATTTGCAGCTTCAATGGGTTCAGATAGTTTCATGTCTTCATTGACCTCTGCAGCTTCAGTGGCCTCTGACTGGTCATCCTGGGCCTCAGGTTTCACTGACTGATCCTGTTTTCCTACATCTGGGGCCGACTCAGTGACTGACTCTGTGTCTTCCATCACTTTGTTGTAACCTAGTAGAATACAAAAATTCAAGTGATGATTTAGATAAGTGTGGGAAACCATTTTTATTTGTTTTCCCTAATAACTTCATTGTAAATTTTAACACTGTCAGAAAGAGAGAATTAATTACCAAGACTGGAGAACTCTCCTGGATCAGGAGTTGCAGCATCTTCTTGTTTTGTATTTGATTCAATATCCACTTCATCCTCCTTTTCAGACTCAATGACTTCTTCATTTTTGTCCTCCTGTTCAGGACAAACTTCTGTAAAATTTTCCAAAATTTCATCCACCTCAATTCTATCCGCTTCATTCACTGATAGGAGAGGGGCCTGTTGATCTGCTGATGCAGGTTGTTGCTCCAGTTCTTCTTTTTCCTCAGGAGATTTGATAGTCACTATCACTACCCCATCATCTTCGTCCACAGGGCTCTCCTCCCCTTCCTGATCTTGTGACAAAGGTGCATCATAATACTCTAAAGTTGTGTCTGTTGAACGTACAGATGTGTGGCTGGTTTCAAAGCTCAGGGAAACTTGGGCATGTGATGATGCTGATGGTCCAGTTTCTTCTGTGACTTCATGGATGGAGGATGACTCACTCTCAGAGCATCTCAGCTGTGGAGAAGGAATTCCATCTTCTGGAGGAAGGAACTTAACAGGGGGCTGTGCCTCTTCTTCCTCAGCAGGCTGTGGGGACCAGGTCTTATGAGTTGCCTTGGATAATGTAGTTCCTCTAGTCAGCAAACTAATCTCACTCTCTGCTGCCATCTAAAGAGAAAAACAAATTCAAACAGAAAACATTTCAATTTCGAAAATAAAACATGCCAAAAAATGAGGATTTAGACAGAACAAGTTCCACTGTTGTAATTATTACTGCAGATTCCTTCATTTGTCAATTAAACAATAAGAACAAGAACATTGTTTTGCACACCAGTTTTCAACTGTCTAATGAATTATTGTAGGTCATTTTGTCTTTACTTGGTTGTTTCAGTGGTGAGAGACATGAAATGAGGGAGAAAAGAGAGCAGGGGAATGGCAAACGTTCCTCTGTGGAATGTGTGTACATATCAACAGTTTATTAGTAGTATTTGAACAATACCCCATTGGTCCATCGGATGCTCTTTTCTGGTTCAGGAGATTCTGCCTCTTCAATGAAGGTGATTCTGTTCTCTTTACTGCGGAGGGGTGGTGTGATGGAGCGCCCAGGGGAGGCTGATGGGGTGGCGACAGGTGTGGGCCTCAAGCTGCTGCGCAGGATGGACTGGGGAGTGAAGGCTGAGAACACTGGACCTGAAGCAGCCAAGGCCCGAGCTCGCTGTTGGTGCAGGAAAAATAATATAGAAATGGTAAAATTAGTAAGAAAAACAACTTTTATACTATTAGGATATTCAAACAATATTATGACATATGATGATTACATTTTATAATTTTAAAAAAGTGTACATCTGTCTATTCACCTTGACAACTTGTGGAGTTTGTAGCAGACTGAGCTCTGGAGCCTTGCCAATGCTCTTTGGAGATACCCAGGAACTGGGAGGTCTCGGGGGGCTGATGATGGGCCGAGGGGTCTGACAAGAGGGGTGAACCACCAACTCCATTAGCCTGATCAGAGGAAAGAAAATGAAAGATTATTCAAAATGAATAAACACTTTATTTAAATTTTAAAAACATCATAATGCATATGGTACACATCAGTCTTTAGAAAAATAAATAGGGACCTTTCTATCATGCTCAAGAACTCATTAATTGAGGTTTACATTTTTATGAAGTCAGACTTAAAACTCATCTTGGCTGTACAGTTTAGTTTAACTACAAAAACAAGATGTTATACCAGAAGAACAATATCTATCCAACAGAGCAGCACACAGTGGCATTGTGACCCAGTGTCTTGCATGTTTTAGATATTTCCCTCTTCCAGCACACCTGAATCAATTAATGATCAGTTCATCATCCAGCTCTGCAGAAACCTGATAATGATGTAATGGGTGCCACGTGTGCTAGAAAAGGGAAAATATCTAAAACATGCAGGACAGTGGGTCACGAGGACTGGAGTTGAGAACCACTGTTTTGGATTACCTTGACTTTTGCTTGGATGTCATGGTGATAGGGGTTCCCAGGAAAGGATCAGGAAGAGTCAGGGAGGAAGGCTTAGGGCTGCAGATGTCCGTTGCCCTAGGGCTGCAAGAATAAGTCAATTGTAAATGCTCAGATTTCAATGAACAAAACAAGAAAGATTTCTCTGAAGTAATTCCAATATTTTATGGCCACCTCTTGACTGGGGAAGACTGTGGAGTGGCTCCTTTGCCTAACCACACCTCCTCAATCTTAGTGAGGACATTGTTGATGAAGCCAGCCCTTGACATCACCTTCTCACCGGCAGAGCGTTTGGTGATAGTTGATAGTGGTTGTGGACGAGAGACTACATCACATTGAGAAAACAAAATGAAAACATCATGATTAAGCCACACATTGGGAAAAATATAATCTGAACATAAGTAAATAGACTGACTGCACCTGTGGTTGGAATTAGAAATGTACATTGACAGTTTTGAAACAATTGCAAAACCATGATTGTTATAATCCATAAATAATAATGTAATGCAAATCACTAAATAGTAAAATTGAGTGGGTAAACCATCAAATATACAACTATTTTACACAGGATAACATAACCGTACCCTGTTATTAGAAAGATGAAATCATACATATGTGATACACCCTGACAAACTGCTAGAAATGTATAGCTGCTAAGTAAGGACTTGTCTCCTGCTTCCTTATCAACACTAAAACATTAGTGTCATGTCAAACGTAATCAAGTTACCGACTTTGAAGCTGTATAACATAGTTTAATGTCATGTTGCTATAACTTTGTGTAATGTCATCCAGATTTGGTCGTGTCATGTTGCAAGTCTGCCTCCAGCAGGTAATCAACGAGTAGTCCTCAGTACCTCGACTTGGAACAAGAAAGTGTGAGTATATATCATAAATGTCATCACAAATGCCAGAAGGGTTCTACGTATGCACTTAACAGCATAATTCATATCTTCGCGTACTCAAAGTTTATCCCACCTTGTAAAATGATGTGCATTGTCAATCATTACTTTAGCCTTTGCTTCTATACCAAGGGTTTAGTTCTAGATTTAAGTTGCAACTTACATTTACTATCAAAATGTTTGAGCAGATGTCTTCAAACAATAGTATCATGTCAACTCTGTTTTAGTAAAGATATTTGTCTATGTTTTACCAATTTTCAGCTACCACAAGTTAAGTTCTTCTTACCTTCTCTGTGGATTGTGCCAGGATGCTGGTAAGGCTTTGCTCGCTCCATTGCTAGTTTCCTCTGGACCCTGGGCAAAACTTTGCCGTACTGATCCAAAATAGAGTTCCTAGTATTGGACCGCTCTTTAAGCTTCGGGTCTCTCTCATTCTGGAAACACAGGAACAACATATAATCAAAAATATTACGTGGTTCAACTACAATATCTTGTTTATACTGTAGAGTACTACTAGAGATATTTAGGTGGCGATTCAAAACGTACCACTAGATTGATTTTGAGGCTGTGGTTGAGCTGCAGGGCAGGTATGTAGTTTGCCTGCTGAAGGTAATGCACCATCAGCAGCTCTCTGTTCTGGAGACCCCCGGTACCCTGGAGAAACTTCTCCAAACACTCCTGAAACACACAGCAAACATTTTATACACAGAGTTTCAAAACCAAAGATGGAAAGAATAATTTATCTGTAAGCACTTTGAAATTTTAAACATTTAAAGAAAGCAGGAAATAAGACTTGTGCAGAGACTTATGAAGGTTATATATTATCGCTTGGGGTGTATGTTTTACAAAAGGAAAAACTGACAGCAACTCACATTACATTTTCAATAATCCTGACATTCCCATGTACACCTCATAGTTACAATGAGAAAGACATCTTTAAAATCCTAATATATGAAACATTGAAGCATAAATAGTCAATTCATTCAGTTGATGTGTTCAACTCTCTTGACAAAGTATGGAAACATTACTTAATTAGTAGTTGAGTAAATTTCTACCTTGCCAAATTTACTATACAAAATAAGTTATTTCCTATGCCATTTTCAGCTCTTCAATTATTTTCCTCAATTTAAGAATTTAACTGCCATTAAGACTATATTAAACATTTAAAAATGAAGAAAAATAAAGAACCATATACATTAATATACATCTTAAGACAGTCCACAGCAAAGTGTCTGAATGTACCTGAAATGCACTGTTAAGTGAAATTATAGAGAAAACCATCAGTGTCAAATCTAATAATGCATCTTTTCCTACCTGCTCAGGGAGGCCCAAGGGCAGTTTGAGGAGCTCTTTGATGAGTCCCAGTTCCTGGCAGTTCTCATAAAGAAAGCCCAGAAGTTCACCCATGTTGAGGCGACTTGAGTGTTGCCGAATCAAGGACCACGCCTCTATGAGACATCTGGAAGAGGGCACACACAGATTATAAAAGATATTCACACTCATGTAGAAGAAAGGCCAGTCAGGAGCTGGTAGAAGAGTCATCATTATGCTTCATTTTCTCATCCAAAATGTTTGTTCTTGCAATAGCTATGAAATATCTTAAATCTTTTGTCTTACCTATTATGTAGCAGAACAGAGAGACAGAGTTTGGCTTGAGTGGTGGAGGAAATTGGAGGTTTTGTAACATGAAAGTATCTCAGCGCCACAGAGTGTTGACCCTGGCACATCAACGCCTGCAGGACACGCTCATGCTGCCACTCAAACTGACACTGAGACGCAGCTGGATGTAGGAGCAGCTCAAACGAACTCTGACAAAACAAAGCAAAACTAATGAACACAATGTAACAGTAAAATCCAAACAGGGAAACTACAAAAGGCAGTTAGAATTCATTGAAGCTCAGCATCACTAATGGACACACTGATCCTCCACTGACTTCATCTATTAATATTTATGAACCTGGTGGTCGTGATGATCCAGCAGCCAGAGTCCTTGCACTAATTTGACCAGTCCAATAGGAATGGCAAATGCTGTGGGGAAAGACTCCACTGATGCTCCCTCCTTATTGGGGAAGGAGTACATGACATCCAACAAAAGGTAAATCACCTGAAAGAAACTGGTCAAGGCTCATACATATACTCAACATATGGGAGAGATTTTGTAATAACATTACATTTAGTATCCAATTCAGAGATTACACTGGAAATATGTAATATAATATAATACTGGAACATAAGTAATTTAATATTCAGAACTCACAGATGACAACATCTAAAACAATAAGCACTCACAGCTAATGTTGACAGGTATAACATAGCAACAATTATTGAATAAGGATACAATTGCATGTTTGGTAGCTTCATCAATGTTATCCAGTAGATAAATGTCCAGCAAGGCCTGTGGATCAAAGATAGTTCAGTTCAAGAGGATGCATACTCAAATGATCAAAAGTTAAAGCTACAAAATAAGTCAATAAGTAAAACAGACATGAAAATAAAATGTAATTCTTACATGTAAAGTAGGAGGTGGGTATTGGCCTGTTCCACCCTCGTCCCTCTTCCACAGGTTGGCTAAGCCTTCTCCACACTGGCCAACTAAACCATCGATCATTAGGCAGTCTGCACACCACTTGCCTCTGCAAAATCAACAGGAGTGTGTCAACATTTTTTCATTATATTATAAACAAGTCTGAGATAATCATCAGCCAACAGTAAGATTACAGGGTAATTCCACTTTATTTTATTTTAACAACTGATGAAAAATACTGGTTAACCATCATCTCAAGTTTGAGATTCCTAGTAAAGCCCACTCACTTCGCCAGTCTGGTGAGTTCTTCTCTGCGTATAGTATAATAACTGCTGATGACTGAGTGGGTGTAGAAAGGCCTGGAAATCTGGAGCGCATCATCATCTGGTAGGGAAGAAAGATACAACATGCAAAGACTGAGGAAAAATTCAATTGACAGAAAAATAGCTGAATACAATTATTACTACAAGTCTGGCCATCCATTGACAAAGTGTGCTCTTAATTCAATTATAAACCACTGACCTTATCCCAATAGAAAAACCCAAAACAACTCATAAACTGAATCCAGGAAAGCTCATTTCATCTGCATGCTGTTCTAATATATGACAATATACTGGAACAAAAACAGCAACAGGCATAAGAGCTTTCTGTTGACATTATCTATTCAAGATCATTACCAAACACCCACACTAGGTCTGGTATTGTGGTTTGCTGTGAATGTGCCACCGTTACTTTAATATTAAACCAGATTTGAGTCTGTTCAATTAATCAATAGCTTCTGGTTCACTGACATGTGCAGGACTGCTAATAAAGTCCCGAACCCCCAATACATTTCCATGTAGGTCATGTTTACATTTAATAATTCCTTACCTGGTCCCTCAGGCAGCAGACCAGTGCGACAAAACCAGAGAACCACTTGAGCATATTTAGAAATCAGACTGGACACCATGTTCTTGTTCATCAGACCCACCAGTCCTGTAGAGAAGAAAATATAACCAAACACTGTCAGGAGCTAAAAATGGATCAAAACAACAGAAAACTGTCCAAGCTGCTGGACTGGTGACTATGCCTCGGGAGAATCTGTACCTTTTTGAGTGAGTTCCTGAGCTTCGCTGAGCAGACAATGGAAGATAGTGCTGAGGTTACTGAGCAGTCTCTGGCTGTGCTGTAGCAGCTGCATCGTCTGAGGGTCTGTGAAGTTTGACGAGCTGTCAAAGAGTGGTGCACCTGAAGAGCAAACACACAGGAAAAAAATATTCATTTAAAATCCAATTTACCCTGAAATTGAGCTTTGAATGGATACATTTATGTCACCAAGTTCATGAATATTTTACTGTGAGTCCCACATACAGATGCCATCCAGCTCTTCTTTGGTTTGGACTACTTTATTCCACGCCCAATCCAGGATATAACGCAGGTTCAGAGCAGAGCCTGGTTGTTCTGTTGACAGACAAAGTGACAAGCATTAGAAGTAACCTTCCATATACTGACATATGTAAATTATCTATAGTGGAGAGAAAAAAATTGACATTTCTTCAAGGCCAGATTCCTCACCCTCTGCAGTCCACTGTTTGATACAGCCAGTGATCAATCCCAAAGAGCTCGTCTCCACAGCTGTGGATAAGATGGCATCCAGCTGTTCCTCCTAAAGGTCATATTTAAAGCACATATTACAAGTCCACTGTAATAATAAAGACTAAATGTGAATCAATGTGATAACTTAAATTACAATAAAGCATCTAGGAGGGTGTTTGACATGAATGAGCATGACACTTATGTTGGGAAATTAACAATCTGGAGTCCTAGGCAACAGCCAAGTGTGTACATACCTGAGAGAGGCTGGAAGCCTGGGTGTCCGCCAGGCGCGATGAGAGTAGACCGGACATGAGGCAGCGAGAATAGCTAGTGGAGATGACATCACTGGAACAAGGAGCAGCTTTTTTCAGAAAGCTCAGAGTCTGGTATTACAAGGATAAGATGGCAAAAGAAAAAGTTATTTCATGTCAAAACATGTTTACATGGCATTTATTGAAATACACAAAAAATAAAGAGAATGGATAAATTCCAAAAGCAATTAACACTAAACAATTTTTCCTGATGTGTTTATTTACAGTGCAGTCACATATTCATCTATTTTAACTAACACTTGTGTTAAATGATGTTTGGAAGAAAACTTGCCTCTTTCTGATACCCAGAGCAGGTTAAGTGCACAATTCCAGAATTGAGCAGACAGGTAGCATCTGAAATATAAAAAAGAAATAGAAATGTAGAGGGACAAAACCTGGGAAAATTAAATAGGTCTGGGAAATACTTTAAAATGACCTTTTTGATCTTTTCTCCAAAAGATTAAAAAAATCTTATCCCAAAATTGCGTTGTGTATAATGTTAAGACTTGCCAAAGTTGTATGTGGTGGGATTAAAGTACTGTTCCGGTGGGGGACAGGTGAAGGGCAGACCCCTGCTCAGGCTGCGGTCATGCACCACCACATCCAAGAGGACATGGGGAGACACCATCTGCATCACTGGGTCCAGGGACCAGACTGCCAGATAAGGACAATTTTGTAGAGACTCTCCAGTTCTGACAAAGACAAAAATAAAAAACAGACTTACTCCTGTGCCCCAATGAATCAAGGGAAATCATGGATGACATGACAAAATAACACACAATGACTCAAACCAGTAATTCCAAAAGCAGTCTCCATTGTACCTCAAAGAATCTGGCATCTGAGCATGGTACCAGCGGTTGATGTCAAAAACCCCAATGAAGGTCACTGGCATTCCCTGACCATAGGCCTTGACTTGCCAGCTGAAGATAGCCACGCTGGTGTCTGGAGATGCAACTGAAAATGAGAACACATATGGGTGATATTTTACAAAGGTATTATACAATAGTACAGTTGTTTCAACATTAATTTGCTTGGGCTATGTCAGTGTAAAGCATTGACATTTTATCTTCCACAACACAGATAAGAAGCAAGCTAACCTTCATTCATACTATCATCACGATCAGGATGGGGCCTGAACTTCTCAATGGTTTGGCAGTTCAACAAGCGGGTGTTGGTGGCCTGAGCCCTGAGAGGAAAAGATGCACCACTTAACTCCTGACTGTATCGTTCCTCACAGTATTCCAGGCCCTGAGTGATAGAAAGACAACGATATGGAAAACAAGGCAGATAAATAAAAAGTCCTTGAATTGACACAAATGCCAGATGATGAAAAATAGTGAGTAAATCTTGTGGCGTCCCTGTAAATGTCCACAGACCTCATAAAGGATCTTCCCAGAGGCAAGACACTTCCTTTCACTGAAGGCCAGCTGAAGCAGGTGGAGGCTGACCACATCTCCATCACTGTTTAGGGTACAAGGAGGCACAACCAAGATAACACTGGCTTAGAAATACAAATATTTAAAGGTTACTGATTTTTTACAAAATCTGATGGCAGCATTTATTAATAGAACAGTGTAAAACTGAGACCTGTATTGACTTACAGGTCCTGAGAAGACTGGACAGCCCAGAGGTAGCAACAGTTCCGAGGATCATTTTCCGGTTCCTGGAAAGTGAAGGCATACACAGGCACCCTGCCACCCTCTAACTGGGAGTGGTACCTACACACCAAAAGTTAAATATATATTAATGCACATAGGGTAAATGTATGTCAGTAAAAACATACATTTTACTGTATACGTTAGACATGAAATCAAACATTTGCTCATTCTTGATTTTCTGCCCTAGTACTTTTTTTTTTTTTTACACTCAAGGTCACGTTTTCATGTATAGTTTCTAATCTGAATCAAATGTATTTATTAGCACCGTAAGACACTGACCATTGTAGCCACTTTTGGGTGACACAACTACCTCATGAGTTAGAATAAACATTAAAACCACGGGTGTACATATATGCCACATTTCCTCTACATGGTACCGGCTCTACTCTACATGGCTCTTTCGCGTTTCCATTTACAAAAGAGGACCTGGAATCTGGGACCCAATACTAGTTTGAGTACCATCTCCGCCGAGGTTCCAAAATGTTGGGATTGACACCAAAACGTGACGTCTCGACACTGCAGACCGCTAATTGGTCAGACAGTTTTCTCTGTGACCCACCGATTTACAAAATTCAGATGTGGAAGTAGACTGTAAATAGCGATACATGATGACAGAACAAAACTACACCATGGACAGCCACGTAAATTCAGTCTTTGGTGGCAGACGTAAAAATTCAGATGAGAAAACCCACAACGACTGAGTTTTCGGCAACTCTCTGAACAGACGACACGGAAGTAACGCGCTGTATCAAGTAATGAGTCGAGCTGAGACGAGCTGGTCCCATGTAAGTGTAAATGCAGCACAGGAACACCAGGTAGTCGAGTCGAGCCAGTGCCATGTAGTGGAAACGGTGCAATAATTTACTGGTGTCCAAGGTAGTGAAGCCACCTTTACATACAGAATAACAATGATCTGCATCTCTGACTGGCATCTTCACACTAGGTATCAGCATGCGATTAATGAAACAATTAAATTAACAGCAGGAATGTTATAAACAAAAATACACTCACTCCTTTTTTAGAGCCTTCATGTTCCATAGTTGCAAGTAACCATCAGAAAATCCCACTGCCAGCTGGTTGGTCCTGGAAATGTACTGCAAAGCTGTAGCTCCAACTCCAGTGGGCGCATTCAGCTGAAGACAAAGATGTCTGCCCTGTCTGCTACTGACTTCTCTAAGCCTAGGGATTTCTGCTGGAGATTTGGTCACTACTTGCAGATCTAAAAATAGAGAATGTGTGCCCAAAGAAAAAAGAAGTTAAGATAGAGAAAGAAACAGAGCAAATAAACAAAAGAAAAGAAAATTCAGCAAACCGACTGCATGTCTCAGCGAACCCAATCTCAACTGTAAAATACAGGCTACGACA
This sequence comes from Maxillicosta whitleyi, assembly GCA_029822895.1. Classification (NCBI taxonomy): domain Eukaryota; kingdom Metazoa; phylum Chordata; class Actinopteri; order Perciformes; family Neosebastidae; genus Maxillicosta; species Maxillicosta whitleyi. The sequence continues at coordinate 1,827,820 of JAPSES010000001.1, forward strand.
TAAAAAGATACATTAAAAATCAGATGAGCATGGAACCTCTGGAGGTTACTATTTAAGACAGGAAAAGAGGTCTAATAATTTATTGGAAAACACATCACTGTGGACATTCATATATATGTATATCAGAAAGCCAAACTATAAGAAAGATCACACTTTCTGTGTTTGCAGCTGATAGTGTCTCAAGTTTAACATAAACATCTGACAAAGATGCATGAAAATGTACACACAGCAAGTTCTCCTCACCTGAAGCTTCTAGTTCACTCTGGCTGCATGAGAGGTCATCAAGGCAGAGATCCACTAGCAGAACATGACCAAGGTCTGTCACTACTGCAGCAATGCCAAAGAACCAGCGCAGACTCTGGTGGAGGTGCTGAGTTGAGGTGCTTGCTCCACCATAACTTACCAATGGCTCAATGGCTGTTATCTAGATGATAAAAAAAAAAAAAACACACATGCATTCAGGTTTTGGTATGTCAGTGTTCTTTTGTCCATTGCTTGCATAACAAATTGATTACTTGCCTCAATCTGTGTGTGTGTTTCTTTTAACCCTCAAACATTTCAAAATCAATGGTTTTAAAGCTTCAAATGATAAAAGGACTTATACCAACACTGACACAATACCAAATGAAAGGTGAAGAAGAGAGATCCAAGAGCAAACATATATATGAATAAATATCAGTTAAGCAGAGTATGTGTGATTAAAGTTTGCAGCAATATATCAGGAAATGGTACGTATTTATATCATATCAAATATTGATTCATCAATCCCAGATTCCTCTCTATTCCTGATTTTAGCATTACATTTGCAACCATACTCCATTCCTATATAGAATACTCACCCTGCCAGGTATAACCACAGCTTTGACCACCCTCGACAGCCCCAAGTCATACAGACACAGTACACTTCCCTCTGCTTCCTCCAAGCCAACCAGTAGTCCAGATCTATTGGGGTAATACAATTAAGCAAATAGCTTAAAATATCTCCACAGCATAAGTATTAATGAGAGTACAAGCTTTCCACTTAAAACTCTAAACAAATGAAAAATAGAATCCAAATGCTGAAATTATGTTCTACCTTTTAAGCCAGCTGAAATCTCTGGTAGCAAGGACAGTGGGTGGATGCTCCCCACCACCACTGAAGCTGTATGCAGACAGTCGTTCTCCTGTCACTGCATGGACAGCCTCCAGATGGGGTCCACACGCAAGCCAGGCAAGCCCACTGCGGCCTTCCGCACGGAGGAAAATGGAGGTTATTAACAGGAATTTACTTGAAAGTTCCACATGTTAAAATCAAACAGCTCTGTCTCTAAGGGTTTATTGTGTTTACTTAGTCACCTTACACTCATCCAAATGTGAGATTGCAGCCAGATGTATTAAACGATGACACTGTTCAAGTTAAGGTCTAGTATTACACAAATAATCTGCACTGACTTTGCTCCAGTTACATTATAGACATTGGCCAAACTGTATAGGGTTATTGTAAGAGACACGTGGGGTGCTTTCACACAGCACTTTTGAAAGTCATAGAAATGATTTTGCATGATATACCTACAATACATCAATACATTATGCATTTCCAGATCGCTGACATTGACAAACTTATAGATGGGTGTTGATCTGTCATCAATATAGAATTAATTCCGTATAATGTATGTATAAATAGATTCATATTGTCAATAGACTGTCATTACTGAGCATAATTTTAAAAAATGGTGTCATTTTAAGTGACTTTAATGTTTTCATCAGATCATATCTTTAAATACCTTATCTCTTCAGCTGCTCATGTGCAACCACAGCTCATTCTTAAATTCTACATTTCTTTTGTTTAGTGAGAATCTTAACCTTGCCTAACATTTTATAACTGGCAAAACAGCCTGCATTTTCCAAAATAAGTGTTTTCACTCTGTAAGCGAGCCAAGTTTTGGTTCAGTTTAATCCACCTCTTTATGATAGTCCAAGGTCTTGCTGTTTGTGATGCTGAGATGTGCAAGAGGTTCCATTAAAGTGGAAGCAATGTGGTTTCAAACGTTGACTTTACATGCAAGTATGGATCATTTAAACAAATCAGTAACAATTATGAGTAAGTAAACACCGTCTCACCAATAGTGAATTTCCCATGTAGCACAGAGTCGAGAGTGATCTCATCCTCTCCCAAGGCATTTGTCGTCACTTCTGGGAAAGGCAGAAGGCTGCTGGTGACTTGAGCTGTCAAGTCATGCATTGTTCACTGCATAAAACAATACAAGACACACAGCATGTTACAGAGTGGAACTATCCCAGTTACCTTTTACAAACAAATCTCCCAAAATGCAAAAAAATTAATGTCAATGTTAGGCATCAGCTTGCAGAAGACATTTTTAGCAAACATCAATAAATCAATGTAATAACAATTAGAAATAACTGCTCTCAAACCTCTGCTGTCTATATTGCCAGCCCTGTCCATTTGCTCTGCTGGGTTTTACAGTACAAAAGAGGTCTTTCTTTCAACCCAGTGTTATTGCCCCAGTTGTCAGGAAACAGTGAACTTGCCAACAGTTGGGCTTCTTACTGTGTTTGGATTATAATCAACAACAGGTGGTACCTTGCTTCACATGTAAAGTTGTGGGTTTTAATAAGCCAATACACAAGGCCATCATCCAAATCAAATTGTCCACGTAAAAAAAATGCTGTGGCGTAAACTGTGATACAATGCTTATGACAAGGACTTTCTATTCATATTGCTCTTAAATAATTATTTGAGCATAGGAAAAAATATCACCATTATCAAATATATTGAACTGGAATTTTTAATAATATTTCAGCAAATTACTTTACTAGTCATAAAAATAAATTTTCACTACAGCTTTATGTTAAACCCATGGCTGTCATCCAGTCGAAATTGGACAATACTGCCCTCTACGACCACTATTGGAAACAAACCATGGTGGATTCAAGTGAACTCCCGCGCAACATGACTCAGTAGGCAGCCACATGCCATGACATGAGTGGAACAGTAGACAGAATTTACGAATTCGTGTATCCTGTCAATACTTAATCTGATAGGGTCATGACATAATAATAGCTCAGAAGCTGAAGAAAATATTTCACTAAGTTGGCCAGATAATAAATGCTTTTTACCATGACTAGCGCACGTGTCATTTGGAGCATGTGTGTGACATCTTAGCACACAAACTAAAATAACAACAACATTTTACCAACTCTTATTCCTCAGCCACAGTCAACTGCATACAACGTTAAACATTAGACAACTTGGATAAGAACTTTAAAATAGCTTGCTCTAGCGCGGATTACTTTCGTTCACGGAAGTTGTTAGCATTAAGCCAGCCTGGTGGGATGTAAACAAACATAAGTGCGATACATACCTTAAGCCTACTGTGCTCTAAGACACAGACGGCGTTCAGAAAACGCTCAAGTATATGCTTGCATTATCTAGTGCTAGATATTTACTTGTATCTCTCAAATGCTTTTTACTTTCCTCAGTTACATTAGCAGGCTACCCCGCTAGCTTACAAGGTCACGCTGGAATAGCTTAAAGCTTATCAGAGTTACGTCTGAGTCTAAGCGGATAGCAAACATAGTTATGTTAGACAAGGGACACAGCATATACCACTAACCTTGAATCCAATGCAAGCCAAAATGTAAAGCTTGTTGTTAAAACACAACCAGTTAACATTTATGTTTCCTTGCTAAACATTAAACCGAGTCATTAGCAAATAACTGAAGTCGTGGTGGCTGCCGCTAGCTAGACTAGCATAAAGTACGCTGATACGCTAACGTATTGAGTTAGCGAGATTAGCAGTAACTAGTCAGATCAAGTATGGTGTGTTATTTTTACAGCGCCCTTCCTTGCGACTGTCATCCAGTGCCTACATTTCGGATATTAAAACATCATCCTATTGTCGTCAGTTACAAATGCTGTCTTTACATGAATCTGTAAATGTGGCTAAACTAGGACAATTTAGCTTAGGTTAAGTGATGAAGCTTTAGCTTTATTTGGCACAGTTTACACGTACTGTAATGTTAGCCTAGTGTGTATGGCATTACTTTACTATTAAATAAAGCCCGCACTGTTTAAATGCATGTGATGATCTTATTATACATCTTTAGGGGCATTACGGGTGACTTCGGTGAGTTAACTTAGCTCTCTGCCAACTAGCGCTACATTTGGAAACGTGATGCAATGTGCCGCTAGCTGCTACCGATGTCAACGTACACTACCTGTCCGAAGATGTTAACGGCTTTATCCGAGCGACGAATATTTTGTGTTTCTTGAGGAATCTTCTGATTTCTTCTCCCTTCTGTCATAATCAACTCCGTTTTAAACCACAAGTCATACGGAGCTCACTTGACAATTCACCACACAGACACGGATTCTTTCCTTCACACTTTAGGCTTCGACACCGATAAGCGCCATTTCCACCGCTGGAAACTGCTCCATGTCTGTCTTCTTCATCGACGTTGGTTCTAGTGCCTCACAGTGATGGGGCGATGCTGCCCCCTGCAGGAAAGGAGTAATGTCACTTTTTGTTTTATTAATTTGGCTCGGTGGAGATAGTTTCTTTTTCTGGATCATCTGAAGAAAGTTTATTTATAAACTGTTAGGCTAAATTAAGTTGTATTCCAGTGGTGTATATTTACTATTGTAGTGATTTAAAAGGAAATATTAGTGAATAAAAGTGAGATATTAGTACCATTAACGGTCCACTTATGGATGGAGGCAATTGATTCACTATGGCGACCCCTGAAGGGAAAAGCCAAAAGGAGTAGAAGACAGGTCCACTAAATGATTAAAATGTGGGTAATTTCTTGAAAATATCAATAGTTCATACTAAAAGTTTGTTTAGTATGATATTTAATTATAAAATCCACAAGTGTGTGGATTTAGTACAGAACAAGTTTTATGTG
>JAPSES010000001.1:1832824-1853134 GCA_029822895.1 Maxillicosta whitleyi
ATCCAGGATTTCTTCCGGATCACCCCCAAAAGTTAATCATTTCTTCTTTGTGCCATTGCCAACAAATCCTGAAAATTCCATCAAAATCCTTCCATAACCTTTTCAGTTATCTTGCTAAAAGTCAGACAAACAGACAGACAGACAGACAAATGCCAGCAAAAACATAACCTCCTTGGCAGAAGTAAAAATAGCCAAACATGTTACTGACATCTTCCAGCAGAGCTGAGAAATCCACTCTGCTGAACCACAAGACTAACTGTCATAAACATTTGGAGGTTTGGTCACGTCAGGGATCTCATAACATTGGTTCGCAGCTAATTAGTCAAATGTCAGCCATTCTATTTTCCTCTACAGTTAAATCAGACAGACTGGGATATTTTGTCTCAAAAGATGTTTTTGACTCAGCCCTGTAAAATTAATTTGCTAAGACCTTATAATTCATTTATGCAAATAATGTAAAATCTTCAACTGAAGAACCCTAAATTATGATGAACTAGATGACATGATAAAAACATATGAATGAATTAGCTTCAGGATGTCACTCAGATTCATGTCTATAATTCACAACTTCATTTTTTTTGCCATCCACAGTGGGTGATGTAAATGATGAGTATGTTGAATAATTTCATCAACATTTTTCTTGATGAACCTTTACCCAAACTTGATGGTGATTCCTGTTCATTACATTGAGAAACTGTACAACACTGCAACACACAGAGTCTCTGGAACGTTCTTCAACAACTTTGAGCCAAGGTGATGGCTCTAATATATTCTTCATTGGGCTTGATATTCACAACTATAAGCAAACTATGACATTGTCTAGCCCATAATGTCTTCATATCATGAATACTCATCAGAGGGCATTGGCACAGGATTGGAAAATTTGTGATTTACATGTTCACTTGACTCAAAATCATGATGTGTTGATTTCAGATTTGGAGTCTGACTTAGTCATGAACATTATTTTATAGTATGTCATTTATTATGTCAACAACCTATTCAATAAATATAGATTTTATACATGGGAATTGACAGTCTGGTTGATATTGTGTGCAGTCCAACAACATCTTTTTAATTAGACTCAAATTGCCTCTGATACTATTAACTCTAATGATTCCTTGCAACTATAAATCATTTTGATACCAAACACAACCAGAAAGTGTTTTAATGACTCCAACTAGATGAACAAAGTTCGGAGTGAAAGTACTGATGTGTTTTTCTGTTGTAAATGGTTTTCCAACTCACAGAATTACTGGGGCTAATACTTATACATAATCAGTCAATACTGACTGCAGTCTCAGGGTAATTGCATCCAAAACCAGTAATTTGTCTATAATTAGGGTTACTTATCAGCACAATTGAAAAATAAGGTGGAGTGCTACACCTCAGCAAACTGTTGTCAAAGGGATGTATTTCTCCACACTGTTAGCTAGCTAGCTATCCTGTAATAACCGAGTCCCATAACACTACAGAAGCAGGCCTCCGGTAACCACGGCAGCTGGTGTTGCCACGGCAGCGCCTTGTGACAGATGTGAGCCGCATACATATCTCCATCAGTGTTAATGGGCTCCTCATAGCTGTGCGCATGTAGGTGAGAGACAGAGAGAGGGGGAAAATATATGGAGTTCAGGTGGATAATAGTGTGCCTTACTGTGTATGTATTTTTGGCAAAACTGAAAGAGTATATAAAGAATTAGTATAATAGCGTGTGTGTGCGTGTGAGAGAGAGTGAGATAGATAGATAGAGAGAGATGGGGGAGAGAGAGAGAGAGAGAGAGAGAGAGAGAGAGAGAGAGAGAGAGAGCAAGCAATCATTGCCTTCTAATGCCTTTCAGGTGTGAAAGACATTACCATATAAAGAGGTGGCATCATCAATAACAGCAAGACTGTGTGGTTGGATGGATGTGTGAGTGGAGGAAAGGATGCTGATGCAGGCTGAATTGAAGAGCTTCTCACTTGGTTTATGTGTTTATGTCAATTTGACCATCCCCCAAGAGCACACATATGTCAAATCAGGTTCTAGTATTACTTACTATATCTACTAAATTCCCTCTCTATCTATCAGTTAAGTTGTGTATTTGATATCATTCTATACCCAATACCCAAAGTAATATATTTCAGAGAGTATAAGAGAAATATATCTTCAATCATATGGCCTGAATAATCTATTTTAATACTAAAAAACAGTTTGCGTATTGTTAGCCTTATAGTATAATTGCCTCGGTCACATTTTTGGCCAAATTGTGATATCTGCATGAAACAAAGCAGCAGTATTAGGAGAGTAAAGTTATACAGATATTACAATTTGGCTAAAAAATATGATTTAGGCAATTATGCAATGAGGTTAATGATATGATAAACCTTTAGCTGGTGTGTACACTAGTCCTTCCATAAGCAGTTGGAGAATTAAAGAGTATGCAGTCTGGATGTGTGTGTTGTTGGAGTCAGCCTGTCCTGACTCAGACTGCTGTTTCCTGTACACTAATGCCTAATGTCATGAAACACAGATGCCTCAAGATAACAATGACTTCCCTGCTATGCACCTTCCAGTCATCTATATAGTCATCTAATCTCGGTTTATGCCGGAAAAATCACATGCATACAAGGTAGAATGTCCACAGTTCTTCCAGAGACAAAAATGATTTTCTTTTCTCTCTTCCTTGTCTCATTTAGTATTGACTTTTTGCTCCCATTCTCTTATCTTGTTATCAGTTTTGCATGCCTAAATACTGTCATGTCGAGACTAGAGATGAGCAACCTAGACACACACAATTTTGTAAGATTAGTCTCTGGAGGAAGGACGGAAATGAGAGAAGAGATTTAAAGAAAGCAAGGGAAGGAAAATGAGAAACAGAGGGGGCATTGGCAAGCTAGAGCCAAGAAAGAACACCGTTTTGCTTAATAGTGTTATCATTGTCATTACAGCCACTGACCCAGAGCAGACGCACTTAATTAGACTAACTACACCATCCACAAAGCAGCAATAACAAACTGTTTATAAGCTGCCTATGAAGAACAAGCAAACTACAAAGCCATGCTGTATCTAAAAGACAACAACAAATGACTGATGGGTTGGTCAGTGTGCATTACTTATACTTTTGCATACTGCCATACACAAAAATACAAAATCTATGACTGAGCAATAAATTTGTTCAGTTACAACTATTGAAGTAAAGTAAGTACCATTAACAGCTCATTTTAGAGGACAGATTATTCATGTCACAATATTTCATGTCCTTGTGGAGCAACCTACCACAAAATTATTCCTTCCATTTTATCATTAAGAATATTTTGTGGTCTTTGTTTCATTCAAGAATCCTTATCATGTCCTCCAGTCTGTTCTGTCTACCTTTCAGTGGAGCCAAAGTATGAAGAGGCCACTTAAAACTGTAATAAAGGAAAAACTATGTCCCAGTTTTGTGGCATACTTTACAGATACTAAAGCCAAAACAAACATAACTGGAGCCCCTGCACATTGAAAATACATACAACAAAGGGCAAAACACATGCATGAATGCACAACCAAAATAGTTTTGATGTAGAGGCAACTCTTAACAACCCACCACATAGCAGTGTGTCCACATACACAGCTATGGATGCATATGAATATCAAGGTGCCCTGAGGGTCACAATAAAACAAATTGAAAAAAGCACAAACTCACATGTGTACAGTACACATACACTGCTGCATAATGGTGACAGCGGCATCACCACCTGCTGTCATGAAGTCCTGAGCTGCCATGGCAACTGCCTCTCTATCACGTCCCCAATACAGAAATAAGTGGACGAAACTATACAGAAGTTAGGCTCCACTCCTCTGTGTGACACCTCTTGTCTAGATTGTCAGTGCACGTGTGCTGTCTTTCAGTGACTCTGTTTTTGTCACTTTTAACAGTTTGTCTATTGTTCAGAATATGTTGTGTCTGATTAAACTTTTTTTTTTTTTTTCTAAAAGTTTGTCAACCCATTATAACTGCAGCCAAGATGAAAAGTGAAAATGTCCCAGTGCTCAATGTTCTAGTAGCTACTGGTGCCAACTCCAGCACTTTAACACTGTGAAGTCTCACACACTGAACAGTTTATTTGAGGACTGCTAACCACACTTCTAACATTAGCCAACCTGCTGTCATAAGATGATACATCACACAGAAGCATGCACGCATGCAGGCACACACGCACACACACGCATGCAGGCACACACGCACACGCACACAAATAAACACACGTTATCCCTGTCACTCACACCTCAGGATGTCATGACGTTCTTCTCGTGTGGGATGCTGAAGATAGATGTGTTATAACTGGCTGACAGTCTGTGATATGATGACGTGAGTGTGAGTATGAGTTTGTGTGAGTGCTGGTGTGCATGACTGTACTTGTTATGAAAACTTAAATTAAAAAAGTAACTTCTACAGTAAGAACAGGGTGTATAAAAAAAGGTAAATCAGCACAGAAGGGTCTTTTACTTGCTGTAAGCTTTAACAGATCATTGGATCAAATCTTGGCATTAGTGAATGTGCATTCAGCACAAAAACTGAATCACACTCAGCACTCATAAACCATAGGTTTTATAGACAGACATAAGAATACTAATAACTTCACTCCTACATGTGTGACTTCAGCTTTACTAAAACTACATGGGTGAAAATTCTTTGTCATGTTAACACATAAGTCTGTATTTTCAGTTCAGTGTTTTTTTATTCATGCATTTAACACTGATGTGAATGTTTGTGTAGTAGTGTAGCACTGGCATGAATATAAAACAGATGAAGGCTTCATATGCATCCGTTCAATACTGATGAAACTATCAAAGGTTGGAGCACGATTTAGAGTGAGGAATAATTTCCTTTTTGTTGGACATACACATGCACATAATCCTCCTGCAAGTTTGTCAGCGTGTAGATGTTTAGCGTTTGTGTGTGGAGTGTATGTGTGTTTATTTACAGTGTTTACACATCTGATGCCCACTGATACTCACATACTATATGTCCATGGTTTGTGCAACCACAGAGTGAACACTTGTGTGTTGATTCCTAATATTAATGTGACGATCCCAAATTCATATTTTAAACAGGATTGTGAGATCTGCAAGAACTCTTACAAAATGTGATTTGGTTACTCTAAAATCATAAAACTCCTACTATAGAAATAAATTATGTCTTTCTTTGGTACCTTTCTAGGAGCATTCAATCATTCTGAGACTAGATGCGACCTTTAAGTACCACACTACCCATATACCTACATGTGACTTCACTTTACTTCACTTACACAAGACTAATCATTCAACAAAAATTCTATATGTAACCTATATACTTGTTGAAATATACGTGTTGCAAATGATTCTCAGTTAATGCCTAAAAGTGGTGCTTTATTTATGTTTTTGTCAGACTATTTTACTTTTATTTTTAATTTTTATTTTAGGTTACAATCAAAAAGCGCAGTATTTACTTCAATCGCAATTCACCCACCTTTACATATCTTTGTCATTTTAAGTCAAAACAATAACAGCATACAAAACATCAAACAGACCTTCTCTTTTGACAGTGGTAGTTCAACTAAACAAAAAATCTGAATCCACCGCAATCCTCTGAGTCAGGATATAGAAGTGTACTTGTCCATATAAAACCAGGAACTGAAATGCATATAATGCCAACAGTTAACTGAATTGCCTATTAGGTTTTGATGGTTTTATTTTTTGTATCAAATTGTGACATCCTCATAAATGCTGCTTTTTGTAATTGTTTTTTAATTTGTTACACATAGTGTACAGTTTTCAGAGTTTGTAGTTTAAAGAACATTTGTGAATTGTGCTTTTCCTGACTTCCTACAGACAGAAAAAAGTTTATATAGAACACAAATTACCCATAATACTAGCAAAAAAACATGAGAAAAGACCAAAGAGTGGTATATAAAGCATAGAAGAGACATAGGATGAAGATGTTTGAACACAAAGTTGTGTTGTATATACATGTACGTGTGTGCATGTATGTGTGAGGGACTGTGTGCATCTCCTGTAGTAACAGACCTACCTTTTAGGGTCAAAATTAGAGCCAAGGCTCTGCCAGCCAGTTGTTCATGTTTTACAAGTACTGTAATGGCATTCCAGTTTTAAATACACTGCACTGCTGGACTGTGAAGTCATGTGTGTGTGTGCATTCCTGGCTTAACTTTACAGTTTAAGACACTGTGTAATGCCAAAGATTTGTGTGTGTATTTTAAGCAGGACTGTGAATCCATTGTGTCAGAGTATTGTAAAGGGCAGAAGGTGAGATGAGAACAAGGATGACATTTAAGCTTCCAGTTTCAGACCAGCTCCTTGGCAGACCTCACTGCAACAATTGTGTATCAATTACTAAAGTATTTTTAAAAGGCCCATTATTTATTGATTTTTTTTTATTTTTTTTTTAATGTTTTCAACAAGCAATTCTTTCTACATTGTGCTGGAAACTCTTTGTGGAAAGTATGTGTCCTAAATGGAAGGGATTAATATACTAAACTGTATCAACACAATGTGTCAGTTCATTGTTACATTTGCATTAGAGTCTTTACAAACCAAGTCTTTAGATATTGCTTCTGCGCTTCACTTTCAGTTAGTCACCTCCTCTTTACCTCATTCCAACTAATAGATATCTTCTCTCAAATCTTTATCTCAGGAGCTTCAGCTTCATATCACTTCTGTCTCTATCTTAGCAACATGATGAGAGAATAGAAACATAAAGGAGTCAGAAGGGAAGAGGAAGAGAATGAAGGTGAAAAATTAATAAGGAAGGAAAATAATGAAACAGAGGTTTAACCAGAAGGAGAGCCAATAATTTATAATGGCTACAAAGAGATAGTAAAGAATTGATCGAAGAAGACGGGGAGCATTTATGTGTGTATAAATGTGATCGAGAGAGAGAGAAAGAGAAAGAAATTGGATGTTTGTTCCCAGTCTGTGCTTCAATCAGTCAGAGAGAATAGTCTGCAGCCGTTAAACTTTCCAATTACCTTGAGCAGATGGAACCTGTGAGGCTCAATTTAGAGGGTCTGAAATGGTTGTTGTTGTTGTTTACTGTTATCTGCTTTTGACTGTATGACCGCGTCACAGAGGGAGTCATACCGAGAAACTGTTTAATTTGAACATCTTTGTGCTCATTTGCAGAGTGTATGATTGGACATCTGATAAGGTATTAACAATACAGCACTGACAGTTTCTTGTGTAGACTGAGATGAGATTTGTGACCAGACTGTTATCATTTTGAATCCAGGCTTGATGTTGGTTTGAAGTATGGAAAAACAATCCACAGATCCCACAATAACCGCTGTGATGTTGAACAAGACTCTGCAAGCTGCTCCACTGCAGGAGCTCAGTGGCTGACGGTGGAGCACTGTGGTTGATTTAAGCAACTCCACAGCATGAATGAGCACCACTGTGTGACTGTGGAGCAGAGCGTTGCTGGAAAAGACTGTGAATACTTGGTTGACTTTCATGGATGCAGGATTGTTTAAAAAAAAAAAAAAGTGATTTAGCTCTAGCAGACTATATCAAGCATACCCCGAGGAGGTTTAAGTTTTATGTTAAAACACATAAAACCGCTTTCCACAGTCCATTTTCACTAGAGTTAATGTTTTATGAGAAAATCTCTCAAATTAGGATCTGTTATATTCATTGAGAGCATGAATATAAATGCAAATTGTACCTTTTGCTCCATGTTTTATTAAAGGTAGTGTTTGAAAGATTTTTGTGAGGTTGCTATATCAGAAATGAGGAGATGAACACATTTTTAAACAATAGTGTTAAAATATTGTTTATCCCTTAAACTACAAATAATTTAAGATACATACTAGTTTTGCCTCATTTTGAGCCAGAAAAAACCCTTGACATGCAATGGTTTACTGAGATTCTATATTTGAGTATTTGTGTTAGTATGTGCAAGGGTAGTTTACTGTCTCTGTTCACTTGTTTCCTAGCGTGTGTGCACATGTTGACAGCCAGATCTTTACCTTCAGTTCCTCCCCAGTGAGCCTCACTAACCTTGGGATGGAAGGATACTGGAGAGAAAGCGTATGGATGAGAAAAAGGGGAGGAAAAATGGGGAGGAAGGGAAGGAGAGAGAGGGCATCAGAGAGTGTGTGTTCAGGTGTGGGATACGCAAAGATGGATTACCCAACCCAACGGGCAATTTATCACTGTCAGAGAGAGAGGGAAGGAGAGAGTGCTGAGAGAGGAAAGAAACAAGGGTAAAGAAAAGAGAGCGAGCCTGAAACAGAGAGAGATGATTCCAAGAGAGCATGGAGGAGAGGAAGAAATAAAGTAGGTGGAGGATGAAAAAGGGGTTTGGGTTTATGGAGTTATATTTTACTTTATGTAAGATCAGAGACATTCTTATAGCAGGTCAAGTTGATGCTGAACCCTGTCGTTAGAACTGACTGCAGCAGAGCAAAGGAAAGGCTTTTGAAGCGTCATATTCCTGCATTTAAAATCCATATATTATTCATCATGTTGAATTTTTGGTATGCATTTACCAGTGTGGGGCAGTATTTAATACATCTACACTATTACAGATTGTTTTGGTGCCATATGAACTTTGCTCTCATTGTGTAAGACAGGTCACCTCTGAAGTATGGATCCTGTTCATTGACTATATGGGACATCTTACTTAGTAGTGTGAAGCCGACTGTAATGTCTCACTGGCAATAATTAGGACCTGACATTTCACCCTCTTATATAAATAGGCAACCCATTTACTGGGGGGCACTAGCAGAGACGAATGTCCCATCTACAGTTGTGTGACAAATTAAAGGAAAATTCAGCTAAATTTGCCTTCAGTGTTTGACCAATAGAACAGCTTCATAGGTTTTGGACTGATTCTGTACATCTGTGGTAAGATGAGGGCCATTCTTCCAAAATAAACCGAATTATATGGTGTTTTAACAGTGGTGGTGTAAAGTTATTATGAGGGACCGAAAGTATGAGGGCACAAAGGGGGGATTTTAGTCATAAGAATTTTTTTTTTTTTGACCCAAAAAGAGAAAAAGTCAGTTTACAAAAGCCAAAAATTATAGTCTGGGCCCATAAAAGAGGCGGAGAACTGAATTCCCAATACAACATAATGTAGGAAAACAGGTGACCTAACATAAAAAGAAATAGCAAAGTTCAATTGACCCACTGAGAAATAACAAAAGGTTGTGTGTTCCAAAACTCAAAACCAAACTGGGAAAGAAAGCTTTTCAGCCTTCTGTTTCCACTGCCTGGAACAATTTAGAGATGGAGCTAAATAATGAAGTAGCTATTCTCTTTGAATATGTTCAATGTCATTTTAAATGAATGAAGAAAATGAAGAAAAGAATCAATCTAGATGTAGAACTGGGTGCTGTTCTGAAATGCTTTCAAAGAATATGGTTGATTATACTTTTTTTAGTACCTGTAACACCTGGTATTGTTTTATATGGATGTTTTTAGTGTACAATTTTATTTGGTGGTTTATGTTTTGTGTTCATGTGTGACTGAGATTTCTATTGTTTTGTAACCTTCTGCTGCTGGACATTTACAGAGAGATGCAGAGATTTTTAATCCTAATTTAAATGTTAACAACTGGGTGATATGTCCAGTCAAACCAAAAAGTGATGATAGAAAAACACTTAACAACAACAAGACAGTTAATCTTGGTTTCTAAGCAACATCTACACATACATAAGCATTACAAGGCAACAAAGGTAAATATAATCCAAATACACTCCAACCCCCCCTGGTTTCGTACAGTTCATAGAGACTGCAACCATAAGTCCATCCTTTACTCACACCAAAAGAATGGCAACAACATTGAATCCCTAGCAACAGTAATAGAAACAAGACACAAAATAATAACGTTTGACTGACTAGACTAAGATATTGAATATATAAAAGTTAATTAAATGCATGCACATATAAAAGCATTGCATTTTCAACAAGAAACATATAGGAAATTAATTAAATTAGTATGTCCAATATGAGTATAAAGTTTTAAAATTAAAAAACTAAGAAAACAAAAATGCATTAGTGTGTAAGGATTATCGCTGCCTTAAAGTTTTGTGGCTGCAGGTGTGGAAATGACAGATGTGCACAAACAAATGGGTCTAAAACATAGGGGTTCATTTGGGTTGAAATATGGAGACTATGATGGCTGCAATTTATGGATGTGAACAAAATCCTCCTGAAAGAGACTCCCACCAGGTTTTCCTTCCCATCTGTATATTTACTTGAAAATATATCTCTTAAAATATCTGTTGAGTCAGGCATTATTTTTTGCATTTATTTACACTCATATGAAGTAGCACGGAGAAACTGCTAAGATGAACTAATATTTTTACTGAGCATGTATAGTGTCATAAAATTTATCCTCCAGAGCTGCCTAAACCTTCTGCAAATACCTCATGTGTAAACAGCCTTTTTTTTTATGATGAAATGAAGACGCAGTGAAACCGTCACTACTCCCTCATCTATATTCAGATGCTACTCAACTAACAGCAGTGACTCAACACATCGACATAGATTTTATTCATATGCAGCTCTAAGAGTTGCTTGCAAATACCTAATTTATAGAGAAGCTATGACGCAGATGGCAGATTCATTTAAAATGGAGCCGACTTTACAGTAGTTTATATAGTTCATTTAGAGTCAGGCACCACTTGGGGAAACTTCCACATTGAATGTTTAAGCAGATACTTCATTCACAGCAATATCCATACTGATTTAGATGGCCAACTAATAAAAGACACCCTTCCAGCCAGTTCATTTACAACACCCATTGAACTCTATATACACAACACTTGTAAAGATTGCATGTGAGCGTGACAGAAGAAGGGAGGAAAGAGGGATACAGCCTTGTATAGTTGGTCTGATTTGATCATTGCATCTGTTTTCAGTCTTTTTACCTTCTTTGATTTGGTTTAGCTTTCCACTTCACTCACATACACACTGGTCAAGCAGTTTTATTTTTGTATATGTGTGTATGTGTATGGACAGTGGAGAAAACAGAATGTCTAATGAGTACTTAACCCAGGATAATCCATGGCAACATCCAGACATCCAATTAATTAAAGCTGTCACTCCCAAACACTGGCTGCATGAATGTAGCCTCTGGCAGCCGGCAGACCAAACCACGTCATCAAAACAGTGCTTCAAAGACTCTCTGCAGGCCTCTTAAAGACCTTCATACTGACCCTGCTTCATTAGAGTCTCCCTCCCATATTCATTCAAAGAAATAACATCTCAAAGAGTATCAACATCTACAGTATACATCAATACAAAGCGTATAAAGATAATAAAGACAGTCCAGATATGAGTGTCTGTTCCACAGTTAAAGGTGGAGCCATTTGAATCCATCACTTTATAATGGAACTCAGCCAATATGTCTTCATGGTCCACTTAGTGTGACTTGGATCAAATCCATAAAAGCCAATTTCAGCCAGTCGGCAGCATACAGGCACCTCCATATTTTGGGGATTTTATGTCTTCAGAAGGGAACTGCAGATGGATTTTTTTTCTTGGGTCTTTCTCTCAGGAATAGATCACATTACCTTCAAGTCACACATTGGGCTGGATGATCTCATGATCTTTTTTTTTGGGGGGGATCGATCTTAATTTGGCATCAAAAAGATTGTAAAGGTCATGTCAATAAAAAAGGAAATTGTGTCAAAACTTTTCTACTATATTTATACTATATATATATATATATATTTGTGCTATATTTCCTTTTGTACTAAAAGGCCAGTTCATTAGTGTAATTACAGTATTTTACAGACAGTGACACTAACCTAAGGGTTTGTACCACTAATGTTGCTAGCACAGCTCACAAGGTTATTCCAGTCCATTTAATACTTTAACTTCTAACCACACTAGTATTTAGTTTTAGTCTGCATTAACTGCAGGTATAACTGTACAAGGGTGCTTTAGACTTATGTTAGTGTGTGAAAATGTGACTGATTCATTTTCAAACTCCAGCAGAATAAATGAGTCTGCCACAGTCTAATAAATGGAAACACTGCAGTTGTCACAGATGAATGACCAGGAACATGTGGACTTGGTTTTATGTCACCCCAATATTGAAAGTGATGCAAAAATGCCACTGAGGTAGCAACAAAGAAAAGCTGTCACATACAGCCTGAGCCTCCAGAAACTAAAGAAAACTAGAGGGAAAGACGTTAATTTGATTGGAACTTACAATTGTATAAGCAGTGAGAAACATATGATTCAAATTCTGGATAGAGTGCATTATATAATCTTTTGGCCAGATCCTCCAGCTCTAGTCACACATACCGGATACACAAAAATACTCACCTGGAAATTATTTTGAGACCTCTCAGTTCATTTTTAATTTCCAAGGGCCATAATCAGTGAATACAGACTAAAATTCCTCTGGATGACACTGGTAGACCTACAACCAATAAGACAACTACTGTCACTGAATACATGGGGAAAACTGTGCTAATACTGGGGTAGACTGTCTGCTATAGGCACGTTTCATGTTGCATTCAGGGAGAAGTCCTTCTGAATGTGAGGAGTGCCAGACTCATCTGCCAAATGTGTCTGGTTCCAGGGCTACAGGCTAGTGTGGGTGTTTCTGCTTGTGCCAAAGCATCTTGTGGGTGCTGTTACACTTTACACCTGCTTTATTATCAATTGTATATAGTCTCACAAAGATATAGTGGATTATTCAGTGCAGATACTTTGTGCAGAAATATTCTCATACAATAGGTACACAGGAACACACTAAATGTCTCCAGTGAGGCAGAATGCAGCAGGTGATTTACATCCCCTATAGCTAGTTAGTTGTGTGCACTAATTACTTTCTGCATTGCCATGGCAACAAACATTTGAGTGTGTTTTCTTTGTTATTAATATTGGGTGCTATCATCACAAGGGAGTGTGTTCATGTGTGCAGACGTATATGTGTGTGTCTATTAATCTTTATGTCATGCACAAGTCCTTTTATGTGTATGTGTGTGTCATTGTGTACATGTGTGCAGAAGAGGTTACCACCATGTTCTAACCAATCTAGTAACAGCTACACCCATTATAGCTTCATATGAAGGAATGACCAATTAAAAAGGTGATTAAACCAGACATGCATTAGAGAAAGTAGTGGGGGAGGGCACATGTAATAAATGACATGAAGAGAGGAAACCAACTGGGGTCCCTAAGTTATTTGTCACTGAAGGGAAACAAAAAGAAACTAAGGGAAGGTTCTGGGGAGGCTGGGGGCCGTTTCCTTTACATCTAGACTCACTACTTTTTACTGCTATTGTTTCATTTTCTGCTTTGGATTGTTTCTGCTCAGAGGTGCCTCTCAGCCAGTATTACCAACATCCACACACTGAGTTTACCAATTCACCTATTTCTGTTTCCTTAAACAGTATCAAAGATCAATCTTATCATAATTTAGACACTCTCCACATGCTTGTCTTTACATATTGTTTCCTTTTGTTTGTGAAAACACTGTTACTGCATATTTTCATCTACATGTCTGAGGATACACATGGTAGATGAATGACAAGTCTTCGCACCTGAGAGAAAAATGTTTAAAAAGAGAGATTAGGAGTGACTGAAGGTGTGTGTTTTGGAGAGATAGTGAGGAGGACCTGTGTGTGACCTCTGTCACTGTAACATTTTTTATGCGTGGGCGTCCATGTTTGGCCTGTGTGTGATGTCATTTATAACCTCTATGTTATTGACCTTGCTCCAGTGCAGACACCAGACTCAATCACTCACATCTACACATACAGACTATCATTCTTCATCAGGAGACCAATGTGCGGATCATATGCCACCAACAGACTTGAAATTTATAGTATTCACTTCACAGTCTCTTTCCTATTTTCTCTTTTGGCTCGTTTCCATGTGTCATTTTTCATCATCCCTTTATCATTTTCTCACACTGCCACCTTTTAGCAAGTGCTTGTCTGTTGTCAGAGCAGGTGCATGCCACCGGCTGCATCTCTTCTGCATGATTTCACTGATCCCAGACCTGCTGAGAAATGCATGTGTGTAAATATTATACAGTGTATACAAGAGAAAGTGGAGGTGGAATGAATGAGAGATGAGAGGAGGTAATGAGTATGGAGGTAGAGGAAAGGTTTACCTTCACTGTTCACTCATCTGGAACTGATTGCACACACATACACTGCACACGCACACAGCAATAAAACATCCATCCTAGTTAATCGACTCTTCTCCTCCTCGTCTCCTTCCCTCTTCATATACCTCTGTAGTAGGGAAAAAAATGGCAAGAGGCATTATGGTTTTGGGTTTTCATCCTTCTATCATTCTATCCTAGTGTGATATTTCAGGAATGCCTGGTCAAAAGTTCCTGAAAATTAGTACATAATGTTCAGATAAATGTCTGCAAAAAAAAACAAAAAAAAAAAAACAATGTTCCTTTGAGCTCATGACAACATGTTTTTGAACATTCCTGAAGAATTCACATACTGTACTATTATGGCACATTTTCACACTGGGGGTGGGAATTGTAGCATTACATTATGATACTATACAAACATGATACATTGCCTTTATAATGATTTTAGTGAAACTCATTGATTTCGTGGGGCTTGATGTATTGCTGGACAGTCCTCTACAGTATCCGTGTAACAGAATTTAAAACAAAAATTTAATTAAACATTTTTAGAGTAATAATTTAGTACTTCTTTAAAAAAACGCTGCAACATTCATGTCCTCATGGGTGTTAATATAAATATCAATGTTTGGTATCAGGGGAATAGGATACAATATAATCCCAAATCAATATTTTGCCTCAAGATATAGACTATTTGTAGCAAATATAGGGTTACTGAAAGTTTATTATTGATCATCAACAGTAATAAATGTAACATTTAAGGGTGTAATGGGATAGAATTAGGAAGTCATGGCATTTTGACTTCAGTTCAGTACAGATGGTTTCCTCACTGATAAACCAGTCTGTCTGGACATGTGTTCTACTTTGTGCCCAGAGTGTTATGATTGGGTTTTTTTTTTTTCACATTTTTATTGTAGGATTGTAAACTTGTTCCCATTTTAGTGATGTTGGATATAGACCGCTGTTTATGTAGTCTTGTGTGTATGCACTGTTTGCGCAAGACATTGTTTGGTTCACATGAGAATGACCATTAGCAGCTGGATTTCACTGAGGGGGCTTGAGGTAGATCGATCTTAGACCAACTAAAGTGTTTGTGTCACCCCCAATAAAAAAAATATACAATGAGGATGGCTTTCATTACAGTGTAAATGCCTATTTACTCAATCCTCACCTCACTATGCACATACAAACACAGAGTGAAGAACCAACAGATTTTTCAGGCATTTTCTCATCAAATCTATCATAACAGCCTTTTCCACTTTGTCCACTCTTCAAGCACCCATTTACCCTCACACATTTATCGCCATTACTATACAGACTGATTGTCAGCAAACTAAGAGTCACAGAGGTCAGCGTTCAGTTAGCTTCCCCCCTCACTCCATCTTTCTACCACTCAGTCTATCCGTGCAGGTTAAGGCTGAGGATGTATTTGTCTACCTTTATAGGAGGAAATGAATCACATATATAGACAATCTGTGCTGCTGAGAGTGAGCAAGTCACTCATGGAATACTGATGAATACAGAAGTGAAGGGAAGTCTAAAAGAGACAGAAGTGTTGGATGATAAAAGAGGAGAAAAGGGGAAGAAAGTGACAGAAGTTCAGACATTCTTATCCAACAACAATCTCATTAAATTGTGAAATAATTCCAGTAATCCTTTGAATATCTCAAAATCCTTTAAGGTTTGAGTTAGAAAACAAAATTACTTCTGATAAGATTTCTTTAGCAACACTCATGTCTAGGATTTGGTAACAAGATTCAGTTTCTCTTTTATATGCCTCTCACTCGTTTCCAAAAAACATGGTTCTCATTTTCCTTCCTCTTTTTTTTTTAATCAGGCACGTTGGCTGCTCCCCAAATCTAGTCTAATTTAGAACAACAGGGCCCTCATCTCAAGGGCCGAACACTGCATCCACTTCATTGCTCCTTTGGTTTCCTGTGTTCTGTGTGTGTTTGAGTATGTGACAGAGAGATAGAGAGGAAGGGAAACAAGCCAGGAGAGATTAAATGCTTCTTTTTCCACTAAATTTTGGCATAGATTTGAGTTTTCCAGTTTTTCCAAACAAGAGAAGTAAGGCTACTAGTTGGCATTTGGACACTGCTTCATAATATTGTTGCTGTGGTTTGTTTTATCCACTTAACATCAACACATTTGATGATAACTAACATAGACAGAGATGAAACTTGTAAACTGTATAGACTAAGATTAAGTGTTGAGCATTGAATGAGGTCTAATGATTAAAAGTGACATTGTACAGTTTCAGTGCAGTTGCATTAAAGTTTGGCATTCAGAAAAGTATTAGATATCAGTCTCAGAAATGGTCTGATTTTCTTAAAGTATCATTTTAGGCATTGTAGAAAAGAAGAGAAAAATATGCTTTTTGTTAATGGTCAGAATGTGAGTAGCAACCACAGCACATATTGTATTAAGCACAAATTTAATCTCACATGCTTTTTCTTGCTTTTGCTATTATTACACTTCTATGAAAGATTGAGTCTGAAGGAGTCATGATATGAAAAAAAAATCCATTTTGCACTGAGCATAAAATGTGTCATAACCCTTCGGCTTGGCAGAACTATTAACCATACAGTGAAAATTGAATAAATGCATATATAAATAGTTAATAGCATTTAGTATTTGCCTCCACCTCAGTTCTCTTTAATCCAGTTTGTCTCCACTCATACATGTCTGCAAACATGTTTTTTGTTTAAGAAGGACAAGAACCAGTAGCTTTTAGTGTAGCCTGGAGTATGTGTGTTGTCTAATGCCAGCTAGTAGTATGCATGTTTGCACTCTTGGCTGCATGTGTGTGTCTATGTCTTAAAACCATGTACAATTCGTTATGCTACTTAGTTTGCCCGAGTAACAAGGCAGTCTTTATACACACACACACACACACACACACACAAATGTGCACACACACGCACACGTACACACAGACGCACACACATCACTTAAATGCCCGCCAAGGTTTAAGCTCCTGCTATGCGTGCATGTGTGTATCTTGTGGTCTTGTGGTTTGTTGACATAGCCTAAAAGGCAGCTCTCAGATTGAGAGGTTGCATTTTTCTATTAGATGAAATGTTACTTTGTGTGCACGTCTATATACAGAAGGTTTATTGATTGAGTATAGGTAACAGGCTTCCTATTGATGGAGGATAGCAGTTTGTATGTGTGGCACAGTATGATACAGTCACTCTCTTTTTCTTACTAACAACTCAGTCCATTAGTAGTATAAAGGCCACCAAAGAGTCCGACCACACACACAGGCACATGTCCAAATACACACGGTGTTCTCACCAAGATGCATTGGGATAATGAATTGATTTATTCTCCTGTAGACTTAATCCAATCTTTATCTAACCTGTGAGCAACCCTTAACATAAATAAAAGCTACTTATTCAGTTCCTCATATGTGTATGATGTGTAAACGTATCTGTTGGTCCTTTGAGCAGCCTTTTTACTACTTATACACTTCAGTTTTGTGGTGACCTCTAGCATTTTCATCCCACATCATCAAATTGTGACATGTAGGGAACAAGAGAGAAGGCCACGTTGGGGGATTTCAATGTGTATTAATGACAAACTCCAAAGTGGGAGATTTGGGTGGATGTAGAAAAATAATAATCATGTAGACCAGTGTTCATATCCCATTTCACACCAAAATTACATGTCATTACTTTAAAACCACATCTATGTGTCTATTATTACCCCACCCCTTGAAGGGGATGCAATGGGTATTGTTTTTGGATCTGTTTTTTTCCCCTGTTCCATACAATACGTGTGAGGGGCGGGGTTTGTTGTGCCTGGAACCACTTGTTGTTACTATGATGATGGCTATCATGTAACATTTTTATTCCAACTGTGAGCGTCTAACCATGTATGTTGTTTACCTAAACCAAACTTTATCAGTAGCATGGTGACCTGGCTATATATATATATATATATATATATATATATATATATAAGATAATTTAATGATATTTTGAGGTAGCATCATCCACGACCTGAATCACATATTTCTCACCTCTTAGAAAAAGTGAGTGAGTTACAATCAAACATCATTTCCTCTAATTCTGTCTAATTTTTGGAGGATTAGAATGTGTGTGATAGGTTTTTGTTGCTGCTGTCTGCATCATTTTGGACTCACATTATTACTATATTTCGACAGTATCTAGATGAAGTAATACATTTTCCTACATAAAATTGGTGACAGCTGTAGTGTTCTTGTAAATCATGACAAATTTAGATTTTTTTATGAGCTAATACCGTAAGATCACCCGACTCCAATTTTAATCTAATATTTTCTGTCATTTGATTTGCTCTCTACATCCATTATTTTGTCTCCTATAAATCTGCAGACACTTACATTATGTCATTAGCACTTAACCTATTTTGTCGTTTAAGTATGAAGATATATTTAAGTTCTGCAAATGAAATATAAAAATTAATAAAAATGACTAAGTATTCAGTTTAATATAGTTAAAATGGAAATAAAACATTTATAAACAGTGGTAAACATGTTGTTGAATCAGCTGTGCTCCCATCTACCTGTCAGTCACTTGTTATTTATCCACATGTCCTGTTTTTTTTCCTTCTCTGTCAATCACTTGTCTCTGTCTTAATACCTGAGCATCCAATCTGCTAAGAAATAACCTGTGTCCATCAGATACCTATTGATTGGAACATACATAGACATACACATACAAATTCTACATCTCCATAGCTCATGTATTGATTAAGCTTCAACAAATAAAGAGTAGCTACCCATCACTTTGATTAATACTGTACATATACAGCCTCATACCTGGCATGATGTACAGAGATATTCAAATAGGCCCCTTGGAGAATCTTATGTCTTCTATTTGGACAACTATGAATCAAAATATGCAATAAGACCCTATTGTCTGCTGACTATTATACTCACATACACTGGGTAGTCTTGACTTTTTTTTAAGCAATCAGATATAAAATGTGTTGAGATATTGAAACAACCGCACATGTATACTTATGCAAAACTAGGATTAGATTTTTCTCTGTGTTTGAGAAGCTGCTGAATGTAATGGAGCTGTTTTGAAGATGGAGGAACGCTTGGTAATAGCAGTCATTCAAGAGAAAGTGCTTTCAAAATATATCTTGTTTGTATGTGGGTAAAAAAAAATACCATAACAATAGCAAAAACATAAAGGAAAATAATTGTTTTTATGTGGTCTTCACTAACTTACACTGGTTAAAATGGACCAAGATGATTTTTTTTTAAACGTTCAAATAGGTGTAATTATCACTTGTGCAGAAAAGGGCGAGGGCCTCCACTGATACCTGACTGCAGCGTTGCAAAGGAGGTGGATGAAAACTGGAAGGTAATTACAGTCATCAAGTGAGTTGACACCACCTACCACAGATGTTTTGTTGGATTACAGAGTTGCTAAGCAGACATACCATCGCTGATAACACAGTGACGCTACACCTACGCTTAAGCTGACAATTAGCTCACATGGTCATGCTCAGTCATTTTAATCTGTCCATCAATCCAGGAGTCTCGACTGAAGCCCAAGTTTTATTAGAAAAAAAAAGTTTCCATTTAATGACCTTCCGTGACATAAAGAGATTAGTGCTTTGTGCGGTAATTTGTAAAAAAAAAAAAAAAAATGTAGTGGGGTCACATGAGGTTTAAACGCAGATTTGTATCTGGTGGTGTGCATGTGTTTGCTTGTTAACTTTGATTTTTTCGAGTCATGGCAGGAGATTTAGGGTGGCTTTGCTCTGTCCGAGTGGCTCCAATTAGTCTGGAAAAACTCAATGTGTCCATGCACACATGCTACACAATCACATAAAACATGAACAGCAGAGATAAGTGCACAAACAAATTGGACAAATATCCTGCTTTTTTACACACATACAAACACTTCATAATTGCTCGGATGCACGCATACATACAGACCAACACTGGTAGGGGTTACAAGGGTGAGACACAGAAAGGAAAGAGGACAAGCAATAGTTTCTATTGTGTTTGTGTTTGTACACCCACCTGGGTCTTGCGTATGTTCACCATTTATTTTACTTCTATTTAATTGTACAAATAAAATAATAAACAAGAAAAGTACTTAGAGAGCGCAAACCTCCGCCAAGCAGTAGAGTTACCCCACATATTGTGACTGACACCCCGCAATATTACTGCCACATTTGTTTTTTTTTAATCTATTTTATTAGATTCTTG
>JAPSES010000001.1:1872060-1888481 GCA_029822895.1 Maxillicosta whitleyi
GATTGAGACGACATATTGGACTTTAATTTAGCTGGACACAAAAAACGACTTAAGATGAATGGTAGCACTGCTCTAACCACTGAGGCTTAAACAAGCATCTGTCTGTTGATGTGCTTTCTATTTCAATTGACTTTAATAACCCGTCAGTGCAGTTTGACTGAACCACGTAGTCCAGATCCTCTGTTACCGCAGCTTTAACGTGGCTTTGTACAGGTCTGGACATTGATGAAATATTGAGCTGTGGTATTTTATCATGACCTTGGCCAGTTTATCTAAATGTGTCTACTGGTATGTGCATGTGTCCCCCCCCACTGCACCATACCGAAATGTAGCCTAATAGTTACCATGGTAACACATTTCAGGCTGACAAAAGTCATCTGTCACCGTTGCCAGCAGCTGATGAAATGTGTGTACGTGTGTGCTGTGGATGTGGGGGGGATTCATGCTTCTCAAGTGTGTGCAATATTGATCGTCCATGTAATGAGTTTTTAGTGCCCCCTCCTCCACAGTTTGACTGAGAGGTTCACTGACTGTGTGTCTCTGTGTGTGTGTGTCCTCAATCCTAGAAAATGAATGCCTATGGTGGACAAAATCAAACAGACATCAAACACCACTGTCCATTACTGTACACAGATGTCCGCATACACTTTGTTTGAGTGCATTACACCCCAGTGAGCTGTCTGTATGTGTCAATATTTCTTGTCACTGCAGATTTTTACCAACAGACACTTAAATCCATGTAAATATGTAATATGATATAGAAAATCAATCTTAACATACTATAACAAAAACTGGAAAAAGTGAAAATTTACATTATTTGATTATCATCTTAATTACTCAAACTTAAAATATCATGGTTTGGGTCTGAATGAGGATCTTTGTTGCCTGTTTTACAGGCTATCAAACTGACATTTTAGTTTAGACATATTACTATAAAAATCTGAATATTACCTAATTTCATTGTAAAATCTGTTGTGGTTGTGTTTCATTACTCATGTAAAAATTGTATTTTGCATTGCTACAGCTCATCAAGAGCTAATCAAACATATGCGCGCACACAAATACACGCTTACAATCACACAAACAGGAGAAAAAAATGGCTTTGGTGACATTTCTCCTGCAAAAATGTCACCTACAGTGGGGGCTGACTCCCCACTGAAATGGCATTTGCACACATATGCACCGACACAGGCACACAAATTCACAGGATTATAGTTTACAATGAAAGATGTCAAGGAAGCAGCAAAGCCCCCGGTGGAAGTATGATACATCCTGTAAAATACACGAGCTTGTATGTGTGTGAGAGTGGGAGTGGGTTGGTTTAGTGTTCTCCCCAATGTTAATATGGCAGAAAACAGATTGAGACATCACATTTAAAGCCAGGGGAAATCAACCTGCACAGGTCAGATGTACTACTGTTGTGGGAAGGTGTATGTTACACAGAGAGGGAGGGTAATGCCTTGTTCTATCAAGGGACATCAAATTTAATAGAAATCTCCCGGTGGATCCATCTAACTGACACTTGTATCTCAAACTCCCTTCTGTTATTTCTATACGCTCCTCTTTTTTTTACATGTTGGTAAGCTCTGTCTGACTTTAATCAACTCAACCAGCTTGGAGCCTTCCATTCAGTCCACCAACTGCAGGGGGGAGACGTATCTCGGTCAAGGAAATTAAGCTGCGAATGTATTACCATTAAGAAAAGCAGCTGGTGTGCTACAAATAGAGAATATAAGTGTCACATGTTGCTAATGAAGTTGTCAGATGTTCAGTAAAGATAACAAAAAACTGAGGAGCACAGTTAAATTAAAGTGACTGAGAAATGATTGGATTCTAAATATTTTTGAAAGTTCAACCACAGCTGTAGATCATAAATGAACCACAATCAGTTTATCATATCTTTATAGGGATGATAATTACATAATATATGCTGTATTTCTTCTCCACCTCATGTCTATTCTTGTATATGGATGAGTTTTATCCTTTGCATATCTTCATTCCTCCCCACTCTGAATGACAATGAAGGACTGTGGGAGTTTTTTTTCACCCCTTTCATCTCTGCACAGAGCATTTTGCACACACACAGATTGCGACTTGACCTTGGGGAAAATGATACTATGACAGCTAATCAATTTTTAATAGCAACTACGATCCCTCTCAGGCCACAAGCTGTTTGTGTCTGTGTCATGAGCTAGCATGTGCAAGAGCATTTTCCACGGGCATTTGTGTGTCTTTACGCCTATCTGTGTGTCTGTGTGTCTTGTATCTAAATGAGTGAGTGAGTCTGTTATGGGAATCCAGTAGCCACTTTGTTCCACCTTGTAGTTGAAATATTAATGCTGTCAGCATTGGCAGCCTTGGAGCTTGTGTCTGCATGAGATGAGAACACAGATGAACACAAAGACGCACACTCATTCTCTGTGTCTGTGTGTAAATTAGTGATTTTTTACCACCACCAAGGAGGTTATGTGATCACTGTCGTCTGTCTGCAGAATTATGGAAAAACTACTTCCATTTTAGAATGACTCGAACTGAGTCCATTGTTACTAATAGCACCAAGTGAAAAAAAGAAGAAAACAAGGAGAACTATTGGGATTGGACTGCACTTTTTAGTCACTCATACTGTATATGTACACTGCCTTTTCAGAAAAAAGGTCCACATACAAAATTTCACAGGAACACTTTAGATCTGATATCTGATCACACTTATTGTGGCCTTGTTTATGTCATGAAATGCTTAAGCAGTGCCACAATAAATGTTATTTCCATCCATTTCATCAATATCTTGTATTGATGATGGCAGACTTAAGCTACTTTTACACAGATCCTGGAAAAAAGGTGAAATGGCGATCCTTTTTTCCACCATTGATCGATTTCCACAGCCAAGTCAAAGGAGTAACCGAAGTGGGACAGGCTTACACAGCAGCCCTGCATCCTTGTATCAAAGAGGCAATGACACAGTCCAGCGTATAGTCTGATGTAGAACTTGTGCATCGGAAATACTCTGAGCATACTGGTGTTGCTAGCCTCTCCAGAGTTTTTCTTACTGTTCCACAAATGTTAACATGGATAGAGTCAAAGCGACAACAGCTCATGGATCTTGGCGTTTCCCCAGTTTGACATCTTTCTGGTTGTATTAATACGTTTGTTTACTGTACACAGCCCATGCTCATATTTAAATCCCCCTTGTGTTATCTTGGCTTCACTTTTTCAAACTACTGAGAAACAGCATCAGGTCATCACGTTCAGGCTTTTAATATTTTTGACCTTGATTTCCACCTCCTACAGCTTAAGGACAAATCTCATGAGCCACAACATCCAGTCCACACTGCTGGTGACCTTTGTCAGATATCATTCCCTAGCTTCCACCCTTCCCTTTTTATTACTCTGCCATTGTCCTAAACTAATAACCTCCACAGCCCAAAATAAAAACAATGCTAACCCACAACATAAAGCTTTTTTTTTCATTATTATTATTATTATTATTACACCTTCTTTAATAAAAAAAAAAAAAAGTATTTTGCAGTAACTCATCACTGTCGGACTAAAAATATCACGCTTGGTCTCGGCAGTCAGATTAAATTAAGATATTGTGAACTGAAGGAATAAATTAGTTAAAATTAGAATTGATCGAAGCTTGAACTTGCTATTCCCATATGGTATTTGTATCTATCTCTCTGTACAAGTGTTTGCACCAATGTCTGCAGCTCTGCAGTCTTTAGGAGCCAATTAGAGCTCAGTCTCAGACTTTTATTGATTTTCTAGCCAATAGTAATGAAGCACTGCTGTGAGGGACTATTGAACAATCTTCTCTCATGGAGCTCAGGGTTGTTTGTTGCTGTTTGGGTGAATACTTTACGCTAAATTGACTAAAAGACTTCATTGTGTTTAAATGCAGCACATAAAGGGGAGAACACTGTAAAATCAACGAGCGTAGTTACTTAGATGGTGTCCTATATTTGTAATTTTCATTGGCATATTTTCTAAAGCAATTACAAGCCAGAATTCACACAGACTTTATGAAAAGTCAAATAACACTAACTTCCAGCTCTTTTCTGCAGCATGTGTTTCAGCTGCTCAGCTTCTGTATTCACTGCAGCAGAAAGTGTGAATTAAAAAAAAGTGCAGAATGAATAATAAAAACAGTCTGGGATGTCTTATGATATGTTCTAAGTAGGTAAAGAGAGTGATATAGAACAGGAATGGGGGTGAATGTGGAACAATTGGACAGTAATAGTGAGCAAAATAGTTCTCTGTTTCTCTATTCATTATGGGTTAAATCATTGGAAAAAATAAAGATTAAAAGAAAAGAAATGAGGATGAAGGATGACATAGGGATTAAGGTGAAAAGTAGATAAATTATTAGTGATAGCTGTATTATTCTTGCATTATTTATTGCTGATGGATGTTGTGAAACAATCAGCACTCTGAAAACTCAGTTTTCTGTATTTTATTCTTCATTATTTAACATAAAGAGGCACTCCTAAACTGTGTGTTTTTTGCTAATTCTTTCTGTATTTACATTGCTGCCTGTCTTAATGGCTTCAGTCCTTTGCCACATGCATTGATTCACTGGTGGAACTAGGCCAAGGCTCCTCTGAGAACAGTATAAGAGTATGTTTGATAACACAAAGACACACAATAGAGTGTGACTCAGGTATAGACTTCCAGTAAAAAAAAAAGGTGGTCTGTGTATTTAAATCAAAGCTGACAAAAGCCCAAGAGTTCAACTTCACAAGACAAAATGTAAAGTATAATCTATACAAGCTCTAGCAGCACCTGAATAATTCTGTCACTTTACACTGTTGTGGTTATTGTCGGCACCTCCATCGAGTCTAGATACTTTGCAAAACAGAAACGAAAAAGAATGTTAATGGTTCAGCAAATGGCTCTTTAATGTGACAAAGTTTTGCAAAAGGGATGCACAAAGCAATACAACTCCACACTTTCTACAATTACACACACACACACACACACACACACACACACACACACACTCTCTCTCTCTTACCTTTATAGTGTCAGACATGAAGAGGAAATGGGTTCTCAGGAGGGGTGGACTTTATGAGTTACGTCTTGTAAAGTGTGCAATGGTAAAATCCTCCCCCCAGGCTCTTACTGATGTGATGTGCTCTTTTATTGGGGTCGGAGGAGGGTATTGCCCTAAATCTGAGTGTGTAAAGCTGTGTGTGTAAGACCATGTATTGTAACCTTAGGAGGACATAGATCTGTTTACTCAGTCATGGCTAGGGCTCAGCTCTCTTATGGGGACAAAAATCCAGGTCTCTAATTCATTAAATGTGAGACTTTTTTAAAAGTAAAAGTTAGGTTTAGTCATGTTGTGGTCCAGGAAATGAACAAGTCAACACACTGTCCCCTTAATACATACAGATATGTGTGTGGGTTTTCATAGAGGGACACAAAGTCCTGACCTGACGTTAAACCTCAGTATCCTGGGTTAGCTGGGTCAGTGAGGTTACGTATTTAATATATTCTGTCGGCATCCACCACACCCTCATAGACACACAGTACTGCTTCCAGTAAATGGCCATTGGACATTCAATGATATAACCAAAGGAAAACTTCTTTGTTTATATTGTCTGTGTGTGTGTGAGACAAACCTCCAAAAACATTGTACCAGCCATCACAGTTTTATGAACCTTTTTACATGATGCATTTCAGATAGAATACATGTCAGTTTCCATCCATGTTATTTTTACAGTATTGTTATCAGCAAAGGTGAGTTTGTACAGCTGCCTTTCACTACATTCTTAATTTATATTCAAGTATTTGTAGATTAAATGTATGTAGATTTATGTTTGTATGTGTTGAAGTTATCGGCAGTAAAGCGTTGCCCAGGAGAGTAACTCATTTTCATTATGTAGAATATGATAATGTGGATGATAAAATACAACTACTGTAATATATAGCTGAGGCTGTTATCCAAGGAGAGTTATATTTTTCTGTTATTCTTTTAGTTTCTATGCGCGTCACTGACTGACAGTTAATTATTTCGTTTTTTTTAGTTATGATCACATCCCTGTTTCAGGCTGAAGGGACTGTAAACACATAAATATTTAGTTTAACTCAGGAAGCGTCTTCCTTTTATCCTGTGAAAGCTCTGTCTTAGAGCGCAGTGGGGTTTGGAGTGTTTTGGGATTACTGTATGATTCGTAATCCCATGGTGGTGTTTAAATGAAAGCACAGAGAAGAATCACACTTCAGATGTCGATTCAACTGAGCTAACAAGCAAAAACAGACAATAGATCTCTCCTCCTCCCTCTCTTTCCCTTTTAAGAACCATACAAACACAGTAGTCCTTTTTATCTGCCCTGCACCTCTGTGCCCTGTTGACTCACAACCCTACTCAGTTTAGAACACATTGCATAATCTGAATAAAAATAGATTTTAGAGATTTTCTTTTTTGTCACTGTCACAAACAAACTCCTAGAACAATGTTGGATTAAACCAAGCTGTGCCAACTGATTACACTGACTGAATGACAATGTATACAGCTCACAAACTTAATCAGCCATTATGATCCATACAGTGTGGGTCCCATGTGTATCATTAGTGCCAGCTTTGGTTGGATTCATCTTGGACATTTTTTTTTCTCAAGGTATGTCAAAAAATTAACATGCCACTGGAAGCTGGGGGCTTTTTAAAACTACTTCAAGCACATTCTTTATCAAAAATGAAATAAAACGTGTAGAGCTGCATGAGCAAGGAATGGACTACAACTGCTAATTGCACAGGGACTTGCACCAGCAATGTGCTGTGTTTTAAGAACCTATTAACAAAGGTTTTTCTACCATGCATGTGAAAATTTCAGCTCACAGACTGGTCCAAAAAAAAAAAACAGAAAGGGCAAAACTCTCAGACTGTGCAGATTGTATGTCTTTAGTAATTGACATTTTAGTGACAATTCTAGAGCTATAAACCAACTTTTATGCCTCTGTGTTATTTCACAGCCACTAATGTAATTTAGGCAGGTTGATAGATACCTGATTAATCTCCTGCTCTTAAAATCCTTAACTGACTGTAGTGTCTAAAACATTGAGTGAATATGATTCAAGCCCAAAATACTGATACACAGAAACATACACAGATATAGAGTCAGAGGTGATTTTACAGGCAGTTAACACCAGATTTGTGCAGGTGTTAGTCTCACCAACTACACTACACTGTATTTGTGAATATGACATTTTTTGCAACAGGCTTCTTTTCAGATAACATGCCCATTTTGCACAAATGGTGTTAACGTATTTTAATTTACATCCATCCAAACAACACAGGTGCAACATTGGTGCTATTTGCTTGGCAGCACAGTTTGCAGGGATTTTTATTTTTTTTTTTTGCCTCATTATATTTTCACCCCAAAAGCTACAGAGTCCTTTTATTGTTAATTTTTCTGGACACATTCATATGCATACATAGACAATTTTTCCAAAAAATGCAAAATGTATCCTATAATTAGTGTAAAGAAAAGAGAGATGCAAAGGTGGATCAGTAGATTGAACATTTAAATGTGAAGTACAAGTCTGACAAGTTAAAAGGAATATAATTTATTTTTATGCTGTCACATAATTCAGTTTTTAATGTTATGATAGACATGTTCAATACATTTAATTCCCCAAGTGTACTCTTAGTTTAGTTTCACAAGTATCTGAGACAGTTATTGTGATTAGACTAAAATCATAAAGCACTCGAAGGCTCTGACACTCTGCTAATAGAGGATTAGCAGTGTCAGCATTAACTGAGCAGCTCTCCCAAATAGTTAAAAAAAAAAAAAAAGGACAATGATGCTGTAACATAAAGTAACAAAGATGAAAGATGACAACACAGAAAATAATTGGCCTACGGGAGTAAGATAATGAGAGGTAACAGTAAACTGCAATAAAGTAACTCATGCTTAAAAACATATTTAGGAGGAAGGATGTTTATAAATGAAAATGTTCTGCAGCACACCCAGATTTGATGACACAGCGATTTTCTTTCTCAAGTATCAAAGAAGACAACGGCGGCTGTCAAGCAATACATTTCAGCTGCTAACAGTTTGTGACAGGAGTGGGTGGAAATGAAGAGCGATAGGAGGAGATGGAGCTAAAACAGGATTCCGACACTTCAAGCTTTTGATGTGTGGCAGCGAGCTGAACGTAGAGAAGTGAGGGGAAGAGAGTAAAAGGAAGGGATTTAGGGTGGAGGGAAAGAGAGATAACAAAAGAGTGACAGGTAGAGAAAGAAAAGGAAGAAGGGAGGGAGAAAGAGGGTGGCAGACGAAGCATTTAGGGTGAGCGAGGTGGTGAGACAGAGGTAGAGCACGTTTATGTAAGCTTTTAAAGAGAGAAAAAGCTGAGTTTTGGGAGTCTGTTGCCAGGGCTGAGGTGCAGATGAGGTCTGGTGTCTGGCAGCGTTTCCTCACAATGATCTAATCTGCTTATAGTCTCAGTCTGGGACGCTTTCCTCTGACACTTATTTCACCACTTTATAATTTACAGGGAATTGATTATTTAATTATGTTATGTTGCACTTCTTCCCATCCCTTTCCGGGCACATAAATTAAACTATTGTGCGGTTCTTCTGTCTAAGATAACCTTGTTTGTTGATTTTTGTGGCATTATTTATGTTTTATTTATAATATTAAATTTCATTGCATGTTCAGAATAAATCACTAAAATCAAATCAAATGATACACAACACTACTAATTTGGATGTCACATAAGACTGATGTGTGATTAATGCAATGTTTTGTGTGGTAATGGATTTGTTTTGAGTACAGTGATGATCAGTTAAACCAAAAGCCTTAAGGATTGGATGTTTGAGGCAGCTTTTATGTAGTTACAATAAGGCCTGGAAATCTGATGAAAGTTAGTTTGAAATGTTTGGGAACCCAATGAATATTTGAACACTCAGTGAGACAGTATGCAGGAGGTCTTCTGTTTGTTTTCTATATATTTACTGCATCATCCTTCAATAAACTTCACTCATTTAGGTGTGAAGGGATTAAATTAAGGAATTAAAGACTGCTCCAGGCCTCATCTTCACACAGAGGGCTGAGATGTACATGACTTCATATCTGATTTGTCTTGAGTTGAATCTAAAGTAATTTCTCTCAATACCATCTTTTAAATATCCATTTTTCTTACCTTCAGGTTAAAGTGATGGTACGTGTATGTCCAGTGTCTCAGTCTGATGCCACTGAGTCCAGCTCCTTCCTAAAAGTGGATCCCAGAAAGAAACAGATCACCATCATGGACCCAGCAGCCAATCAGATGCCAAGCGCTGCCGCCCAGAAAAGAGGTGGATCTAATCAGGTCCCTCCAAAGATGTTTACCTTTGATGCTGCGTTCCCTCCTGATGCATCACAGGTATGAAAAACAAAGAAATTGCATATATGAGTTTTATGTAAAATGTATTGTATAAAGGTTGTTTTTTTTTTTAAACAACTATGAGCTGTGAACAAAAACCAGAGACAGTTGCATGAAATCATTTCTGCACAGAGCATAATTACATGTTAATGAGTGAGACAGAGAATAAAAATCGCTTCTTAAGGCTTCATTTCCATTTAAGTGGTGTGACCAAAAGGCTAGACAAACTAAATACATAAATGCACAAATGCTCCAAAGTAAAATAATGGGATGGTTGTTATAAGAATTGTGAACCATATAATCTTTCTTTTAGACTGTGGCTCAAATGTAAAAATGTTTTATGGCATGGATGTTAAATGAATGCCATCAGAAGAGCTATTGTAATATTGTTTTAATAATAAAAATGTACCAGCTCTCAAATGACTCTGTACATTCAGATATTTATGACTGACCCTGATCCTACATGTCTCTTCATTTCTCACTGCCTGTTGCTAGGCGGAGGTGTGTGCGGGAACGGTTGCTGAGGTGATTCAGTCGGTGGTGAATGGAGCAGATGGCTGTGTCTTCTGCTTTGGACACTCCAAGCTGGGTACTGCTCACACAAACACACACACACACACACACAAACACACACACAAATCAGGCGCAAAATCAGAGCATGCAAGGCTTGTGATTCCCTCTTTAGTATGTGTCAGTCTTTTTCCTCGACTTTTTCTCTGCTGGCTCTCATCTATCAGAGAGAAAAAGAAGAGGATTAGTGTCTGCTCAAGCTGAAAGCATTCTCAGTCTGCTCCGTCTGTGTTTCTGTCCTGCTTTCTCTCGCTCTAATCCTTCTGAAGCCGGTTTTTAGAGGAGCTGTCTTAAAAAGGGTCAGGACTCCTCACAGCTCACATCAACACACAAACACACACCAGCAGACACAAAGATCCCCCACAATCACCACACACACATGTTGTTCAACCCCAGGTCAGCCCCTGTCGTGTACATCTGTGTACATGTAAGCAGTGTTATCCTCCTGGGCTTGTGATCTTCATACATCCAGTCGAAGTTTGAAAGTCCCCTTGAACTGCTGGCACAAAACAAAAGACACAGTTCAGTGGGGAGCACTTCTGTCACTGTGGCTTAGCCATTATTTACTGTAATACACTTGCCTCATCTGTGTAAAAAAAAAAACAAAAAAAACACCTGCATGCTATGCTATGCAATGTGAGACCTTTTATGAGGAGTAGTGTTGGGAAGTGTCTGTAACTATTGTGTCATCTAAATGTAAATCTATGTAATGTAAATCTAAATGTATGACAAAAGTTTGGAGTTACATGGTGGTGTAGTGGTTAGTGCTGGTATCAGTTCCCTCCAGGTACTCCAGCTTCCTCCCACTGTCCAAAGACATGCATTTTATTAGGTTAGTTTCTAAATCTAAATTATTATTAACCTGTATTTAACCAGGAAAATAGTTAAATATGCTTCTGTTATGAATGTCCTGGCTAAGACACCAGCAACAGAAGTTAAAGAAAATAGAAATTTCATCCATACACCCACCAAAAAAACCCCAAACATAAAATGGAAAACAGAATAAAATTCGGTGCTAAAAGCATACATAAACCACTGTACTAAAAACATACATATAAAACACCACCTTTAATTTAAAAGGTTATAAAATGATCATCAACAATGTTCCTTAATTAAAAGCAGAGCCCAATTCAATCAGTTCGAAAAACATCTGCATCCAGATTTATTCTTTTCACATTTATTTAAACATGACTTTGTATTCAGTGCCAGCTAATTCGTTGCCCATAGGTGTGAATGTGAGAGCCCTGTGATGAACTGGTGACAGGTTCAGGGTGTGCAACACTTCTGCCCTTTGGTGGCATTTCTGTAACCCTCCCATAGATTAAACAATTCAGACAAAGAATGAAGAAACAATAAATAACAATATATAGGTTCTGTGGCCTTGCATTGTGTAGCCACGCAGGAATGCCTTTTGTTGTTTTTCTGGACAACATGGGTAAAAGCCATTAACACAAAAAGGCATGAATATTTAGAAATTCACAATGCATGGGTTACATTTTTGTTTTAGGATTTTTCAGCTCATTGCCGTTTTAAAAACAGTCATGTGCAATGACTTAGATTACCTTGATGAAGTCATTAAAATAATTGCATTAGTTAAGCCTTTTTTATTATTAGAAATATACACTGTTACACATTACGTTGGAATAAAATAGTTTTACCCTTTCTCATTAAATGATTTTGACAATGTGATTGTGATTTATTGTTGACAGATAAAGTATAACTGGGATTCAGTATGTAATCATTGTACCAGGTCAAAGTTCATTACTGATATGTATAAGTAGGAATGTGTCTGAAAAGAAATTTATTCCAACTTCATGGGCAACAGTGTATCACATTTCACTGGCAATGTGTTAGATTATTTCTAAAATAATTAATGTTGGTGAGGCTTGTGGCTGAATTGGCTCATTATCTGTAACCTGGCTGATAAAGTGTAGTTCTGGATATCATTGTCATAACAGTGAAAACACAAAAGCAACTGCTGGGAATCGAGAATGAGGCAGCATTGCTACAGGGAAGAGAGCAACAAGCTGTCAGATAATCAGATGAGTTAGATTATATAACTGCAATATCTGGAGGTAAAACGGAAACTAAGTGCAAATGTTAGCAGTTATATCCCACAGCAACAGATATGTTTGTTAGCACAACTGAATTAAAACATGAGAAGTCAAAGTTTAAGCTAAAAGTTTGGTGATTGTAAACTTCCACAGTTTGATTGGAGTTAATTTAAAAGCACCGGATGCTTGTTTTTCCTCCCTAACAGTTTGCTTTTTGTCAACAAGCTGTACTTCAGAATCTCAGAGCTTAGCTTAGCCAAAAGACCTTAGAAGTAAAAGCAGAGACATGATCCAGAACATAAAACAGGTCAAGACTGACAGATATGGACTAAGGGAACACTTACTAAGGGAGTCGGAACTGGTCGAAACAGACAAGAACTTACAGGAATTGACAAGGTCAGGACGACAGAATGAGACAAGACAGACTTCATATACAAGAGGAGAAACAAGAAACAGGTGAGAGACATCAGGGATAATTAGGGAAAGACACAGGTGGGGAGAAACAGGGAACAGGAAGTAAAGACTAATACAACACACAGGAGGGAAGTCTACAAAATAAAACAGGAAGACGCAGGACAAGACTCATGACTGGGGCAGACATGACAACTGGAGCTGAAATTTGTGTGGTTTTTGGAATAAGAATAATGAAAATAATGGAAAAATGTGACATATGTTTGTTCTAAGGTATGTTTAACAAAATGTAACAAAAAAGAACAGAAAAAGTGGAAGACTTAAAGAACAGTGCTCTTTGTTTTGTTTTGTTTCTTTAAACAGAGAATTTGTATGGAACATGTGTGTGTTAAATTTCATGCTTTACCATTGTTGATTTTTCAAACATGATATGCTTAGTTGTGTGTTGTAAAGCATACTTTCAAAAGAAAAGAATAAAATTATTTAAAAAAAGAAGTACTACAAACAGAGCAACAACTCTGTGACCTATATTTAGAAGCATAAATGTAGAAAAAACAAACCTGTTTGTGTCAAAAAGACCCATGTAGGACACATGAAATGAACAGATGTCCATATAATTGTTGTAGTTCTCCAAAGACACTAAACCAGAATGTCTTTACAACAGAGTAGATCAAGGTTTTACATCTGAACATTACATGTTTTCCTACAGCTGTCATACTGACACATGAATATGTCAGCACTCTGATGATTCATACCAGCCTGTACAGCCGTGACCCCCAACAAATAGACCTCTTATTGTCACTGCTTTACTGACATAGCTGAGTCTTTTGGCCTTTATCCCAAAGGCACTTTTATACAGTGTGATGCTGAGAAATCCATCAAAGTGAGTTTGCTCTTTCAATTACTTTTACTATTATAGGCGGCAATGCGATGCTTCCCTGACCTTGCTGAATTCCTTTAAATGGCTGCAGATAATTCTTTATGATGTAGCTCACCTAAGGCCATGAATCATAATGAGGCTGTGTTATGAAGGCATTACCTTCTCTTTAATTAAAATGGAGAAAGTAAGACAATGAGCATTTATCTTTGGCTCTGAGGCCGTTACTGTAGACACAGATGGAGGCATACACATGTGTTCATGTAGACACACATACACATACAACCTGATTCAGAAATAAATGGATGAACTTAAGCGGGGTAATTGAATCCTCTGCCTCTGAGCTGGATCTGATCGATTTAATATAGGTTGTTAGATGACTGGTTGTAGATGGATCGTCATCATAGGAATGAGTGCAGGTGTGTTGACGCCACAGTGCTTCATCTCTGATCTTATCATTTTTGTTTACACCTTCTAACACTAACCCAGTAAGTCTGTTTGATGAGATAACGACTATGACTTTACATTAGAGACACATATTACTTTACGGTCTGTAGTAGGATTAGTATGTACTGTAGGGTTAAGTCAGTCAGTGGAGTTGGGGTAATAAGATATCTTAACAGCTTGTTTTAATAAGAGGAACCTTGTGGAGGAACATATAAACACAGATGGTTTAAAACTAGTCAATACAGAAACTGGAGAGGGCTGTTCAAGGGTTTTTGGCTAGAGGGGCAGTCAATTGAGCACATCCCTCCTTCAAGGCCTGTACTCCAAGGTTAAAAACCTGATAAAAAAAAAATATAAAAAAATAAAAATACAGGATTTGCTCTTGCTCTTCCACCTGTCAAGTGGACTAAATTTAGCAAAATCCTACTGACTAGACAGACAGGCACAAGTGGTTACATAACCTCGCTGGTAAAAGGAGTACAAAAAAAAATAAAAATTAAGTATTAATTCAGTTAAAGAAAACCACTACATTTTTTCAGGTTATGTGAGTACTGCGGAGTAAATGCAGGTCCTTATAGTATGA
This sequence comes from Maxillicosta whitleyi, assembly GCA_029822895.1. Taxonomy (NCBI): domain Eukaryota; kingdom Metazoa; phylum Chordata; class Actinopteri; order Perciformes; family Neosebastidae; genus Maxillicosta; species Maxillicosta whitleyi. The sequence goes on from JAPSES010000001.1 coordinate 1,886,371, forward strand.
AGTATGTATTTTTTTATTTATTTATGTAAGTAAAGGAAGAGCAATGCATATTAATGAACAGTCAACAAAATGTAAATATGCCAGATTATAGCCATCTGTAGACCTTCTGGCAGGTTGATGTTACACAAAAACACACTAAATATATACAGGGACAAATACAGATACCATAAAATGCAACACAGACAATGCTAGCATAGTCATTTAGTACAAAATAATATAAAACCCATCTGTATTGCATTATTACCATTAGCCAACACAAAATAATGAGCAGAAACATCCAAGCACTCTATTTTAAGGATCCACTAAATCTAAACAATATCTATACAAAAACATAAATATATTGCACCAGGCTCAACCTCATCTTATTTCTGGCTACATTCTTGATTGTCTCAAGCAGAGTTTCAAATGTCTTTTAATCCTGAAAGATCTAGATTTATTTTATTTATGTTTACTACTTTACTTCTCTACATCCAGCCTTCCATAGCCTTTTATGACAATATTATCCTCTGCATTCTGCATTTTTTCAGTGGAAATCATGTTTTGTTTTATAGTTAATTACCTATGATGTAGATGTTTCATAATAAGGTTATTTTATTAAAGGGAGAAAAGGGAAGCAATAGTGACTTTTCCAGCCAAATATATCATTAACAAGTGTTTGCCACCACTGCCTTGTGTCAAACCATATGGGTGTTACTGGTGAATCAGTCCTGCTAACAGTATTTGCATGTTCACTCTGAATGCCCAAATGAGACACATCTGATGCCACTGAAAAGCTGAGAAACTGAACTGAATTATTTAAATTTAATTGGATTAATGGTCCAAAAATAATTAAAGATTGTATATCAGCAGATGCTTTTGGTCACCTGCAGCTGTTTTTTTTTTTCCTTTTAGGTTAGTTTAAAACATGTTGAAATTAACATATATAGTAGAAAACCAAAGAGAAAAAATAGAATGAAAACAATGTGTTGATTCCTTTTGATGAGCATATTTAGTTTTTTCTGCCATTTTTGTGACAGATCATGAACAGCATCTTTGTTTTGTCAGTAACTCTAGATGTTTCAAGAAACACTGAGAGAAAACAGTGTAAAATTACAGTGTAGTTGACAACCTCCCCCCATCCCGTTTGAGAACAAATCACACATTTCTCTACACAGCATCACACGACTGAGGCTTTTGATGTCCTCCGGTTTTTGTGTACGTTGTTGTGTAGGTGAGATTGTTAGGTATAACATATGGCTTTGTTTAGACGTGTGTTTGATCTCCAACTCCTGACAGCTAGAGCAAGTGCAGGGGGGGGGGGGTAAGCACCATCCTGTGGCTCAAAGGGAGAGGGGGTTCTGTGTACAAATACATGATCATCTATTCAGATAAAGTGCTTTTTATGATGCTCTTTTTGATACACTTCAATCTTTTGTTGTCTGCTCTTCTTCTTTGCTGACTTTTCATTTGTATCCTGCAGGAAAATCACACACAATGATTGGCCGTGATGATTCCCTTCAGACTTTGGGAATAATCCCCTGTGCCATCTCTTGGCTGTTTAAGCTCATCAATGAGAGGAAGGAGAAAACAGGAGCTCGCTTTTCTGTTCGCGTGTCTGCAGTTGAGGTCAGTGTTCCTTACAACCCTCAATTGTTCTGTTGCCTCAGACTTAAATAAGCTACTTCAGTGCTGGCATTTAATAAAGGAGTTTGCTGACAGTCAGGTTTCTTAGAGGTAGCAGTAGTTGCAGTGAAGCTAGAGGTGTATTTTTTGGTTTTAGTTGTTATTCGTAAGCTTTTTAACCTTGTTAGTACACTACTTTTCTCTAATAAAGCCGCAGCCTACACTATTTTGCCTGAAAATAAAATGTAATAAAATTACCACCACTATCTTTTGTAAATTACACTATAATACACTGAATGTCTGTTTGTGGGTAGGTTTGGGGAAAAGAAGAAAACCTTAAGGACTTGCTTTCTGAAGTGGCTACAGGTAGTTTACAGGACGGACAGTCACCTGGAGTCTACCTGTGTGAGGACCCCATCTGTGGCATGCAGGTACACACACACACACACACACACACAAACACACACACACACACACACACACACACACACACACACACACACACACAC
>JAPSES010000001.1:1890535-1909681 GCA_029822895.1 Maxillicosta whitleyi
TAATTATTCCCTTCAGTATATATATATATATATATATATATATATACACATACATAGATTTTTTTTTCTTCTTTTTTTTTTGAGTTGTTTGTGTTTCAAAGTGTCTGCAAACATGCAATTAAAAGAGAAGAAGAAAAAGCCAATGATAAGACATTCAGGCAGTGAAGATACTTGAAACTGACATAAAAAGATAAGGATGAGGCTTCAGCTGTAGATGCCTCATATAATTATACTTTAAAAAAAATATATTTTTGTGTTTTTTTACTCTGCTAGAAGTTACAATCAGTTATATTCTGCACTAATGTAAGACACCTGGTTGTGATTCATTTTGGAAATTTAAAAGAATAAAATAGGATTGTTTGTCCAAAAAAAGTATTTTATCTGTTACTACACTATAGAACCCCCAAAACTAATATTTATTGAAAGTATAGTTAACTTGTTCAGCATCGCAGTAGTACTGCACTAACTCCACCACTCTCTGGTTGAGGTCTCTGTGTGAACTTTCTGGGAACTCTATCTTCTCTCCACTGTCCACTCCACTTGATAGTTTAATCGATCATTCTAAATTATCTGTAGGTGTGAGTGTGATGGTAAATGGTTATCCCACCAGGCTTCACCCAATATCAGCAAGGATCAGATCTTTTCAACCCTCCCTCAGGATTCTACTCCCCTCTATTGAGACCTTAAGGAGGATTAAACTGTTACAGAAAATGAACAAATGGTTTACTTGTTAGTTTGTGTTTGTTTAGTGATACTTACTAACAGTACATTTAATTTTTTTTCAGAATTACACCCATGAGCTACAACGTTATTACCACTGGCAGTCAAAGTCGTATTAATTTGGATTATTTCATTACAATGGGGCCTGTCACTGGGTGGGATATATTAAGAAGCAAGTGAACATTTAGCTTTTGAAGATGGTGTGTTAGAAATAGCAAAATGGGCAAGAGTAGGGATCTGAGAAAGACTGACGAGGGAGAAATTGTGAAGCCCAAATCATTGGATCAGACCATCTCCAGATCTTATCCTTTATTCTCAATGTAAAGTAAACAACTGGATCTCAACCAATGGAGCATCTGTGGGAGCAGAACATTATTACATCTGTCTAATATTGTGTAAGTAAATGTTTCATGTGCTGCCTGATTTATCCAATACAGTGAAAGGTGAAATTGTAAAGAAATAATCAATATTATTACTACTTCTGTTAGCAGTCAGAATGTTATGGCTGCCTGGTATGCTTACTTTTGTCTTTTGTGAATGTAAAAAAAATAATAATAAGATGGAACAAGATAAGACATTTCAGCTCAGATGTACGTAGATACTCACAATTGGCAGAACCAATGACTATAACTAACCAGCACATGACAAGAAGGTAAATATTCAGGTGAGATGATTCTGTGTGAGGTGATACAAACACTTAAAACAAGAAAAGAAATGGTCAAACCAATAAATAGCATAAAAGGGTCCCATGTTCTATGAAGCATATTGCATCTGTTTTATCAAATTGTCTATAAAGACATAGTCAAGTATTTATTTATTTATTTGATTTCTATATTTCAAAGATTAAAAAAAAAAAACATTCAATGAAATACAACTTATTTACTCCCTTCCCCTTACCTCATGTTTTTCTACTGATCACAAAGTCCTATGTCATTTTCTCAAAGTATCTTAACAAATCTTGCACCTCAAAATAAATTCTAAACAATCCCGCACAAAAGGCAAAAAATATCATATATATCAAAATAATCAGATAAAAAATAAACTCTGTCCATTTCATAGCATATTATGCATATAAATAGACTTCACTAAAAACACAAGTAGGCAAAATAAATTCCAGATCCAAAAGGACACACCAATATATGGAAATGAATCAACCAAAAAACAAAACAAATATCACATAAATATCGAGCCCACATTGTCCCACCCCAATTCCACATGACCTGGCCAATCAGCCAATGGATACAGTCTGTAACAAAGAGCAGGTCGGTCACTAAATGACAAAAAAAGAGAACAAATAATTACGTACCATCAACATCCTTTACTGTTGTACTCATGTTCACTGCCACTATATCTCTGAAAAATAAGGTTTTTATACATCTTTTTAAATTTCATGATGTTTTCACTCTGTTTGATGTTAGTTCCATTTCATTCCACAAACCACTCCACAACATTTAATGCACATCTTTTTAAGATTTATTCAAGTGTAATGTTTCCTATTTAGTCTCTGTCTGTACACTTGTGCCAATATTGATGGGACTTTTCTTGCACATTCTGCAGAGTTGCTTTTTATATTTCTCAGTTATAGTGGCTTTTGTCACCATAGTGTGCACAGTGGGTCATAAATATTTGCATATTTTACAGACTTTTAGTTATTGCCTCACAACCCATTTAATATGAGCTCCTTTTAGAGTTCAGCAGAAGTTAAACCTGCAGAATGACTCTTAGAAATATCCAAGACTGGAATCAATCTCATTTCCATTTTCATGCTTTTCTCACCTCGGTCTTCAACATCATTTCTTTCAAATCATTATTTCTCTATTCTCTATTCATGACACATTTTTCATTTTTGCTAGTGTCAGGAGGTCGCAGCCGCCTCCACCTGCTGGACCTGGGCAGCTGTGATGTCAGAGTACTTGGTGAAAATGGGGGAGGAGGTGGAGTAGGAGGAGGAAAAAACAGGGAGAACTCGTCACCCAGCTCGGCCCCTCTGTGCCTTTCTCTATCTGCTCTTGGCAACGTAATCCTGGCTCTGGTCAACGGGAGCAAACACATCCCATACAAGTAAGGCGGTGTACATGTCTGTCTGTGTGTGAGTGACAAAATAATAGAGGAGAGCGTGAGAAAACATGTAGACCTGGAAAATTTCAGCAGTTTGAAGGAAGCGGAGATCAGGAATAAGTACATAGTAGATACATCAGGTCCCGTGTGTCATTATAGAAACAACAGAAAGAGTGAAAGGTGTAATCAGAAAGAAAGGAGGATGTTTTGGAGCTGGAAGAGAAGAGGAAAGCAGAGGACAGAGCTGTTAGGTTCCCTCAGGTTTGGGGGGCTTAATGCTATAAACAACAACAGCTGCTGTTACATATTCATCACATTCATTTTGCTGGTTCGCTTATTGTTCCTCCTGAAAGATGAAATGGAGAGGTAACTCAAACAGACTGAGGACAGCAAAAACACGAGAATGAATATAAAATACAATATTAATTGAAATATTTTGATCGTAGAGAGTACGGCGATACTCGATATGACACTATGTATGTGTTGCTGAGTATGACTGCTGTATGTCAATGTGGATACACTGGGCCATATATATAAACTGACCTGTGAAAGTCCTTATTTCACCTTTCCCTTCATTTTAAGTCATCTTTTCAACCTTCCTTCCTTCTTGAGATTCCACCCTCCTTTAGGCTGTGAAGCTCTGTGATCCCAGCTTGGCTAATTTAATCACCAGCTTTTGCATTTACATTGCAAAACAACCTTCTTCCTACAGTGATGCTAAGCAAAGCCGTGCTGAGTCTACTTTATGAGTGGTGACCCAGACTGCTTTTTATGTTGTCGGATTATAAGAGGACTTGGAGCAGTTTAATAATGGAGGTTCTGCTGCTGCCGTAGCCACCTCTGAAAGCGAGTCTGTACCACTATAGACAGTACAGAATACATTTCACTGAGCAAAGGTGATAGAATGATTGAATCCCGCTTAGCTTCCGTGGATTTGAATAGAAACTGAAATAAAGTGCGTCAGTGCAGGGCTGCTGCCACTCTCTTATATAAGCACTCTTAACTAAGACTTTGTCTGCTAATGTTTTTATTGAAGGTCAATTTACTTTGGAAACAGAAAAGGAGGATGGTTTACAACAGTATAACATTATCCCTTCTTGTTTTCAGTAACAGTTCATTATACAAACTTATGCCTACCTCAACAGTATGTAAAGTGTTTAGAGTTTAGTTCACGTTAAAATGCAGGAGTTTGTGTTTTGCTGGCAGTGTGACAGCAGATGAAGACATTAGATGATAATAAAGTTGCATCTTGAGTGGGCATGGATGAGAAGTAAAGCCATGACACTGTGAGTAATACTCAGTGTGTCAGCAAAGATAGGGTACGAATAGAAAAGCAAAGACACCTTAAGGCAGTAAGTTATACCCTGTTGGTATACAATATGTAGAAATCTGTTCTCCCTGTTGATCACTTGAGCCCTATTGAGCAGTCAGAACAGCATTATTATTTTCTTGCCTTTTGTAATATTACATCACTAAAGTTTGTGCTGCTGATAGAACAGGGTTGTCAAACTCATTTTAGTTCAGGGGTCACTTTTTTTTTTTTTTTTTTTTTAACAATAAAGCATTATTATATAGCAGTTATTATAATAGTAGTCTACTGGTCTGACCCACTTTAGATCATATCGGTCTGTATGTGGAACCTGAATTAAAATGATTTTGACACCATTTATTGCTTATATCTTCAGTGTAATTTTTGCATTTTACAAATTCATCCCATAGGCTGGATCGGACCCTTTGGTGGGCCATATTTGACCCCTGGGCCTCATGTTTGACACCTGAGTTAGCATGCCCTCTGTCAGGAGGGAGCTAAACTAAGTAGCACCTTAGCAACAGAGAGCTAAGCTGATGTCCTCCATGGAAGTAGTGCTAAATAATGGCGGAAATGGGTGAAACATTCTTTAGAAAGTTAAAGAGTCACAGTTCTTTTTCACAGCACTTCTTTTAGAAATGTGTCACTAATCTAGCAGTTTATTAGTGGAAAGTTACGTTAACTTAATATTTTAACATTGTTGAGCATAGGTGAAAATGTTTCATCAAAATTGAAGGTACTTTTGTTTCCTTTCCAAAACGTCTTACTCACTAACCCTGTGAATACATTTTTAGAGTGTGGTCTTATCCCCAAGTGTTCAAACCTTGTACTTTGTTAAAGGTTAAATATCAATGGATTTGGAGATATGGCTATAGATTGGAGAATATAAACTACAGTGAAAGCAGGAATAAAAGCATGCAGAGATACAAAAATAATATGGAGAGTGTTGGACTTTCTCTCCAAACAATTTCTGTATTTTATGAATTTTTATACTGTGAAGGAGTTGCATTTGTAAAACATCCAAGGAGCCTACAAATAAGTTTCTGTGTGTTGAAGTCAAATTTGTGGGAATGTCTATGGAAGAAGGGCATCAACACAAATCCATGTGTGCAGTTGGGTGGAAAGCACAGGAGCAAAAGATTTTTGGCGCATACACTAGATGAGCACCTTTGGAGCCAGCTTTCATAATTTATTAACATGATAAACCAACCGCTAATGTGAGAAACCAACAGTCAGCACCTCTGAAAAAGAGAGAAAAGCAATCCAACACAAAGTAGCAGTCATTTCAATGATAGAGCACTGTACAAAAAAAGGGAAAAAACGCCAACAATCTGTTCAAATCCAACTACAGTCCAAGAACTGTGCCTTATTCATTTTATTATAACTGAATTTTGAGCCTGTTTCCCAATGCTTCACGACTTTAAGTATGGGGTCCCAGCCTGTTCTTATAATCCCAGTCCTGTTCCAGCCCTGTTGCTAGGTAACCAGTGATTTCATGTTAGAAGATCAGTACAATATTGAACATTGTTGTGCTCTTGTATTTTCCCAGTTCAGCAAAAATGGCAGACACTTGCCTCTCATCATAAAAAGATGCATATAGTGTATCATCACATAGACAGGCAAAAGGCAATGCTTGTGTACTTTCAAAAGGTCTGACATTTACATACACTATTGTGATCTTGACCCCCTCACCTCCTGTACTCTCAGAAAACCAACTCATAAAAGAAACTGCAGGGATACAGTTATGGATCTTAATATTAGTTTTGTGCACTGACAATGATCTAAGAATTATCTCCATTTATAATAGGTTGGTTTTAATCATAGCAGGCATAATGTTACATATAAAAAGTCCTTTCTGGTGAAACTCTAGTAATGAACCTAGGAAAGGCTGAAATGTTAAATCTAATCTAACACACCAACCACTTGAATTAACATGCAAATGAATACTTCTTAGTCATGAATTTTAGCTACATTAATCTCAAGGAGAGACAGAGAGATATACGGAGAGGGTTTGTTGAAGCCTGAGGCAGCCACCGGAGAAAGAAGAAAAGAGGAGAATAAAGAGGCATCAGTGAGAAAGAGGAGGTCAAGACAGAAGTGTGTATTCATTTAATGTGTATCTGTGTGCATGTGCGTCTACACATACGTGTTGGAGAGACATGCCTGCAGGCTGTGTTTTTAGAAAAGGGGGACAGCAGCATGAGGTATTGGGCCACGAAGGAGCTGTACTCACTGTCAGCCTGCAGGCCTCAGCACACGCGCCTACACACACACACACACACACACACACACACACACACACATGCAAACACACAGGGTTGTGAATGACTGCAGTATCCCACCCAGTAGAAAGTCTTTTCTTAAGCACACAGCCTAGTTTTATTCCTCCATCTGTGAGTATAATCTCTCTGGGAGATAGATCATCTCCCAATATTAGACCTCAGTACATAATATCCTGAGTGTTTCGTTTAGGTCTTTGTGAGCTTTAGGCTGAATTAATGACCTCTCATCTTATTCTTTGATATTGATCAAAACATATCAATAATAATTAGCATTAACTCAGCTATGGAATCTTTCAGCATCTTTAATGTGAGCCATGTCTTATATGATTATCAAGTATCACATGAGAAAGAGCATTTTCTCCAGCCTGTAGAAAGTGTTTAGTCAGTCACAGTTTATTCATATTACACTTTTCATAGATACAAAATGTTATCACAAAGTGTGAAACAGTTCACTAAACAGGTCTTGGGTTCAATTTTAAAAATACCAACATATTTTGTCATCCTTTGTTAGATAATGTGTGAGTGTCGCCTGAAAATCGACCAGTTTTGTCACCTTCTCCTTTTGACTGTGTGTGTTTCTAGTGTGTCTTTATGCTTACATCCTGCTGTATGTCTGTTACTAAGGGACAGCAAGCTGACCATGTTGCTAAGGGAGTCGCTAGGCAACATGAACTGCCGGACCACCATGATTGCTCACATCTCTGCCTCACCCAGAGATTTCTCAGAAACCCTTTCCACCATCCAGATTGCATCCCGCGTCCTCCGTATGAAAAAGAAGAAAACTAAAGTCACTGTGGTGAGTTACAATAAAACCTAGATGCTTCCTTCAAAGGTTTTCTCTTTTCATTTCATAAAACTTACAATTGGGGACATTAAGGTCAAGTTAATGAAAACTAGAAGGATATGTAAAAAGGTATGATTTCACTTGTTCAGCTACTGATAAGTGCATTGCTATCATTTATTACTATAGAGTGAGATTCACCGTGACTGATAACAATGATGAAGTTCAAGCTGAAATTAGTTATGAATATTTATTTTAGAATTTACTCTACCTTAAAATCTAAATCCACATGCACCTGATGTGCTGCTGACAAGCTCACCACCCCCACCTATCATGTCTACTTATTTCAAAAGTGTAGAGCAAGAGGAAATCATGGGAAGAGGACATTATTCTGTCAGAAAAAACAGCTCTGAAGAACCTAGGCACTAGAAAACTGTAATTCTTAAAATGTATGTAGCTTCAGGGTGTGTTTATTTTCTCTATCGTCTACCTTTTCTCTCCCTGTGGCTAAAGGCAGGTTAATGGTTAGAAAGTCAAGAAGTCTTTTTTCTGACACTCTACGAATCTAAAATAAGTATATTTTCTATTCATCCACCTTCCCTACTCAGCAATACACTTCCAGTTCTTCTGGAGGAGAGAGCTCCTGTGAAGAGGGTCGCATGCGTCGTCCGACTCATCTGCGACCGTTTCATCACCGTGGTGACACTGACTCAGATCTGCCATTGCTGCGCTTGTCTAGTGATCCTGATGAGTACTCAAGCAGCGAACAGTCATGTGACACAGTAATTTATGTGGGACCAAATGGAGCTGCGGTGTCAGACAGAGAACTGACGGATAATGAAGGACCACCTGAATTTGTACCAATTATTCCTGCTTTGCTTCGAGGTAAAACATCAGAGACGCATCAAGCACAAAGTCAAGCAGCCGGAGGCCAGAATAAGGTAATTTAAGTACATTTAAAGTTGCACTGACAGTAATGAGTGATTCCATACCAACTAAACCAGGCCCCACAGGTCATGTCATGAGTTGGGGTAACAATAAATGGCAGCATGTTTTCATGTAAATAATACCTCCATTAATTTTCAGTTTTTGCAACTACATTTGGATCCTGTCTAGCGCTGAAAAACACTTTTTATATCTACACAATATTTAGTTCTGCATGACACATTTTCTGCTGAATATCTTGTCACATGCAGCTTTGGAGCTTAAAACCCCCACATTTTAAGTATTTCATTTCCCAAGAAGGATTATTTTTATTTGGGGGAAAGTCTTAATATTTGTGTCAGATATACAATATGTAAATTCCGAAGATGGTTCGCTTTACAGGTCTGTTGATGTTGTTTCCATTGGCTTCAGTAAATTTGTAAAGTTACAGTTGATAATGTCCTGGTTAATTTTTCTCTCAAGAAAATCCATGGCATTGACTGTGAAGGCCAGAGGAGTTTGTCTGGAATGACCTTAAGCAGAGGAATATTTGCTGTGGATAAATGTTAGAAGACTGACTTGCCCTTACCTTGTGTTTCACCAGGTTCAGTCTCAGCCTGAGTGCCAGGAGCAGCCCTGTGGCCCCTCGCAGCCCCTGCCTCAGCCCTCTCAGTCTCTACTGGGGCAGCCTTTGGCCCCTGTGCCAGAAGAAGGAGCCGAGTGCCTGAAATGTAACACCTTTGCTGAGCTGCAGGAGAGATTGGACTGTATTGATGGCAGTGAGGAGGTGAAGTACTTTTCTGTTTTGTTTTCTTGTCATTATTATGCAAACAAATACCAGAGATTGATGTTTGACATGTCATTTGACAAGAAGAATATTGTTTTACTTAAATGGCAAAAGTGTTTTGTCTGTGTCTGCTTAATATTTTCTTCATGTATCTGCATAACCTTTTGTTTGACATCAAAGTGTTTGTTTGGAGGCAGCTTTTGTCCCCCGCATTAATATCAGAACAATATTTTCTACTGTAACACACACTTTAATGTTAATTTTCACCAGCCTATTTAGATCATATTGGTTCGTGATATCTGTATCTGCAGGCTTCTACGTGCCTTTTATGCAGGTGTCTTCATGTCAGTGTGGTTACATTTTAGCAGATGAATGATCTTGTCAATTTTCATCTACATAATCACAACCATAGATGTTCCAGTTGCCTTGGATAGTCAGAGCGTGATTTTAAAACAAAAGATAAAAATGATTGTCTTTCCTGAAAATCAAGTCAAACTCTTATTTTGCTTTTTTCAGGTGGCAAAGTTCCCCTTTGAAGAGGTTCCAGCAAACAAACAAGGTAGTAAATATGAGCCATGTCCATCTTCAGCTGTTTCAAATCCAGTTCCTGCATGCCCTGGCTCTGCTGCTGCTTTGGAGACAGATATCAAAACTGGTAAATCGCACCCTGAATATAAATACTGCTTGTAATACTATGAGACCTTCATTGAATGTACATCAATCCATTCAACTGCTAACATTTAAATATTTAATTGAGGCACTCAATTTTATCTCCCAATAGCCAAAGGTCTCATTATTAAATTGACTATGCAAGTTCCACAAGACACTTAGTGCAGTTCCTCTCCTGGCCAGCAGCTTCTAGAAGGAGGACCAATGATCAACAACTGCAAGAGATCAAGGAGGTGGTGGAGGAGGCGGAGCTGGCTCAGACCATGATCCACAATCTGACCCAGAGTTCCGGTTCTCCCATAGTCACCAGTGCCAGAAGTGTCACAGGGAGCAGTAGCAGCACCTCAAACCCCCTCCTGAGGGCTAAAAGCTCCCACTTGCATGACAGGTGAGGACAGCTGCTAGTTTATGATCATAAACACGATGATATGCACCTTCATCTATTATAATTTGACTCAACAGCCATGAAAATCTAAATGTGGGTGGTAATGCTGACGGGAAGGCACGCCCACTAGGATCACCACGCCTCGGCATCGCCAGTCTGACCAAAACCGCAGATTACAGGTAACATGAATCCTTAAAAAACACCAAAAAAGACTGATATGTCATGTTATAAAGCAAACACTTAACAATAAAGAAGCTATATCTTTAGGTTCATAACATGATTGCCTTTTTTCATGATATAGTCAATGATGAAAAATAAGGCAGCAGTGTTAGGAGAGTAAAGTTTGACCAAAAATATGACCTGACAATTATGTTATGAGGCTAATGATCAATGAGATTCTGTTGTTACCGAGCCTTGTGTGCCTCTGCAGGCCTCCGTCATCACCGTCTCAGCGGTGTAAAGTGTACACCCAGAAGGGCGTGATGCCAGCAACACCTCCTCTGTCATCTCACTGTCTGGCTCAGGACGGCCAGGCCACAGATGCTCTGACCTCAGACAGTAAGCAGATTATTTATGTTTATGCTCTAGGAATGGGGCAATAATGTACGTTGAAGTATGTTTTTAATATTATCATTTGTATTATTTTTACTTCCTTCATATATAATACCATCTTAGAGATTCTTAATGCCAAACATTGAGACAATCCTTCAAACTACCTCTGTCAGCACCTACACATTTGCAGTTAGATTAAATTATTGGATGGAAACCAAGAACAATTACACTTCCGAAATATTCCTTGTAATATACAGTTACTGCCTCAGAATATTGCTACCAACAGCATAAAAATGTCAACACATCTGTTGAATGGTCCAATAACATTTCTCTTAATAGGTTTGTAGTTTTATGTGCTACCCTATGCTGCCTTTTGTATATTGTCTTTGCACACTTCAATTTGTTCCTTAATTATTAAAACTGAGTGTAAGTCAATTTGATGTGATATAAAAGTACAGGCACTACCTAAAGCACTTGAGAATAGTGCAATGTTTTTGGAAGAGCTAAATATTGAAAATATGTATTTTACCATGATGTTATTATATAAATTACTACAGCATCAGTCGATCTGCACTTGGAAAACAAAATAAAATACTGTGCCAAATTTGTTTCTGATTTTGCAGACAGTCTGGCTGCTGACAGTGGCCGTTCCTCTACAGAGTCTCTGCTGTCCAGATCTTCTCCTGTGGGCATGAGCCCACAAGTTCGAGAGCCAACTCCATCTCTATCTGCCAGCCTTGGCTCAGCTGAGACGCTCTGTGACGATGATGTTCCACCAATACCTCTGGATACACACAGGGACGGTGAGCTGCAGTAAACACTGTTTTCATGAAGTATGCCTAGCAGGTTATGTACCGAGAAATTAGTGACTTTCACAAATTTGTTGACAAGCTCTCCATCACTTTCAGGCTCTGGTGTGGCAGGAACTGGAGGAACGGTGGGTCCAGTTGGGGAGGATGAACTGCTGTATACTGTGGCTGCTGGAGGTGAGGAGTGCTGTGACGTTACAGCTCTCATGGCCACTCAGGACCTGACCTGTTGTCCAACAAGCATCATCAGCTTCAGCAGTGAAGGTTGTTCTGGTAATGCCCTCACCTCAAGTGTCGTCATAGGCGTGGCTGAAGACGGATCTGTGGGAGATTTTCACATGCCTTTGGGCCATGTAACAACAGCGGGTGTCACAGAAGTTGTTGCAATGGCAGAGGTCAGTGGAAGTCAGACATACACGTTTGATGTGTGGATGTGTGCTGTAAGGCAGATGAACTGTAAAAAAATATTAGATTTTTTTTAATGTAATTTTTTTTAATGTAATTTTTAATGTAATTTAATGTAATTTTAATTATTAGATTTTAATTATTAGATTTTTTTTAATGTAATTTGAAGTAAGACAACATTAAATCACCCATGTATCACTATCACCCAGGTTCTGAATGTGCATCAAAAATCATAGGAAGTCATTCTGATAAATATTGCACTGTTAGCCACAGTTTTAGTAGGAATGGTTGCCACTGAACAATAATGTTGAGATTTGCTAATGCAGTAGCAAATGTAGTTGTCGCTCCTGTATGGGGGTATAATAGACAACATACTGTATACTTCACAAATATTAAATCTATCTTTCTTGTATTTAAACACATACCATTTTATGCTAAATCTTAAATTACATATTTTCCAGGTTTAATTGTTGAGTCTTACCTGCTGATGCTGTTCCATTCTACAGGTTGCCATGGCAAAGCTGCGGATCGAAGGTGAGGCCTTAGCCACAGTCCTCTCTAACTCACCTGTATCCTCCTGGCTCAGTGACCTAAGTGTGGGCAGTGATGCTGACCAGTCTCTGCACAGCTTCAGTCAATCTCAGAGCCAACAAGGAGAAGCCATGGCTGAAGCTGAACTTAACCAAAGTCTTTCACTTGGAGATGAGGACCTTGCTGCATGTGAAAGCCATCAGAGAAGAAAAAGTCTGGATGGAGAGCTGGTGCTGTCAGAAAATGGAAGTGAAAAGGGAACTCCTACTAAAGACAGGTTGAGGAAACTACCTCCACCAATGAGTAAAACCAACATCCAGACTCTGGGGGGACCTGGGAATCTGTCCCCTTTCAAGACCACTATCAGTGTCCACCCATGCGTAGCCGTCAAACCAATGGTCATAAAAGAGCCAACCATCCTCTCTTCACCAGTCAAAACCAATCTAATAAAAGACCCAGTCAAACTCAGTGCACCACTTTTAGGCTCTATATCCAGTGAGATGAGCTTTGAAGATCCCTGGCTTAAACGTGGCATCGAGGACAGCAGGTCCAAAGAACTGGTGTGTGAAGTGAAGCCAGAGAAGAGGGAGGTAGAGCATTCAAAAACCAACCTGAGCCACAACCCAGTAGAGAAGGCTGGAGCTGTGACGGGGAACCACCAGAGCCTCTGCAAGGACGGTAAGAAATACAGTGATTTATAACACAAATTAGTGGCATACGGGCTTCAGTATAACACAGTTATTAGTGGTTCAGTTTCCCTGACTCTCTACAAACTCTACAACTAAAGCCATTAACTAACACTTTTCCATCATTGATAATTCTAATTTCACTTTTTCTTTGTTGTCCCTGATTAAAAATTTGTCTTGTGCACAGTGCCATAGTCTGTTGCATTTTAAAAATAAATGGAGACATTTGACAGTATAATTTACCTTTGCTGAAATACACATGCATTCATAAACCATGAACAACAAAACCTATATGCACAAAACCTACATACACAAAACCCAAAATTAAATGGTTAAGTGGATTGTATGAATCACACATCGTCCTCTAAGTTTTTAGAGTCAGTAGCTCAACAGCAGTTGGAATAAATGTGACAGCTTCGGGCAATTAGATTTGCACTTTGTCGCCCTGAGCCTTCTACCTGACATTTCAGGAAGGCGGGGGGTTGGGGGGTGTTGAGGGTCGGCTATACTTTTTGTTCCTTTCTCATACATATTTTTTGTGCGTTCACTCATTCACTCATTCTCACTCATTCATTTTGTGCATGCTGGTTAACCATGTTTTAGATGAAAAGTTAAGCTATTAATTATTTTTGACATGTCTTCCTCTGTATGGTAGGAATACTACAAGAATAGTTATTTTGGTATGCATTAAATATGGTGTAGCTTATTTATATAGTCCCTAAGTACAACAACAATGTTATTAAATCCTCAAGGGGAACATATTCTTGACTTAATCTAGACTTAATGTAGTCTTATTTGAAGCTGTAAAATAGATGAAGATGAGATTAAATAAGATTATTGAGGGGAAAGCTGTTGGTTAATGGGGCAGTAGATGGAAAACACACACACACACACACACACAGAATGAAGCTTAATAATTGGTTTGTAATGAGTAATAAAGAACCAATATGCAAATAATATGTAAACTTACATGCAACTAGTTCATAATATGTATGTTTAATGGTGGCAATAGTAAATGTGCTATTTTATTTTGAAGTGTGTGAAGTATCATCCTTCATCAGCAGGTGTGGACCATGAGGTGGAGTCATCTCCAGACTCCTTTAAGAGGGTAGTGGATGGCTGTGAGATTGTTGCTGTTGTCGCCCAGGGAGAATGCCTGACTAGCATCTACAGCCCAGATATCCATCGTACTGCCAGTCTGCCACGTGGCTGGCACCGTCTCAACCGCCACGATGGCTTGGATAATGGAGTCGAGTACCGTAATCTTGGTGTAACAACATCAACTCCCTGCAGTCCACGTGCAACACTTGACCGCCGGGGATCCACTGGAAAACAGGGCTTTTTCTCCCACAAGAAGGGGGGAATTCCACCCCTGCCACCGGTGAGGAAGTCCAGCCTCGACCAACGGAACAGAGCAGCTGGTGCTCAGGTCAGTCCTCTGCACCAACCAAATCATGGGCTCTTATTGCTGGGCAGTTCAGCAGAAGATGCAGGAGCGTCTGGATGTGGTGGTCCCAGACAGCGTGGCGCCAGCATTGACAGCAGCAGACTTTTCAGTGCCAAGTTGGAACAGCTTGCAAACAGAACCAACTCTCTGGGTCGAGCCCACAGCTCCCACAGTGGTTCCCACCATTACGACTGCTTCTCCTTGGAAAGAGGGGAGAGCCTGAGAGGAGGAGGAGTTAAGGGAGACAGCACCATGCCTCGTACAGGCCGCAGCCTCACTCGTGGTGGATCAGTGTCTTCTCCTACTGCAAATCCTAGCAGCCCCAGCTTCAGTGCTAGTCCTAGTGGTCCAAGCAGTGCTCCACAGTCACCAGCAAAAACCAGCAGTCAATCAAAGATCTCAGCGGTCAGTAAGCTGCTGATGACCAGTAGTCCCAAGGCCAGAAGTCTGTCTACCTCCAGCACCAAGACACTGAGCTTCTCAACCAAGTCTCTAAGTCAATCGACCAGTCGCAGCTCCAGCCTCCCACCTAATGGAAAGGTATGATTATTTACTTATGTACCTGTACTCTACATGACCCAATGAACCATGTGATTAAACGTTACCATGCAGAAATCAATGAAATCAGGCCACCCCTCTTACTGTCTTCAGCATAGAGTCACTATAGGATGGAGGCTGTGACTCTGTTTCATGCCACTATAAATAATTGAAGCTCAGATATCACATTTAGGAGAGATGTCATGTTGCTTCCTTCTTCACCGAATCTGCAGGACAGACATATGAATGAGACTTGATAGTGATTAAGAAATGTTTTCCCACTAAAAAATATTATCTACTGAAGCTTAGGTGCCATCTTTTGCCTACTTTTAAAGGACACATAAAATACCAAATCAAACTGTTCTGGCACTAAATGTTCCAACAAGGCTTTCATCAGCATAAGTTTTTCCTCCATTCACCCACAAGAAACTTCTCTTCTCTGTTAGCCCCAGAGCTCAGTCCAGGCCCCTCTGCAACAGCAGGGACCTTCACCTGGATCCTGGTCTACCCAGTCTCTAAGCCGCACTCGAGGGGGAAGTCTGGCTGCAAAACTGCCGCTTCGGGCTGTCAACGGTCGGATCTCAGAGCTCCTCCAGGGGAGCGCAGGTTCCCGATCCAGAAGTCATTCTCAGGGAGGAGGCGCAGATCCTGCAGAGGAAAGAGCAGCTGGAGGTGGAGGAGCAAGGTTGGTGTTAAAATAAGTTTTATTTACAATATGCTTATTAGGTGAAATGTAGGTTTGCAAACTTTCGTGAAAACATTTAAAAAATATGAATAGTTACTAGTATTAGACATACATTATACATTATATATAATAACTGAACGGTACAAAAGACAGCTAATAATTTTGATTAAAACACCCTGACTGTTGTGATTTAAGTGGCAATCATAATCTGCCTTGGCGTCAGCAGTTAAACGTCTGCATTTATTTGCTTGCCACTGTCAAATAATTACTGGTTATTAATGGTAACTTGTATTGGAAATTGTTGCACCTGCATATTTTTTCAGTATGGGTCTTATAAAGTGCTAAGTTCTGTTGATCGTACTTTTTGTTTCAGTGCTTTTATTTCAAAATATTTTGGTGGTCATAGGTTTCAGTTCAAGTTCTGTCAGAATTTTTGCTTTCATTTATTTCCTTCCACATTGATATTAATATTTTCTTCTCCGGTGTTCAGTGGAGCACCAGCTGGAGCTGGAGGCGGTGGTCCGGTTGAGGACAGAGCAGCTGTGGTCCAAACATTACCTTCTCCATACAGCAAGATCACAGCTCCCAGAAAACCACATCGCTGCAGCAGCGGCCACGCAAGTGACAACAGGTATTCACTTAAGTTCATCATAGAGAAATATGAAATAAAACTACACTCTGATTGGTGAGGGTTTTCTATTTTTTTTTTATATCTTTAAATGTGACCTTTTCTTTACTCCTAACAGTAGTGTACTGAGTGGTGAGCTCCCCCCTGCCATGGGGAAGACAGCCTTGTTTTACCACAGTGGGGGCAGCAGTGGCTATGAGAGCATGCTGAGAGACAGCAGCGAGAACACAGGGAGCACCTCCTCGGCTCAAGACTCCCTCAGTGAACACAGCTCAGCCACCACCTCATCCAGACGAAGCTCCAAGAGCAGCAAGAAAAGCAGGAGTAGCACAGGTCACACAATGATTCTCTGTTGTCTGTTCCATAGTTAAGTTAGTGCAGTCTAGTGCCGTAAAATCTCAGTACCTTGGAGGGTCCAGTGTTATGTTACAGTTTTTGTAGAAAAGTCACAATCAATTATGTGTGACTTGTTTTTTTTTTAGAGAATAATTGGCTAAATTAAATCTACAGCAGGCAGAAATTGAAAAAACATATCTCCTGCGGCCCTCAGTGCTAAGCATAGATTTAATAAATTCCACAGATAAAACACACTAATTTGTGGACAATTAAAGCCAAAATATTCCAGGTAGGCCAGTTGCCATGTTGCTTTGCGATAGAGTTTGCATCCACAGACAAAGCTGACAGACCTTGACAATAATTGTTTATTCCAGCTGTCAACCACCTACTGTAATAGACCCCTTACTGAGAAGACCTGTGATTGGTCAAAATCTAGTCACTGGATAGATTTTCTAAAAACAGATTCAAGATCAGGAATTCCAATATACTGAAAGTTTTTTATAGAATTCATACCCAAAGACAACCAAAAAATATTTTAAAAATTATTTTAGGAGTGTTAATGAACACAACACCAATGCCATGTATGCATAAAGTTAGGTTTTATTTATTTTATTTGATTTATTCAGAAGTACATATGATTCACCCACATTCATTACTCATACCCTGCAGTGCTGTGTGAAGCTAACGTTAACTGTTGAATAGAAAACCTATAGAAGGATAAGCTACAGAAACACAATTTATTACATAGTAACTGAAAGGAAACATGGCTAAATGAGTGGATGATTCATTATTAATGAACAAATAAAGTCTGAGAAGAGGAGAATTATCTGGCATGACAGCACAATGAGGAAAGCAACCGACAATGTACATGTGACAGAGAAGTGTAGAAAGCTGTGGCTGCAGACTGAAGCAGGTAAAGGTGACCCTGAGCATCCATCTGTGAAATGGTAAAGGAATCTGCTGGTGTGAACTCTAATGAATACCATATATATTCAACAGAATACTACACAGAGAGCCTGCTAATGGGCTACTCAAATTACATTCCGCTGCTTAACAGTGAGGATGGATCAGCACATACAATCAGAATGGATGCAGGCTGCTCCCTGCAGTGGGTGTCTGATTATTGATATAAATTGGAATAACCTTTTTCTTGCATGCATATAGGAAGCATCTTTCCCTCCTGTCATGCAGTAAAATGCTAGATCTGATTTCTTTTAGCCGAATAAGATCAGCTTAATACAATATAAATAGTACATAGAGACTGAAGGCATGTGAGAAGACCTGAATATTAATCACAACTCCTGCTGGGTTTCTTTTTGTGCTTGATTTTCATTAGATTGGATTCCCTTGCTCTTACCATTTTTACCATATGTCGACCTCTCTTCCATCTTATTCCGCGTATTAGACTCACATTTTCTCCTTCATACGTCCAGCTCCTTGCACCTCTATACACCCTTTCTCCTCTCTGGTTTCCCTACGCACTGGTTCCTAATACATAATGAAATACAAATGTCTCTGCTTGACCTTTTCGTACTGCACTGAGACCAAAAGACAGCTGCAACCTTATTAAAATCACCACTTTCTCTCTCGCTCTCTCTCTCTCTCTCTCTCTCTCTCTCTCTTTCACACACCTTATCTCTCAGTTCTTCATGAATCCGATAACTCACATTCCTGTCGACACGGTTGGCAATTTCCATGGAAAGTGTGTGTACATCCAGTATGAGTGTGTGTGCCCATTGTGGCACAGTGGGCTGATCATAGAGTGACCTGCTGCTCTTATCTATGAGTTTCATGAACAGAGACTAAACTTTTTATCATGCTTCACACTCCATTATTTCTTGCTCATTCCCTTTCTGCTTTTTCAATAATTTGTCTGTCCTGTTTCCCTTCTTTTTTCTCTCTCTACCTGTCTTCAGTGATTTTTTTTTTTTTTTGCATATTAGTGCCTTTCATCTCTCTTACCACCCATGATGGTTTTACCAGCGGGCTTTAATGTTTGAAGCCCTCTTCTTTTATTTACCTCTCTAAGATGATTTTTCTGATAATGTCTTCACTGTTGAGGGCATTTCATGGTGATGGATGGATAATATAGATAAAATATAATCTTTTTCTTGCAATTTACAGCATGTCAGTGCAAAAATATCTCCCAGGTTGATCGTCTTGTGGAGTTGAATAGTGAAAATCAATGCCAGCAATCTCAAGTAGTGAATCTTCTCATATCAAAAATAGCAAGTGAATGAAGTATGAAATGTCCAAACAAATAATGCAACTTATACTGTGCAACACTTTTTCTTCAATTTAGTTCAGTCTGTTTTAAGATCTCATGAGGGCAATTTATTTGTAGTTCAGGAAAGCTGATGAATATTTAAGAAACAGAATCAATATTAATAAATGCTTTAAACTAAACCCATTAAAAAAAGAAAGACCTTAAAACTTTAACAGGTTGCTATATATGCCTTTAGTAATCTCATTTTAATTGGAAGAAATGATTATTTGTAACAATTAATCCTAATCTTTGGAGATTAGAGCAGAACAGTGAACTGCATATCTATCTATCTATCTATCTATCTATCTATCTATCTATCTATCTATCTATCTATCTATCTATCTATCTA
>JAPSES010000001.1:1934415-1950741 GCA_029822895.1 Maxillicosta whitleyi
AATTTTACCATTAATTCTTATTAATTATTCTTCACATTCATATCCTCTCTCTTATAATGTTAATTTTTTTTGACTTTTTTATTGATTTTTTTTTTTTTTTTTTTTTTTTTTTTAAATAATTCAAGTACTTAATATGTGAAATATCACAGTATGCAGAAGGTCATTCATAAAAGTTGGTATTTAGGTTCTGTTGGCACCACGATAAATGAATGTCTCAGAGCACTGAATAATCTGTTGATCTGTTATTTAGGTCCAGTATGGTGCATATGCTGGTGTTGGAGGAATTGGCAACATTATCAAAATGATGTTTGCTGGCATCATGTTCTGGTTCTTAGTCAAGTTCAGTTTTGGACGCAATCTGCTCATCAAGGTAATAAAAAAAAACAAAACAGATGTTTTCTTTACGTGGTACACACACATGCTTAATTTGAGAGCTGATTATGGTTTTGTTTGGTGTTAATGAATGTTTAACTTTACCCACTTCTCTAGTACCCAGAGTTCTTCTCATTTGGGCTCTTCTCAACGGCTGGACCAACCAGAAAGCAGGTACAGTCCTGACAGAACGGAATATAAGAGGCATTCACAGTTTAGATCATGCATTCCTTTTTATATAAACAGGTTTTATTCACACAGATCCTTAAAATCTCATTAATACAAGTTCGGCATGTTTCATTAACTGTTGGATTATAAAGTGGCATTAATGTTGTTCTCACTTCTAAATGTCCTGTCAGGAAATATTTTTTGGAATATCCTGTAATAATAGCATTGTGTAATGATGAATAAACAAAAGTAAGGAGTTGGATGAGAAACTGTTATATTGTAATTGTATTCATAATGACTTTTTTTTAATGTTATAAACACCTGTAGAAATCCTAATAAAAATTGATTCATTTCAGGTAGTGAAGTCAGTTTTCAAAATTCACGTCATTTGTATCTTTTAGATGGAGGGGTCATCTTTCCAGTTCGCTTTCTATGGCGAGGGCTACACAGAGGAACAGGACCCTTCCCAGGGAAAACCTAATGGCAAGATCCGCACACTTGTTCAGGGACCAGGTAACAAGTGATTATTGAAAGCAGGATGTACAGTTATTGTTTGTGTACTTGAACATGAACCAAATGTCAAATGCTCATTAGTTTGTCTGTGTCTTATTTAGACAAGTTAACTGACAGAAGTCTAACCTGTGCCTCCGCTTCACATGTGTCTAACAATTGTCTTTGTTACTGTCCAGAGTGCGGATACGTGGCCACACCCATCGCTATGGTACAAGCAGCTCTAACAGTCCTCAACGAATCCACAGCTTTGCCCAAGAAGTGAGTTTTCACACCCCACATTTATGACTTGCAACCAAATAAAACACAAAGCATACATTTTTTCCAACTGTGTTTCTTAATTTAATTTCTGACTCTTCTGGATTTACATAAAATATAACCTTTGTCACACTAACTGAGCAGATTCTCCAGGTTTTGTGCAGGATTTCACCCTTTTTTTGTTGCTTTTTTTTTTTAGTTATATAAGGATATAATATAAAACATGCACTTACCCTTAAGCTCCATGTCTTGGTTTTATTTAAGCTTCTATTTCTGTTTTTTCAAGGGGAGGAGTGTATACACCAGGAGCTGTTTTTGCAAGAACCACCCTAATCGACCGCCTCAACAAACACGGCATCCAGTTCTCTGTCCTCTAAAGTCTATCACTCCTCTGACGCTACAGCCCAGGTTTTTTCAGCACTTAGTAATATCCATAATAACAACTGGAAAGTTCTTGGCATTTACTGTAAGAGCCTTGACAGGTGAACCATTTTTTTTTTTTTTGAGCATTTGTCTTTTTCAATAACATCAAAACCTGCTCCTCTCTTGGGGTTGAATGTACAACTAACCGTTTGCTTGCTTGACAAATGGCACAACACAAGCACAGCAGAAAAATACACAATCGGGTTTAAGATGAATCCTGGAAATGATGAAGGAACATGGTTCAGGGCATGTGTTTCTACTTAAACCAACAAGAACAGCATTCGATGAAATTATTTCCATTTTGTGTTAATGTGTTTTTTCATAGGAATAGTTTCTCACGATGATTAACATGTTTTAAATATGTTCATGTTTTTAAAAGATGCTGTTTGCTGTGTCATAGAACTTCTACAATCCCTGACTTTATTCTGGTCTCATGCAGTAGCCGTTTGTCTCCCATAGAGCAGAAATCTGGTGTGTGCATATACTAGAGTACATGCTTGTTTTTGTGGCCTGGCCTGCTATTAAAATCCTGATTTTTTTTTTAGTTTTTGACAGTTAAAGGTTTGCTTTTACTAATCCACACTACCTTCTTGAATGTTTTTTTTTTTTGCAGTAGTTCATTTATCCACGTTTGCTTTGAACCTTGTCAGAAAATGCATCCAGCTGTTGATGCACAAAACAGAATAAGATACTCCCTGAATCTGAACAAATTCAGTCACTGTTTTGTAAGAACTGTTTCAGTTTGTTTTATATACCCAAAGAAATGCTTGAGCATGTAAGGACTGGACTTGTTTCACCTACAGGAAATTTTGATGGTTGCACTCTACATTTGGTTTGATATTAGTGTTATGTGCATGTGAGGTGTATGTTCGGGGGTTTTGTTTTGGTGTGCTTTGCGCTGTATGAATTACAATAAAGCAAACTCTGCTAATATAACAAGTCTCGTCTTTGCTCACACAGATGACACACTTATCAACTTTTAGAGATCACATTTCAGAAATGGTCCCTGACATTTAGAAATGGTTGGTTTTTTTTTCCCTCCAGTGTATTTGCAGTTTGAATTTTGTCTCACAGTGCAATAATTGGAAAACCAGAAAAGAGTGCCATGGTTGCATAATTATAATGTTTTTAGGTTGTTCTGCACAGTGTGATGCTGTTAATTGGTAGAAATCTAAACTGTCAGAAAATCAATACCCAGAAACATCCCCAACACAAAACAAATACAAGGGTGTCTGCAGTTAAACATATAATCACTCTGACAGATGGTTGGAGGTGATGAATGAGGATTATAGTATCTGACTCCTTGAAGTGTGTATAACAGTTGGTCTTTAAATGAAGACAAACCTGTGTTCAACAATCAGTACCCATGATTTAATTGTGATTTAGATTATTCTGCAGGGTAAAATCTCTAAGTTTTAAAAGATCAAGACTTTTCCTAAATTGTCTTGCTTCCCACATTTACTTGTTACTTTAATCCACACTTGCAAGGAGGGAATGCCCCCTAAATTAAATATTTCAACATGCTTTGATTCTGAAATACACATTGCATTGAGCTTTTAGCAAAGACTTCAGAATTACAGAAGTTTAAAAGTTAGGGCGTCAAAGAGACAGAGTAGAAAAGTGAATGTAATGAAAACTCCAGATACATAGGTAAAATATTTATTAACATCACCATCTTCTGTATAAAACGAGGAACAAATTGTTTAAAACCTGAGATCTTTACTTTGAAGCAGATGCTCCATCTCATACATAATCTGATATTGTGTTTAGTGACCAGAAAAACAATGGAAAATTGCATGTATTGTTGGTTTGACAGGTAGTATTGCTTCCATCACGAGACAACATATTTTCTGTTAACCTGATGTGACTGATAAACTTCAACTGTTGAATAAGGAAAATAGAAATGTGCCTTCAGTTGTTAAAGCATCCCACTACCTCCTGAGCTATGGATATATGCACCTCCCTGACATGGGAAACCATCACCTCCCTTTTTGTCTTTATGCATATTTTCTTTGACAACAGCTTCCAAAATTAGTTTGATGTAAGTCCACCTCCAATAGAATGCATCTGTTGTTCATACTGTCTCTTGGTTTAACAGCTGGTGAGAGTAGATGACATCCTCATAGTGGTATTTCTCTGCTATTGCCATGATTGAATCATAGCATCTGATTCGACTCAGTACCTGCAGCACTTCAACCACAACAGACCTGGATAGGGAAACAAAAAGTACATTATAGAATTGTAATCATGTTTCTGCACATATTTTTAATACAGTTATTACAGTTACATTCTGTTACTTTGAAAGCTATGGGTCTTTTTCTTTTTTGTTAAGGTAAAAATTTTTCATTTTACTGTGAATCATATTTTATATTACTTTGTATTTGGTTCCTCAGAAGGATTTTCTTTGCAAATAGTGTGAACTTCTTGAACCAGGTGGTCTCTGAAATTCTGCAGCTGAGGCAAACAGTCGTTTTCTTCTCTGCACCAAGAACGTGGCAAAGTATCTGCTATCTGGAAAGACACATGAGCACACAGAGGTATGACATAGAAGAAAAATGTTATCTAATGTTCATCAAGAAGATCACAAATAGCAGGAAATGCTGGTAAAATATTTACTTAAAATTATTAAAGATAAACTGAATTGAAATACCTTTTTACAAGCACGAACGGTACTGCAGGACTGTGTCTGACTGGAAAGAGTGATCATCAGGTATCGATTCAGTAGTTTTTCTAGCATCAGTTCCTTCAATACAGACTCAGGAAGCAGCATATCCCACTTTCCTATGTTTCCTAGGAGCTGATACACACAGAAATCACTATTTCAAACAGTCATATCCAGTTTCAGACAAAATCAAGATAATATGAGATTCACATTTGGTTTCACTATTAGTATTTTTTAATGAGTACTTTAATGGCCGTCCAGAACTGCTGATTCCTAAAGCGACACTGAGGAGACGACTTATCTTCAAGGAACCTATGAACATATGAAAGACAAGCATGGTTAAATGAAATAAAATTAAAAAATTATATCAGAAAACAAACAAAAAGTTGAAGAAATATGTGTTAAATAAACAATAAATTAATTAAAAAACTGTAAGGTCATAATAGTTCAACCCAGGCCAACAAAATGCAGATCATTGTAATGTTATAACGGCAAAAGTAAACAGAGCACTGACTTTTTGGGGTAGAGAGGAATAAAGACATCTTCATCTACACAGCTCCTCAGTCGGTGGATTACAGCCTCTAAGAATGTCTGTATGGACAGTAAAAACAAGTGTTTTATTAAATACATTTAACATCATGAAGATTAAAATCATCTAAAGCAGGCATTACCTTGACTGGTTTACTTTGCTCTCCTTCAAAGATGGAATAATCCTCCCTCAGGCTGTGACAAACACCAGTGAGACAGACGGATTGATGGAGGGACATGGGATCCCACACCAGCTCCACAAAGGCTGAGCAAACAATGAGACAAGCGCAATGTGATATGATAGTATAAGTAAATGTAAAAAGCAGAGAAAAAGTCGAGTCAAGAGTCTGATTGGCTTATTTGTATGATATTAAATGATTTATCCCACAGTTATTTAGGAAGTATTTTGATAAACAATTTCAGAAGAATGTGGCCCTTGTGAAGGAGTAAGTACAAGTGCACATTGTAATACCTGTCAGTTTGGGAAGGAGAGTCTTCTCAATGATATTTGACAGAGTTTGTCTATCTGTTTGCTCCAGCTCCTCGTGATCATGTCCGTGACAGAAGTTCTCCGCTGCAGTGAACCATGACAGGTTCTCAAAGTCCCCACTGACATCCTGAGACAAACAATAATCATATTGCCGTTATCTGTCACCAAAATAACCTGCATCAAAGGGTGAACATAAAAACAGGTATAAGATACCATAAATTAACTAAATTAAAACTGAAAATAGTTCTTAAGAATGTAGATCAATGTAAAATACTAAAAGTGTAGAATAAGATGGAAACCACTTAATAAAACAAAATAAAGATATAAAATACAATACAGCGATGCATCAAAATTTAAAGGGTATTTATCACTGTGTGCACATTTCTCAGTATCTATTCTTGTTGTAGTCATATGTGTAAATACCCTCATTTCCAAACACACACAATCTCACCACTTGTCTTGATGAGACATAGATAAATATTTCACACCTTCCTAAGAATCATGATGCAGTGTAATGGTACATGTGGCTGTTGAACCACTTCTCTTTTAGTGTTTGTGTCCACAGTTTTAAGTACCTTCAATGGGTTCCAGGCCAGAAGCTGATGCCTGATGATGGGGTTCAGCAGCTTGGGCAGACACAGAGAAATGTAGGCACTGTGGTAGGAGTCAGAGTAGGACTGTCTCCACTCTTTAAACCGCAACAGGATCTTCTTCACATCACAGAAGTCATCCTGAACATCAGAAAACACCGCCTGGGACCTCAACAGGATATCAGCTGCAGAGAGATCAGAGAGTGTTAAGAAAAGTTTACAAGCATGACCTGAATTAGTGAACTAAGTTCTGTAGCTAACATCATCTCACCTGTCTTCTTCTGCAATTGGCCTTCCTCCTCTGCTGACGGTTGTGTGTCTTCAGGTATATCAAAGTCTTTTAGTGCAGATCCTGGCTCACTAAAACATGCAAGACATATACTTCACATACCTGAGTGAGTATCTGAAAGCCTTTTGTTAATCCATGGCTCATATTTTAACATGTCATGAAAATTCAATTTTATTTTTGTATTTTGTATTTTATCTTTTCACTCACGAATGAATCTCTGTTCCATTGGTTGAGTTTGAGCTCTGCTCCACTGCGCCATCTAGAAAAGACAGAATGAAATGTAAGTTTAATTAAAAAAACATAACAATAATAAACAACAATATTTTGGCTCCATTTGAACAATTCCACCATATAAATGCATTAACATAATTTTGTTTTCTTCACAAACAAATCAGAGAGTTGCTCTTTCCAAAATGTTCCTCGGATGAAACAGCGTGACAAAAATAGCAATGCTAGTGAAATGACCACATTTCTGAAAATGTAGACTGAATGTCAACATGTATATTAAACTGTGTTCTGGTAAGATGATGAACAGTACTACTCTCAACAACACAAGAGCTTTATTCTTACACACTCTACTTTACAACAAGCCTTGGTCAAACGTGACTTATTTGGACACCACACATATTTCCAGTTTTATCTCAAATAACACATGGACACACAGATGTCACTCACAGCTGAGCTGCTGCAGGCGGTCAGCCTCCTGCCTCACAGTCTGTCGTCTCTGTGCCAACAGCCCCTCCATCTGGTCAGACAGCAGAGTGTGCAGCTCCAGCTCCAATGCGTTGATTTCAACTATCTGTAGTCAGCAAATTACATTAGTGAAAAAACTTAGAATCAGATTACTTTCAGAGTTAGTATTAGACAGCAATTTTTTTAATGCTTTTGTCTTCTAAGAGCTTTAGATGCAGAGAAGCTAAGAGATGAAACAAAATGTGTAACTTACTCCTGAAAGAGTTTTGAAGCTGAACAACAAAAAAATGTAGACAAAAATAGTTTCTAAATCTACTTTTGGGCTCTGCCACCTTACGACAGACATCGTCATCATTACAATTTGGCCTTCATTAATAATTTTGCTGAAAAAACGGGATAGTTGTATTAATTTCTGACCTTTTCACGAAGGCACTCCACCAGGTTATGAACATACAGGGTCATAGCTCTGTAAAACTTCAGCTGAAGCTCTGAAGAACTTTCCTCCAGTATTTCTGCTGAGGATCTAGCGCTGTCAACGTCAAACTCCATCTTCCTCAGGTCTGCCTGTCGAGCTCTGTGCACCTCTTTCAAGGAGTCCAGTCTGAACAGAAAATACATACTTGTAGATCAAAAATTAAAACATTTTGGAGAGCTTAGATGTTCAAACAAGTGTAATGAGGGTGTCCATGTATGCAAGCACATGCATAAACACATACATACACATAGAATGATTAAAAAAAAAAAATCCAGGACAAAAAGTTACACTTTTTAAAAATGTTTTAAGAACTTTACAGCACATACAGTATAAGAATGTCATCAAATCAGTAAAAACTGATGTGTAAAATTCCACAAGAGAAATAAAGTCAAGTCAAACTCACTTTACAGTGATTCTCCTCTTGATCATTGAGACTGTGACAGATGGAAGGTCTGGGACACTGATCCCAGTTTTCTTCTTTTGCCTTTGCCTGTCTTTCCTGCTGCTGCTGCTAGATTCACTACCAGATGGGCTCTGAGGGATAAAAAATAGGGATGTACTAAATATCTGCAGTCCACAGGATACTAATCGGTGCCTGTAAAAAGTCATTATCCCTTTGTATGTTTTTAGAATTAGCGTATTCATTAAATGCAACCAGGGTTAATATAGTTTGGCTGTTTTGGCAAGAATTTACAAAAAAAAAACAAACAACCTTAACATCCAAGTGAAAACAAATTTCTATAAAGTAATGTCAAATAATTAAGAGTGTATCGTGTAAAATAAGTGCTAGCATAAATATTCACACCCTTGAGAGTCACTAACTGCATTCAACAGCGTCTGAGCCAACCAGCACTAGTAGCCTTACTACTCTGGACACATCTCACCTGAGGGCAGCAAATGCCTCTCAGGTAACTGTAGCATAAACACATCTGGATCTGGAAGGTCCAGTAAATGGGTGATCAGTATTCCTGGCAACAATTACAGCATGAAGACAAAATAACACTGATGCACCAGATAACAAAGGTTATTGAAAGGACAGAATATACAATTTTTTTCACATCACTGAACATCCACTGGAGTTGTTAAAAATCAATATTCAAGAAATTAAAAAAAAATATATGGGACCTGTGCAGATCTGCCTAAATTAAGTCATCCTCATAAAGTAAGAGACTGAGAACGGAGAGTTGTGAACATGTCGACCAAAGCACCCGTCTACTTTGAAGGAGCTAAAAGTTTCAGCAGTTGAGATCAGAGCTTTATGGGAGTGGAACAGAAAATACCACTGT
This sequence comes from Maxillicosta whitleyi, assembly GCA_029822895.1. Taxonomy (NCBI): domain Eukaryota; kingdom Metazoa; phylum Chordata; class Actinopteri; order Perciformes; family Neosebastidae; genus Maxillicosta; species Maxillicosta whitleyi. Next base: position 1,943,160 of record JAPSES010000001.1, read on the forward strand.
TAAATACATATAAACTGAAGTTCATCCAAAGGCTTGTTGGAGACTCCAAGGTCAACTGGAAGATGTTTGTGTGATCTGATGGAGTGTTTTGGCTATCAGACCAGATGCTAAGTTTAGGGAGCACACTCAAGGAGTGAATAATTTTTATAGATACCACATAGATGGAGAGGACTGTTCATTAAAGTGTGACAAAATTCCCAAGATAGAATAAAAATGATGTAATAATATATGGATTGATAAAGGTGATAAATAAAAAGTAGACAGAGCAGTAAGGCAATTAAGACAGAGGTAAATACAGAAAAAACACAACACTTATAAACATTTGGGGGAAAATAGGGAATAAAAAGGAAATACAAAGAAGCCAAAAAGGTCAGTCTTTCCGACCTGTTGTCCTGTTCGTCTCTTCACTCCCTTTCCAATTTGTGTTTCCTCCCAAAATTCCTGGTCCTCCTCATCAGTTCCAGACAGACTGTCATCACTACCTCCTAAATGTAACACACATAAAGAGGACAGTACATGATGTTCGCAACTTAAGGAACACATAGTGAATACCAGACAGACCTATTTAAACTGGGCTGAACTGAAACCTGCTGTTTTGGTTAGAGTTATACTGCTTTGCAACTCTTACCGAGTTTCTCAGCAATCCTCTCCCTGACACTTTTTTGTCGTGGGGCAAACTCAATTCTTTTCTCATAATCATCAAGCTCATCATCATCATCATCTTGGTCTTCTTCATCCTCCCTGCTTAAATGTTGTGGAGTACTGCCAGAGGAGCTTCGGCCATCTTTATCCAAAGAAATGAATTCTTTTTGGGTTCGAGCTGCACGCCGCTGCCTTCTCGCTGCCTCAATCTCTTTAGCTTTAGGAATAGTTACTGGAATAAAAAACAAATCCACAAACACATACTTGAATGAAAAGACATCAACATCAATGAGGACAAGTTTGGTTTATATTGTAGTTTAGACCTAATGATAGCTGATTTACCACCCTAAAATAAATACAGGTGCAAATACCTGGCTTTGAAGGAGAGCAGCTAGATCCTGAACTAGATGAGGAAGACCAGGCATCACCTTTTTCTTCATCATCATCATCATCATCATCACCATCATCATCGTCATCATCAGAATCCTCAACAGTAGCATCATTATCATCACAGTGGAGAGGACGTGGTGAAGCCTGGCTGCTGAAATTTTCCTTTTGAGCAAGAGATGGACCTTTTCCATCTGCAACTATGAGAGAGTACATACATCTTAGCTGTATAAAAATATAATGAAATGGAATGGAAGACATGATGAACGTAATTAATCTACATAATCAGCTAAATACACTCAACACTTAGGGTAGTGAACACCCTACATATAGTATATCAGTTTTTCTATCATGCAACTGATATTAATGAGAAATGACATTAATAGTAAAACCACATACTGCCCATCCTACTCTTGTGCAAGAGTCAAATTTGGGTATGTACAGTGTAGTGACATGTCAGTGTCCAGATGGTGCATAGAGAGCTCATGACTCTACAATGATCAAACAGGTACCTACCAGACTTGGGGGTGGTCTTCACAGGTGAAGCCTCTCTCCTCTTGAATTGGAACAGCACAGCTTTCTCAGATGACTTCTTTAGCCTAAACTCTGGTTCCCCTGCTTTGGAAGGGGAGAAGCAGATGTGTACTATTGGACATCCAAATGTATTGATATAACAGCCTAAAACAAGACAATGCATGAAGCATACTCAACTTTTATTTTAAAAAATACATTGAGATCTTCGTAAACACGTCCGAAGAATGATCAGAGCTTATCTAACCGACATTGATTATACTGATCAGAAATTTCACAAAGCTACTTTAAATCTGTCGTTGACTAAACGTTTGATTGGGCACCATCTTTTACACATGAAACTCACATTAAAATAAAAGTTACCTTCTTCAGAGAAACTGAGTGTCGCGTTTGTTTTCTTTTTTCCTCCATCTGTCTCTTTCCTCTCTGTTATGAGCTCCAGCGCCTCCTCGTCCTCCTCAGAACTGTCCGTTTTAGGAGGCGTAGTCTCCCGCTTGGAGCTGCATGAAATGCCGCGGTTCTGGGGCACTTTAGACGGCTTGTTTACGACAACCGCTGCTTTCACATTCTCCTCTACATTTCCGCTGTTCTTCTGCTCGCCCTCTTCATCGCTTGAGTCGTCTTTTCTCTGTCTAAAGTTTCGCCTGGGCTTTTTGTTAAACATTTCTCTAAAATTAATCGCGAACAGACAGTGAACGACTCGAGAAACAAACCGATATACGATATGTCGAAAAATGCTTCAAGGAGTCGCCAAATGTAACGTGAATTCACCGCAATGCATTACGGGCTATGTAGTGAGAGAATTGGAACTCGTAAGAAACTTGAAACTTTTTGCACTCTTATATGGATTATGAAGGTACGATATACATTTTCATATAAGGGAAACCACACTACTTGTAAAATGTTTAGCTTTTATAATATATGACAGACGTAAACATAGTATTAGGGATAAATAAATTATTCATGGATGGCACAGGTGGTTTTCTGTGGTAACACTATCTAAAATTGGTTCACTTTTAAGTGGTACATACGTATACGTAATGTAATTGTTATCAATGGCTACAACATTCTTTAAATATGAGATTCAAAATTAAGAATACCCACGTGGTTCAGGTGGTTTTCTGTAGTAATTTTAACTAAAATTTGGTTAGTTAAGTGTAATAAACGTTATTACTAGCTACTAGTCTGTAGATATGAGATTCAATTGATACATATGTAAGGAAAACATCGTAAATTTGTATTGTTCCTTATCTTTTCCCATCAGTTCTCCCTTGAATTGTTCTCCTTCTCCATCTGTTCATCTTTTATTCCTCCCTGACCCCGTGTCTCTCCTCCCACTCGGTGTGGACGTTAACAGCGCCCAGCAGCCACACAGCTCTGATCACTCGTCGTCAGCCATGTTGTTGGTGTGACACACTGAGCTGTCAGCAACAGGTCCTCAGAGGAGGAACGCTGTTAAAACGTTCACATTTCTCCAACAAATACTGCTCTTCTACGATACTAAACCTCTCTAAGTGTTCCCTGGAAATCGCCCAGAAGCGGTGGATGATAACCTGAGCACCGGGAAAAGTCGGACGTTGATGTTTTTTTGTCGAGTGGAAGAGGTACGCAGACGAAACTGCTTATCTAAGCACGAGTGGAAGTTTGATATGGTCCTGGTAGTGTTTCCAAACATAGTTTACGTGCCTTATTTTGGCTTTCAGTCAATAATCTTATCTGTGATTGTTTGTTTACTTGGTCTTTTTTGATTTAGGAGTGCAAAATGAACACATACCGAGGGTGATGCTTCACTGTTGATCTCTCTAAAGAAGTTGGGATGTGAATTAGCTAGCTGAATTAAGATTGTACTAATGAGACGTTTGTATTGATATAGACGACTTATGCCTATTTTTTAGCAAAGAAAGCTTTAAAGAGGAAACTTATAAAAGGGAGAGAATGCAGGAAAGTGTCCGAAATTCCTCTCGGTTCAAACGAGTTGAGCAGGTTGCAGGATTGAGTCTGGCTGGTGACAAGTGATCAGGGAATGTTACTGTATCAGTTTATCTCACAGACTGACAGAAGGAGATAAAGCATACTTTAAGCATTCAGGAAGAAACACTTGTTTTTTTTTTAAGGCTCAATGATATATTTACTTTAATATTACAGTTTATTTAGGCCTCCTTAATACTTATAGTACTGTCCAAATTGAGAGAACAACTGTCATTTGCATGTCTTCAAACCTGGAAAAACACAACTAGTAATAGTTTCATACACAACGTTTTGCAGCACCAGAGCTGCAATAAGTACTGTTGATTTAGTGGATGCAATTTGTCTGCATTTATTTTTGATTCACTGCTATACATTTAGTAAGATGTAGTTCTGCACCTGTGATTGTAATCTCAGTAGTTTCTGATTTAAAACTGTTTGTTTAGTAAAATAAGCAATCTGAACACATCACATTAGGGAAATTAGTAGGAAATTACCATTTATAGAGGAAATGATGACTTACTGAATTGCTGAAGAATATTAATAATAATGAAACCTAATGTCTTAAGGCTGATGCTTAAAGGCAGAAGTCATGTTGATTGCACTGTGAGGTTTGCACTGCATTGATAAGACTGATCTGAGGAGCATTTGCCTTGGAAATAAATTATATATTTATGGTGAATGGATATTTTTAGTAGACAGCATGTTGACAGTTCCTTAGAAGGTGCTATTGGGGATCTGCTAAAGGGGAGAAGAACATAATTATTGATCATTATTGAGCCAAACAAATGTATTCACATGCTTGAACAAAATAATCCTTGTTTCTCAGTAGATTTTACTGTGTTAAGGTTTCCATTCAGGTGCACTTGTTACCTTACATTACATGAATGGTCATAGCTATGGCTGCAGTTATTAATAATGTGTATATTCAATTACTTTTTCAATCGTCTGACTGATTTCTTGGCCTTAAAATTTACACAACATTCAAGTGTTTCCCAATGCTTCCTGCTACAGAGGAGTAAAGAAACTGTATAATATTCACTTTGAAGAAGCTGTAATCAGAGAATTCTGGAAAATAAAAATATCTTAAAATATCATTCAAACCAATTATTAATTCAAATTTTAAAATAATCACAATCATTGCCTTTATAGTCATACCCATGGGTTGCTACAGGGACATATGTGATTGATCATAGGCCAACTCTTTTTTTTTCTCTGCAATTATGAAATAATATTTGATTGACATTGCAGTTATAAAAAGAAACAGAGCTTAATGTTTCCATGTTCAGGGCAAGGTGGTCTCTCCTGTGAATTGATTAGGCTTTTCATTGTTATTATCATTATTAGATATGCCTGTATACTTACTAAATATGTCCAGCATGCAATTGCAATTTTTAAGAAAATGATTTTTTCTTCTTAAAATACTTTCACTGAAACTTTTGCAAAGATGACAAACAGAACAACTGGACTGCTCGTGTTCTAACATCAGTTAATATTGCAAAATGATTTATCAGACATCCTGATATACAGATCAGGGTGGGACAAAGTACAGTAAATCAGGGAGAGGCATGCCTTGCCTCTTAAGAAAACAAAACACAGTAGTGCAAACAGTACCAATTAAATCCAATCTGACTTACTACAAGAACCATGTTCAGCACTTTTATAATATGACTTTAAGACTTAGATGGACTGTTTAGCATTGATTTAATGCCTCCAGCCAAAGAGTAATAGAGGGTCTGTAAAAATAAAATGACTCCCATGCAGTAATTGAATTAATAATGAGATAGCAGGAGAGGGAAAAAGAATGAGTGATAAAGGAGGACATTTGATTGTGATTTTTACTGTACAGAGCCAGACACAGACAGAGATGGAGTCACAAGGCAGAAAGGGTGTTGTAGTTGGAGTTGATGTCATTGAAGTGAGGTCAGCGACTGAGGCGGCTCCAAATCAATCATTTCTTAGAACAACTCCGGTCAGCCGGGCAGTGCTTTGTTTCTGAGCTGCACTGGGACGAGGACAGGCTGCAGTCACACAACTAGTTTGGGTGTAGATTGAGGACAGGCACAGATACACGATGACATACAGGAAAAATAACTATCCAGATCACATCCAGGGAATAAGGAAATCGAGAAGAAAAGATTATTTGTATAATATCTCTGTTTCTTTGCCTCATATCATTAGTCTCCGTCAGGGTCATCTGTTACTTTTTTCAGTGAAGGATATGTGTCTGCACAGTATTAAATACACTGGACCTAAGAGGCAGACAGACAGTGACAGAGAAGCAGAATGTAAATATTTGCCAGAAGTAGCCAAGGTCAGGGAAAACTTTGCTATTTAACCAACACATTTCATTGTTGTGTATATCAGCTGACAGACTGTATGGGCCTGTATTTCAACAGGGAGTTTATTAAACGGGAAGCAGGTGAGATCTGTACAACACAGACAAGCAATGAATAAGTCTCTATGATTAGTAAATGCCCTAACTCAATCAACTCATACATATTGTCCTCATATTGTCGATTACTGTTATTCCAACAGGAGCGTTGTAGTCACTATTTTCATCATGGGTTTGAATGTTGTCAGGGTATTCAATTATGAGGTAAACAACCTGTGTACAGTGTCAAATATGAGTCATGTGTATTCAACTTAATCTGCATTCTATTCATCTGACATGCAGTAACTCATGTGACACGGTACGTTTTCAGCATATTACCAGGTATTAGGTGCAAGGTCTCTAATCTGTTGTCCATTAACAACTATTTCATCCATTAATGTTCCATTTATCACTCATTAGTCAACTAATTATTTGTCAGAAAGAGCCAAAGAGTAGATAAAATAGGGTGTTGCTGAAGAATACACAATGAAACAACTAAAGCAAAAAAAGCAAATCATATGACGCTTGAAAGCAGCTGGTTATCCACATAGTTGAAAACATGGATGCATCTTACATCATGCATTGATTATGTTACTTTAATGTTGTTTGACTGTAGATGAATGCAGCGTCACAGAATGAGGGCTTTTCTGTAGAGGGGTTTTTTAATTTGTGTGGGCAGCTTCTATTGAATAACTTCATCTGTGTTATGTTAGTTGTTTTTTTTTCTGTGGTTCTGGTGTTCTGCAGGTCCCGTTGACTCTTATGCAGGTCCCGTTGACTCTTATGCAATAGTTTATTTAAAATTAGAAACTTTTGGTTGTCAGGATATTGCTCATACCTTTTTGGTAAATGAGGGTGTCCTCTCAGCACTCTGTTTTCACTGGGTTTTAATAGGGCCTGCATAGTCAATGAAATAAAAACATAGTCAGTGTTTTGGGTGGCTGATCAGTGTGCAGACCTTGGTGCAGGTTCTTCCTCAGTGGGTTTATCACTACATAAAGGCAAACTTTGTTGTCCCCCTTAGGGACAGTAGGCATCTACTCAGACAGGGAGCACTTGTTTTGTGTGTGTATGTATGTGAAAGGCTTAGATTTGCATGAGGTTTTGCAAAGCAGATGGTTATGGAGTCCACCACTGGAGTCAGTTGTTCAGTGGGTCAGTTGGTCAGGCAGAAATCCAGACAGGAAAACCTGGACTGGTCTCTCACTCTGGAAACAGTAAACCTTAGAGCTGCCAGTATATCAGTCTACTGCTATCTTTCATTTATTCATTATAATTCCCACAGTGTTGTATTACCAGTGGTTACATTACAAGTCAGAGTTAAGTGTTAAAACAACCACATTTACAACAGGAAAGGCACTCAGAGACTATAAACCTCTACTAAGCCCCCATGGTCCTGCTGTTCCCTCAAATACCCCATTTCTATGTTAGAAAAAACTCTGTGTTCATTCTGATGGCTCTTTCTGCCTAAGTGTCATTAAAATTACTTCAGTGGTTAATTCTGCCAAAGTACTACCAAAGTAATGAAAATATAACCTTCTTGGTAAAGGTAATATTTACACAAATAATTGTTCTTAACTTTTTGATAATGCCGTGTTTAGATGAATTACTTTTTTTTTTTTTTTTTTTTTTTTTTTTTTATTTCATAAAAATAATTTTGCCAGTGTAGCAAAAAGATGGAAT
>JAPSES010000001.1:1952126-1980584 GCA_029822895.1 Maxillicosta whitleyi
TCGTGGATTAGAACATCATCTTGCTCTGGATCTGCCCTCAGTTTGTAGAATTTTTTTGTGTTTTTTTTGTTTTTTTTGAGTTCATAAAAATAATTTTGCCAGTGTAGCATCAATATGGAATTTTTGTCCAGAACAAGTCCAGTGAAGGCCATCTCTTGTTAATGAAGAATAGAAACTAAAGAAGTCAAGGATAAAGGAGACTGTTGTAGAGGAGGAGGAGATGGAGAAAGCAACAGATGGCAGGCATGCTGATCCCTGGCCTTCAGTCATAGAAACTACACACTGTCACTCTCACTCATTTTCTTTTCCCAGTCATATTTTCGTAGTTCATGTTATGAGCATCAAATGGCTTCTACAAACTTTACAACACCACCCACCATCAAACTCTAAAGGTGATACATTTCTGACTGGATTCTGATACCAAGTCATATTTTCTGAAATATCAAAGCTATGCTCTCTCTGCCAGAATACACGATCACTTCCTGTCACCTGACCCAGTACCAGGAAATGCTTGTTTCTGTGTTTTAGCGGGCAGGAAGCGTTAAGCAGAATGATTGGAATTTCTCTCCTCCTTTTCCTCCTCTGACTTCATCATGTGAGTGTTACCGACTGATTGGAGAGCGATAAAGGGAATATAAGTATCTTTTTCACAGTGTCCATACATGTGCATTAATGAAGTGTAAAATACAGTTTGGCAGCCAGCAAAAACATTAAAGGGCTCATTTTTGCTAAATCCACTTTTATTAGTCTTTGGTTCAGTTATTTGTGTTCATACAATTTGAATTTGAACCCTCCAGGTGCTGCAAAGCTATCTTTATATTAATTTTGGCAAAAGTCAAGTGGATTTCTACAACCCATTTTAATTTCTGCTGATGTTGTTACGTCTATAACTAGTTACATCAGGACATTTGCACATATAAGGTCAAGACTTCTGACGAACATTTCTCATATACATTTCAAACATAATTATTTTTCAGCAGAAGTGGATGTAGTCCATACTGAAAATATGTCCATACTTCAAGCCAATTACCTCAAATGTTCAGTAGTTTGTTGAACAGGACAGTGCAGCATAGCCAACAACCTGGAGGGGGTGGGGCCTGAAGTGGCTCATTTGTATTTAACGGCCCAATGCTCAAAACGACCTTTCTGGTGTCATTTCTCGAAAATAGGGTCAAAGATGGACCTGTGGAGTTTAATTAATGAAGAATTAAGACTCCAGCATGGCATTTACAGTTTATGTAGACTACAGGGAAATGTTTTACAATGCATAATTCAATTTTTTTTTAAAACAAAATATTACTTCTTTTAATTTCTAAATTAAATGTAATGGTACATTTAATATGCTCACTCCAGCTTTAAAAAAGAGAAATAAGCTTTAAAAAGTTTTCAGTCTTCAGTACTCCAGTCTTCAACTGAGAGACCTTCTGTTGTGTCTGTTCTCCTAAAGCAAAGGGCCACTATTCATGCCACAGCAGAAAACTGTTTGAAATCCAAACAAATCCATTTTGTAGAGGCTGTATTTCAGCAAGCAGAACAGTGCCGCAGTCAGTACTGAAGCCTACTAATTCAGTATTTTGGCAAGTCCAGTATGAGATGGACTGAGGTCAACTCACTGCACTCTGCTGCAAACAACGTTGAAAAGCATTGAAGATTGGAAATTGGTTAAATTCAGTGAGAAGAGACGAAAACTCAGAATTTAAAAGAAACAAGCCCCTCTGGTTCTTAAAACATGTTCATGCTGCAGTTGCATGACTCAACAAGAACAGGGTAAGTGTGATGTAACACACTTGGTCATGGGTGACACAAGAGTGTAAAAACAGGTTTTACAAAATGGGTTTAAAATGTATTTAAATTAACCACAATTCAGAATGTTTCATCAAACTATACAACATACACTTGTGGGTTATATATCTATTTTATGTACTGTTGTAGTTTAATCAGCTGTTGTGTTATAATCTATCAGGTCAAGATGTTCATCTTCAATAAAACAGACCTGTGTTCAGCTTTGTGACGATGCATTTTTCTGTGAATCCAAGGGGGTTTTAATGACTTTATGTAGCCTAACTCAAGAAGAAGAACATTTTTAACGTCAACCCACAAAAGAAAATTCAAACATTTAACATCACCACATTTGGAGATATATGATTTTCTTTAGTTATCTGAAAAGTAACTAAAGTTGTAAGATAGCCTAAATGTAGTACAGTGAAGTAATAAAACTGTAAAACACACAATACCCAAGTACTGATAGCTCAAATCCATGTTTAAGTGCATATTCAATAAAGGTTCTGTGCTATATTCCAATCTTTGTAGTATGACTCAACCCACTGTAGATTAAGCGGGTCATATTTTGCTAAACCTACTTTTATTAGTCTTTGGTTCATTTATTTGTGTATTTGGACCTAATGGTTCAAAGAGTTTGCAGTTGAACCTCCAGGTGCTGCAAAGCTATCTTTATAATTATTCTGGCAAAAATGGAGTGGATTTCTATAACCTGTTTCAACTGCTTATTTTATTAGTTTTATAACTTGTTATGTCACAACATTTGCACAGCCAATGAACTGGAGGGGGTGGGGCCTGAAGTGGCTCATTTGCATTTAAAGGGCCAGCACTCAAAACCACCTTTCTTGTGTCATTACTCAACTATAGGGTTGAAGATGTACCTGTAGAGTTGAATTAATGAAGAATTCAGACTCAAGCAGAGCATTTACAGTTTATGTAGACCACAGGGAAATGTTTTAAAATGCATAATTCTATTTAAAAACGCAAAATATCACTCCTTCAACATTGTAGTTCAAGCAGTAGATGCTGTAAGACTAGAAAACAATTTTAGACTGTTCCTGGAATACTTGTGTAAGTACACTACCCTTGCTGAGTGAGTGACAGGGCTACGTTAACTGTTATCAGGTGCCTCTGTATCTGCTGAACAGTGAGTATAAATGCCTTCTCGTGTGTGTTTATCAGTGGACCTTGTGTAGTGTTTTTGAACTGGTTCTGGCCACTACAGTGTCAGTGTGGAAATGTTGGAATGTGTCCCAGAGTGTTTAAAAGGTTTGGGATGCAGCCAGCATGCTCTTGACTGAAGAGAACAGGAGAAGCTCTGTTTGACTCTGCTGACTGACCAGAATCTGTGTCTTTCTCTCAGCATTTCTGTCTCCTCTCTGCTCAGTGACAGCGCTGTCCCGTCTTAGCTGCAGTATTGACTGACTGGGCTGTAACTGTGTTTTGCAGATGGCTACGAGCAGTAGCTGAGGACGCCGCTGGGAGTTCCCCCCCCCTCTGCCTCTGACACCTGCAAATATGAATGGTAAGACCGCTGCAGTGTGTGTGTGAGTGGATGTGTAAAAGACAAGACAATAGTGGGAGGGCATGTGTGTTATGTGTTTGTTGGGGCTCTACAAAATGTCAGTTGTAATAATTCCCAGTGTGATGCATGTGTGTGGCTGCATCTGCATCCCTCCTATTACAGTAACTTATCTCTGTGAGTACAGTGTGTTTCATAAAAAGTCAAACTTCTCAGTCTTTAAAAATGGATTAATTCACACAAAGATGGGGTTATTTTGTTTGCTCAAAAAAAAACAACCCACCCAGTATTTAGTTGTTTCAGTGTTTTGTGGTTTAACTTACTTTTACTTATATTCTGGAACTAACATTTGCTCATTTTGTACTTTTGCAATGTTCAACCCTTTCATTTCTGAAGAATACCACCATTTGGCAAATGTATGTCACACCTGAATCAGAAAGAATAATAGTTCTCTAGTTCATTCTGCCATCCAAAAATCAGTCTTAAAACTTGGGGAAAAATATAGATTTGACTTTACTGGGATAATTATCAATATGGACTGATAAAAATGTTTATGCTGATAAAAGCTTTGTCCATATTCCGCAACCTACGTAGGAAAAAGACCCATTGAAGATGACATGGCAGCCTGTGTGTGTTTGTTTTTAAATTCCATTTAGCAAGTGATTTGACCCACTTTCTCTAATTTTTATAGACGCCAGAGTTACCGATAGTTGTCTTGGCCTGTGCTTTATTTACATGTTGGATCTAATGTTTCTGTATTTTCACATCATTATTGTTTATAGTTATGGTTACAGTACTAGCCTAAGTCAAGTCTGTTTGTAAAGAATAGAAGGGGAGCAAAGGGCTAACACCAAATTTACAGGAACTGTACATGTTTTTTTTCATATAATGAAGTGAACTGTCTTTTCACTGTGTGTGCTAATCAACTGTGGGGTAAACACAGATGTGTAGCCAGCCTTCACTGAGTAAATACTGGTCCATGTGTTTGCTTGTTCTGACCTTCTATCTGAAAAAGGCAGCAGCTCCATTATCACTTTGCCAATAAAATCCCATTATCTGATTACCACCAACACTGGACTTGGCGTTGTCTCTCATCTCATCTATTTGTGGGTGTATGCTAAAGTGAGGACATTTTGGCTGATCCTCTCCTTCAGATAATCTGTTAAAAAGCCAATTGTGGGTTAAGCGTTCACTTATACTGTATAACACAATATGTGAGTAAGTAAAAGTTTTGCATGTGTCTGTGTGCTCCTGTTTGTTGAAAATTGTAAAACAAAAATAAAAAAAACCCTTCTCTTACTCATTTTCAATTATGCAAAGTGTGTTCTTGTTTTGTTTTCTTTTCTTAGCTTCAGGTACTATCTCTGTGTGTGCTTTAGTTGTTTGATTTATTCAAAGCGTGACAAGGTAAATATCATTGGGCATGTCTGAGAAATGGCTTGAATTGGTAAAATTATTTGATTTAATAAAGGAATTTAATAAGGGAATTCAAATAATTGGTTCATAATAACTGATTGATGTTTATCGAGCATGGATCTGTTTAAAAATAAATAAATAAATAAATATAGCTGTATTGTCAAAGGTCAGATAGAGACAAGAGGTCAAACTTAACATAGTAAAGTAGCATTTATCTGATACACAGCAAATGACTTGAATAAACTATCAGTAGAGTTTAGATTTGCCCTAAATTTAGACCTATTTAAATCCAGATGGAAAACATTCCTCTTCATGTGCCTATGAATGAACTGATCATTTTTAATCACTGCGTGTTCGTTTATCATGTTTTTAGCATACGCTTATTTCTTTTCATTACATTTTTGTATTTCAGTCTTCTATTGTTCAATCATTCCATTCATTTTCCTCTGGATGTTCCTTTTGTTTATGTTGAAGCACATTGAACTGCCTTGTGTATGAACTCCACTATATGAATGAACTTGCTGTAAAAAAAAAACAAAAAACTGTCATGCCCATTGCTTCTTTTTACTAATTTCTGTGTCATTTCCTTTAGGGGGTCTCAGTGTATGGGCGGTTTCTCCTGAGGAGAGGAACAAACATGATCAGAAGTTTGACACACTCTCCCCAACAATGGGTTACATCTCGGGTAAAAAAAAAATACACATTATAATCCAGTAATGTGAATTGAAATAGCAGGGAATTTACTGAAAATGATGCACATTAATCAAGACCACATTCTTGCACAAATACATCTAAAAATAAGTAACTCATAAATACATGCATATCTTTGAAGGATGTTTATTTGACCAAATTAATACACAAATACTCTTTCCTTCCACTTTGCCTTTTTATAGGGGAACAGGCAAGGAAGTTTTTCCTCCAGTCTGGGCTGCCTCCCTCAGTTTTGGCTGAGATATGGTATGAAGCAAACACACTCTCCTATTCACAATTATCTGTATTTTCAGATTTTATACCTATAGGTGTTTGGCAGCATTCAGTCAAATTTACACTTCGTTTTCTGTGACTCTCAGGGCCCTGGCCGATATGAACAAAGATGGGAAAATGGACAGGCTGGAGTTTTCTATTGCCATGAAGCTCATTAAGCTAAAACTGCAGGGTACACCGCTTCCATCTGTGCTGCCAGTCATCATGAAGCAGCCTCCTGTTCGTGCTCCCAGCCTCAAAGCCCCCACCTCAACAATGACCAGCTCACCTTACGGTACAGGTATGCTACCTTTATGCATCCCAGACGGAAATGGCTAAATCAAACACCAAATACCAGAAATGAGAGTAGACACAGAGGTTAAAGCATGATTAAAAGATTTAAGATTTATTTTTGAAGTTATTTGGACTCTTATGTCATATCTGTTGTTTATCTAATGTGTGCCTGTCTCCTAGGTTTGGCTCCTGTGCCTCTGATGCCTGGGACAATTTTGACCCCTATCCCCATCGGAGCCACTGGTCTGTCACCTTTGACACCAATGGCAGGTCTCGCTCCGTTGGTACCAACAGCCACAGGCCTCAGCCCTCTTGTGGGCTCCACCTCCACCATACCCCTAATGCCCACTATGGGAACCACCACACTGCCAAACGGCACCATAGGAATTCTCCAGCCCATCCCAACTGGAGCTTTGGCCACTGGTATGTAGGATTTTCATTTAAACCCTTACTTGTCTCCTACTTTTCCCCCTGCTGTGCTACTGAGACAGTGTTGGTGACAAGTCACTGTGGGGTTCCTACTATGATACACACACATGAATCTGTTCTTTCATAATCTGCACAGTGATGCTTGTTTTCTGTATCTGCTGTTTCTATTAAAACCTTTGAAGAGTGTAGTTCCACTTCGTGTATTAGAAGATATATGAGCATATCAGCAGAATGAACTCTTCATTTTTTGGTGTACAATAAGGGAAGTGAACTTGCATAGGGCCATTAATTCTGCACTGGTTCTGCAGAGTCTGGTCAGACTGTCTCATTTCCATACAAATAGCCTCTCTGTCCTTGAGATAGACTGTCGGGATGACAAGCCACCAGAGAGAAGTCTGTCCTCCCATTACAGAAAACCATTGGAAATAACTACAGCAATTACATTTATTGTGTGATTTAATTAAATCTGTCACATGTAATTTTAATCATCAGAGATAGTGAGAAAAATATGTGATTGATTTATTGTTATTAATCAAATTGTCTATGATTACAAACGGACTAAATCCAAATATATCGATTTTAGTAAAACCCTTTCATTTATAACAGAGTGATCATTCTATTGTGCCGCATCCTTTGGCCATGCATGGATACCTTCTTTTGGCAGATATCATGAAACTCCATTTCAGGAGCGGTGGTTCATGTGCCAGTATACACTAAAATTTTAGTTTTTCACATGTAATCTCCATTTGATTTTTCACTCCCTCTCCTCTGCCAATGAAATTAATGATCATTGTTCTAAGTAGTCTGTGTCTGTCATGTCTAGAACCATCATGTAACCAGGCATCAGTTGATGAATATGCTTGTAATTAGTTTTGGTGATTGTGCTTTATAAAATAAGACTGTTTATAGTAACATATAGTAACTTATTGTAACTTAACACTCCAATCTTAACTCGGTTAAAGTGTAGAACTTTTAATAAACCTTTGACAATAATCATTGTTTACTACTGACTTAAAGACATTATTTGAGCAAATTCAGCTCTATTTACCAGTCAAAACCATTTTCTATGAAGGAAACATATAAAATGTGATGAGTTACTGTGAGTGAAGTAAAATAATACTTTTTACATTTTTAATAGGATAGCTGTAATCAGAAATTTTTACATTCCAAAATTAACCTTACAATACTTTTTAATCAATATATGTGTGTTTGATACATGTATTTTCAGGCCTTCCTCTGTCCGCCTCCTCTTATAACTCTCCAGTAGGACGCTCCTCTTCTCCTGCTGGTATGAGCAAGCCCTCACCGCTGCTCGACCTGGGATCCAACAGGTAATGCAAACACACACTGCCTTTGTAGTTGAAAAGACCTTTCTTCTTTTCTAATACAAAAACCTAAAGTCACAGCATTTCATCCTGAGTGCTTCAGTCTCACCTTAACTTATTACCTAATTTTAACCTGATCCCTCAAGTTTTAACCACTTTTTAAAATTTCAAAATATTAACAAATGTTCTTACTCTCAAAAGCTAAACATTAATTCTTTGGTTCTCTTCTCTTCATCACACATGGATCTTCCTAAAACCCATCAGTGTGTGTTTTGTGTTGTCACTTTTTTTGTTTCAGTTCTACTTCCTTGTCTCCCTCTGTGATGTCCCCCATGCTTTCTGGGCCCAGTGACTGGGCTGTGCCTCATGCCTCCAGACTGAAATACAGACAGCAGTTCAACAGCTTGGATAAACAGATGACAGGATACCTCACTGGTACGATGTGTGCATTAGTGTGTAGGTCATAGAAAAAAACGAGTTATGTCTGGAATGCAGGCGTGGATGCTCATGAAAAAAGCAGCAACGATTGCAGTTACCTTTTTTTTTTTTTAATGTGTGTCAAGTCTTAGCTAAGGAAGCAGAAGCTATTTCTGCATGAGCTGTGGGTGTGTTCAAGCACACATAGTTTCTCAACAAACATAAGTCAAGTATGAATTTGTCTTTTCATTTTGTGACTATAATCCTTGTTCGACCTGTTCTGATGAAATGGCTACAGTACATGCTTACAGATGATTTCCTTGTTACAGTGACATTACATGTAATATAACTGGCATAAACTCCCAATCTTAGAATTATATTCTATTTTGTGTCCCTGCATCACATGGTTGTCCACATCTCCATGTCTCCCGTGGTTTACATGAAGTGAACAAGAGCCATGTAATAAATATTGGTGTTGCTCATTCACTGAGAATCCTTTTATCATCAGCTCTTTTGTTCAAGACACTCAAAAACGGTTTACATGTTGTACGTAACATAACACGTTTCAGCACACGCTGTATTGTGTAAAGTGATACACACACACAAACCCACACACCCTTCACTGCATACTCCCACCACACCCGCACATTTGTCCCATACATTTTGCTCTCACATTTACGACACACTTGATATTGTTGGCAGGTCAACAGGTGAGAGGAGCCATGGCAACCACAATGCTGACTCAGACACAACTGGCCTCCATCTGGTAAGAATATTTTGTGTGTTTCTGCGTGCCTCATATATCATACAGTGTTCTTATTAAAAACCCATCCTTCTTTAACTGGCATGTGAGTACGCCTTTTCAAATTACAAGTTTACAAGTCAAGGGTGTTTTTTACTGAGAGCGGTGAAGGACAGAAAACTTTATTTGAGCATTAAGGTTATGTTTATCCAAATTTCAAAAAACCTTGAGTAAATGTGCATTCAGAGGACAATACTGTCTGAGATTGTTCCTTCTTATGCCCTCCAATTGTAATCCTTCTGCAGGACTTTAGCTGATATTGATAAAGATGGAAAACTAAAAGCAGAGGAGTTTATTTTGGCCATGCATCTCGTGGATATGGCGAGGAATGGACAACCACTCCCTTTAACTCTGCCAAATGAGCTGGTGCCTCCCTCACAAAGGTAGGTAAAATAAAAAGCACTAAAATACTACACGGGTCATAGAAACCTAATGTGAATTACATTGATGCAAGTGTTCATTATGCTATTGAACTGTGCATTTCAATAAATTTGTTGAATTCTGTATTCCAGGAGTACAATGAATGGATCAAGCTCTTCTGTCTATGCAGCTCTGATTGACGACTTGGACATTGAACCTCCTCAGAAAACCAAGAGCAACTGTTAGTATTGATGCTACCAATAACTATGGTGTTGCATTTACATCATTAATGTCAAAACATCTATTCGCTGTAAATCAATTAATAAGCATAGTTGTTATGTTGTATTGTACTGGAAGACAGTATGAAACTACCAGACTAATAAGCATCGTGTCTATTTGGGACAGATGTTACTTTTAAAACATAAACTGTTACTTAACTAAATTAAGCATCTTTTCTAGATGTATTCCTTGGGGATAATTCTATTGCAGCAGTTTCAAAATATTTCTGAGCCATTTTTTAGATATTAGACTGTCATTGATTCAGACTAATATTTTTCTTCAGACTTGGTTTATTTTTCTTCCAGCTCTCTCACTGTCTCCCTTGCTTCTAACACTCTCAGTTATTGTGCACGAAATATCTGGCAGTTAATATCTGAATGTGTGAAATATTTTTAGCTTGTGACCTTATTTTGTCACATTAGCACCACATTATATATATTTGGATGACAAAATGCCAGCCGGATATTATATACACTTACAGCACAGAACTGTACACCTCAAACCACCCTTAAAAAGACTTTCCTTCATTATATCTTTTTCTTTTTTACGTTCAGTGACATTTGAGGATAAATTCAAAGCGAACCTTGAACGAGGGAACGCAGAACTTGAAAAAAGACGGCAGGCTCTGCTGGAAGCAGAGAGGAGGGAGCAGGAGAGACGAGCTCAAAAGGCACGAGAGGAGCAGGAGAAGAGAGAGAGAGAAGCTCGGGAAGCAGAGGAGAGGAGGAGGATAGAAGAAGAGAGGAGGCTGGAGCGACAGAGGGAGCTGGAGAGGCAAAAAGAAGAAGAGCGACAAAGAGAGATTGAAAGAAAAGAAGTAAGAGAGCATCTCTTGTTGGAAAGTTTCTTTAAAGCCACCACATAGAGATGGTTATTACTTTTAATTTTGACTTTGTTTCACGTTTATTCCAGGCTGCACAAAGGGAGCTTGAGCGCCAGCGGAAGGAGGAGTGGGAGAGAAGGCGGAGAGGAGAGCTCCAGATAAAGAGGGAGCAGGAACAGGATGATATCATCAGGTTAAAAGCAAAGAAAAGGAGTCTGGAAATGGAGCTGGAAGCTGTGGTGAGTGCTGATAAGGCTATAAAGAAGTTGACAGTTTATCAATGCCATGAGCTGCAGTGAAATATGTTGACCCCAGTTGTACGTTAAGAAAAGTGTGTTTCCATGTTTCAATACCTCAGGGTAACAAGCATCGGCAGATCTCAGACCGGTTACGTGACATCCAGAACAAGAAGAAGCATCAGAAGACTGAGCTCGATTTAACCAGTCAAAGAAAAGATGCACGCCAACAGGACATCAACAGCCTGCAGAAACAGCTTGAGGTGCGTGTCCATATTTTTAATCACCCATCTTTCTCGTCTTTTCTCATTTTTTTTTTTTATTTCAAGTGGCAAAGAAGGCACAATGATCATATGGTCAAATATTTCTGTTACTTCCTAAAAGTGTGTAGTATCTTAAATATTTTCCCAAATATTGTTTTCCAGTGACTAATACTTGTTGCTACTGATGCACTTCCTCTTAAACAGGAATTCCAGAGGAAGTTGAGTCATCTGACTCCAGAGCAAAGGAGGCTGACTGAGAAACTCAAAAATATGGCCCTGAACAACCTGCCTGGTTAGTGTTGAGTCACATGAGGTGAACAAAGAATTAGATGACAGACGAGACTGCACTGGTGTAATGGACCAAACAGAAAATAGCCAATTTCAAGATAAAAATATGTGATTCAATATCTTTTTTCCTATCTACATCAG
The DNA here is from genome assembly GCA_029822895.1 of Maxillicosta whitleyi. Lineage (NCBI taxonomy): Eukaryota > Metazoa > Chordata > Actinopteri > Perciformes > Neosebastidae > Maxillicosta > Maxillicosta whitleyi. The sequence goes on from JAPSES010000001.1 coordinate 1,963,464, forward strand.
AATAATCTAATATAATGTCTAACATTTCCACTTAAGATTCTCTCAAAAATTCTGAATTTTGATTTTCTCAAAACAGTGTTCTAGTTAAAAAAAAAAAAAAAAAGTCACCAATCATTGTTGTTATTTATGGTTAATTTCATTGTTAAAGACATCATATGCCCTTTACAAACATTACTGGTTAATCCTGTCTATGGCAGTTTCATCAGAATCCACTAATATAGCATGAATGTATGTCACCAGATATAACATGAAGCTCAATGGGAGAGAAAGATTTTGATTGGCTTACAATTATCCATTACTTCATATCATATAATATCATATATCATATAATATATATTGTATTCGGTGCAGCAATGTGTAATTTTTACTGTTTGCAGTGTCTACGATGTCTACATTGAAGGTCGGGGTCAATGAGAAAAAAACATCTTGTATGAAACTGCGAGACCAACTGGAAGCTCTGGAGAAAGAGACTGCTGCCAAACTTGCTGAGATGGACCAGTATAACAAAGATACACACGTAAGTCAAAGTTTTATTGATGAAGTAGCTTTTTTTTATGACACTGGTTATTTCATTTAGCAAAAAAAGTTTAACATAACCTTTTTTATCCAAGAATAAGGCAGAACATTTGTACAGATTATTTGAAAGATGTGAGAATTTTTTGGAATTACAGAGTTTTTTAACGATAAAAATCTTTGGCTTAAGGCAGTAAATACAAAAGCACTTCAGTCATCGAAGTCTAGAAGTCGAATGTCTTACATTCTCACTCAGCAGACGTGCAGTACATACCAGTCCTTCAACTTAAAACAGTGTATGACGTTCATCGCCAATTTTTCATCAAATCTGTAAAACCCGAGTGTTAGCCTAAGTATCACAAATTCGTTAGTCTTTCTGTGATTAGGCACCTGAATCACTCCACTCACATTGAACAACTTCAAAGTTGACTCCATCGCAAGCAGTCTGGTTGTTTACATACCATACCGATATGCCGTTTTAGGCCTTTTCAGAAATATTGTTGCGAAGTGCATTGTGGCAATGGGAGTCCTACGCAGCTGCAGTATGGCTGCAGCGGCAACAAACACAGAAAGGGCTTTATTCCTTCTTGCTGCTGCGGTGACATGAAATTTTGAAAAGGCCGGAGTGACAGTCTGGGTTCAGTTTAAATTTGGTATGTAAACAAATGGACTTCTTGTGATGGCGTCAGCTTCAAAGTTATTCACCGCGAGGGGGTGTGTGATTAAGGTACATAATCACTAATCAAAACAACAGATTGGTGATACTTAGGCTATCACTCGGATTTTACAGATTTGATAAAAAAAAAAAAAAAATGAAACCGCTGCTTTAAGCTTCTTTTGAGGAATTTCTGTTTAAATTTGTAGCAGTCTGCAAAAATAAGTTTTCCCTTTTTTGCTCTGGGTTTCTTTTCTTCCTTCCATCCTTTCTGGTACCTTTAGAACAAATGAACACATTTCTAAGGTGTGAAATGTCTGTTTACTGTGGCACAAACATTAGTACCTTCAACTACTGCTTGGCCCTTGATGTCTTTCTTTGTTTCCTCCTCTAATCATCCCTTCCCGTCCCCTTTGTCTTTACCTTTTTCCTGCACTTTACTTCTTTGTCTTTGTGTTCTTTTCTGTACCGGATCCTTTTCCACTTGTTCATCACATACCCCTTGCCCCATCCTTTACAGTATAATGGTCCTGAGGACTCTATGCTTCAGGCTGTCCTTTGTCTGCAGGCCTGCCTTCGTAACCTCTTCTACCTACTAAAGGTTTTCTCTTAATTATTCATTGTTGTGCTCAGATTTTTGTCTCCTATGTCCTACTCTAATCTTTAATCGTTTCATGCTCCTCCATTGTTCAGTTACCTTGTCTGGTGCCTGGTGGTGGATTGATTTTGTGGTTTTTATTTTTGCTCTGTCTTTTCTTAGCTCACTTCCTCTTGTTTCTCTTTACACATGTCTCTCACACCATTCTACAAACTGATTAATATCTTGCCATGTATACATATATCCTTGGTACCCTGTGTGTTAGACTAGCATATATTCTCCACTGTTAATAAATATCTGTTTTTTGTCCAGGAACTGAGAGAAAGCCAGCAAAAGCAGCAGGCAGTATTGGACAAACTACGGAGCGTCAAGGAAGAAAAGCAGCGAGAACTGAAGCAAAAGAAGGAGCAGGAGGAGGAGAGGAGAAGAGAAGAGGAGAGGAAACGACAGGAGGAGGAGAGGAGGCGTCGGGAGGAGGAGGAAGCTCAGAGGTATTCAACTTCAACAGACTTTATGTCAAGACAAAATTTCATTGAGAATTTAGATTTAAAATTTGAAAGTCAGGATCGGGTAAATTCAGAGAGTTGTTCCCAAAGCATTATACATGTTACGTGCTAATCATAGAAAGTGAGAAAACTGAACTGTGTGCAGTAATATGGAATTGTGGAGTTTTCTTGATGTGGATTAAACTCAGTCCTTGGCTTTTCACTTAGATATTTATTGAAATTTTCCTTTAGTATCAGATTAGAATTTATGAAACAGATTTTTGTCAGTTTTGAGTTCAGAATTCTTTGTGGTTTGATGACATGCCAAAGCCATATGGAGTATAACCAATCCTATATCACTTGCGTATTATGAAAACTGGAGCGCATTAGTAACAATTGTTTTCCCTCTCAGTAGCAGGTCATTTTAGTCAGCAATACATATTGATAAGCTACATTTTCACCTATGTAATACATGATGGCATGCCCCCATTTAGAGAAACAGGTGTATCAACATGGTTACCAAACAATAATGCAAACTGCAACTGTACATGACACAAAAATTTAATTTCAGCCATCTGAAAAGGCTAGGATAAAAATATATATATGTTTAAATGTGTGTAATATTTCAGTTTTTCTTGGCATCAAGCTTTCTGTACTAACGGGAAACTGAAGCTTGGACACCAGTCTCCTTAAAACATATATTCCTGTTTTACACCTGTACATTACAACCACTTGTTTTACTACCCACAGGCGTATCAAGATGGAAAAGGAGCGTCAGTGGCAGGAGAAATTGAAGAGGGATGAAGAGGAGCGACAAAGGAGACTTCAGGAGGAGAGAGAGGCCAAACAGAGAGAAGAGGAGGAGAGGGAGAGACAGGCTCTCATTCAGGCTGCTAAGGAGGAGGCCCAACGGGAACTCAGGGCAAAGGAGGAGGCAGAGCGTAAAAGAAGGGAAGAGGAGGAGAGGAAGAGAAGAGAAGAGGAGGAGCGGCAGAGGCAAGCAGAGAAGCGAAGGCAGGAGGAGGAGAGGAAAAAGCTTGAGGAGGAGAGGAGGCAGCTAGAGGAGGAGAGGAGGAAATTGGAGGAAGACAGAAGAAAAGAGGAGAGGAGAAAGAGAGAAGAAGAAGAGCAGCGCAGGAGGGAGGAGGAGAGGAAGAGGTTAGAAGAAGAGCGGAGGAGAGCAGAGGAACGCAAACGAGAGAAGGAGGAAGAAGAGAGGAGGAGAAACCGGGCAGCTGAGGCAGCCATCCGTGATGCAGAGGAAAGGAAGAAACGAGAAGAAGAGGTGAGGAGAAAGCGTGAGGAGGAGGAGAGGATAAAGAGAGAGGACGAGAGAAGGAAACAACAGCAGCAACAGGAGGAGGAAAGGAGGAAACGTGAGGAGGAGAGAAAGAGGGCAGAAGAGGACAGGAAGCGAAAGGAGGAGGAAGAAATGAGGAGGAAAGCTGAGGAGGAGAGAAGGAGAAAAGAAGAGGCCTCTCGTCAGCAGCCACCAGGTGTAGGCGCGAAGATTGACATTCAGGAGAAACTGACGGCTCTGCTGAGAGGACTGGAGGAGCGGAAGGGTAAGACACAAACACAAAAGGAGGGCAATGAAATATGTTGTTTACCAGGTGATTATAAAACAAATGAAATGACCAAAACTAGGTGAGGAAAACATTTTCTTAAACTTAAGTAATAATAAAATCCATATGTCCCTATAAAAAAATATATAAATTTTTGCACCTAATATTTATATTTAATATTTTTGGATGTATGAAACCTGTCTTCCATTTTCTTACCTACACTAGTTTCATACCAGCAGATGGCCAGCTGGCTGTGTGTGTGGGAGCGGGGGGGTGTCATGGTGTTCACCTTGGACATGACTCTTGTTTGGCATAAAAGTAACTGTCTTATTCTGAGAATATGTGAAAAGCTCCTACTCCAACATTAGCATACTTTAACTTGACTATTTGATTTGATTTGGTCAATGAATGAATCACTTGACTAATTTAATAGTTTGTGACTTTATGCCTCACAATATGATCCACAATGTGCTCTTTTAGGTGGGCAACCCAAAGCCACACACCACAGGAAGTCAGCTGCTCTCACGTCCTTCAAAGCGCTCTACCCGTTCACTGCACGAAACCATGAAGAGCTCAGCTTCAATGCGGAAGATCTTATCGAGGTAAGAGTGAAATTGATGTTTCAGAGGGGCTCGGCCAAAGGATGAGCTCTAACAGGAACAACAGAATTTTGTCCAGTTTGTAAGACTGAATATTCTCAAACTTTACTGCGTCATGTTCTCAGGTTGATGAGACAACAGAGCGGGAGGAGGGTTGGCTGTACGGGAGCAGACAGGGGAAGATGGGCTGGTTCCCAGAGAGTTACGTAGAGCGGGTTACTCAGTCAGACAAAGCTAACAACACTGCTGCTGCTGCTGCCGCCCCCAAACTGCCGCTCCAGTCACAGCTTTCCAATGCCCTTGATACAGCCAAGGCAGGGGGGGCAAAGTCTGCCTTCACACCAACCCACTCTCCAAACCCTGCACCTTCAGAGACACATGGACAGGTGAGAGATTTACCAATTCTTTTACTATTTGAGCTGCTATTGTCTTATGAAGGGCTGAATACGCACTATCATCCATCTTGGGTGATCAAATCTGAAGCAGACATTTCTTAAGTATAGGTCTGGATAAAATTTGGATCCAGACAACATCTGGTAGTGCTATGGTCACATATTTGTTACCACATATATTTAGCAGAATGAACAAAATGTCCTAAGAGCATCACAAGTGTCGATGTAATGATTTTTTTTTTTCCAAGTGAAGAAATTAAATAATCAGTTTGGATAATCTGGTTGAAATCCATACCCTTTTTTTTCACAGACTGACATTGCAGTTCTCACTAAAGAATTTGCTGGTAAAAGAGCCAATAAAATAAGCAGAATGTGAAAGTTGTCATTGACATTTAAAATATATTTATTGATTCATATCAAATCATATATAACACAAAAATAGTGTCCTCCTAGTAGTATGCAGAATTTCTTTCCCTCCTGTCAGTCATTTTGACATCTAATAATCTCTGTTTTTGAGATGCATTTGTTAAGAAGTATTATAAAGCAGCTTAAATGGAGCTGTATGAGGTACTCTTCCATAGTCACTGCATTAAATGTAAAGCTCAAATAGGACACGACCACAACTGTTGCTACATTCATAAAATCTGAAGGAAGTGAAGGCTCATGCAGCTAAGTTTTAGGCTGCAAGGTAAGCTTGTTTATTTTTGTGTAGAACAGAGATTTGAGATCTGACCATAAGTGGAGGTACATTCTAATGCCTGGTGTGAGCTGATGCACATCGAACTGTCCACTTGTGATCTGATCTTCCTGAATGCATGTAAAAATGAGGTGTGAATAGGCTGTCAGTCCTGTCTTGTCTTAACATTGGCCTTTTGTTCTGCTCTCCTCTGTCAGCAGGTGGTCGGTAACATGCTTGCCCAGGCCTTGTGCTCCTGGACAGCGAAGACGGACAACCACCTGAACTTCAATAAAGATGATGTCATTCAGGTGCTGGAACAGCAGGAGAATTGGTGGCTTGGAGAGCTGAACGGTGCACAGGGTTGGTTCCCCAAAACATATGTAACGCTGCTGGGTGAAGAAGACACCACAGAGTAAGTTTTCTGACATTCAGAGTTATGTAATTGGTCATTTTTAAATAGCCACGTTTATACTCAATGCCTTCATGAACCAGTTGTATGTGTTATCTATTTATCTTTGTTATTATGAAAACATTCATCAGTCACTGTGACTGTGAGTATGCACATGTCTGCAGATATGATACTACTTTGGCATGTGAGGTATTTAGGTCAAAAGGATTGGTTCAGAAATGTATCTAACTTTAACATATCACACAAACTCACAGACTTGACATATAATTTGAGCTTGCATTTTAGGAGCCGGTCATGAAGAAGAGAGATGTGCACAAAAGCCAGGCTCTTCATTTGAGTTTATCATCAAGTGCATGATGTAGTTTTTACCTGATCATATGATTTGGCTTAAGACTAGAAAATGGGATTTCAGGTTGAGAAAGAAGGGACTTAAAGTATTACACTTTGGACAGACCAAGAATATGGTGTCCAATCTTGTTCAGGAATGTCTCTAATTCAGATTTAAAGTCTTTGAATGGAAGATACTTTGTCTATTGGGTGCTTAAAAAAGTAGAAATCAATCTGTCTGTCTGGTCTGGTGTGTGCAGAAAGTATACTGTGTCACATTCACATAAGACAACATTTACTTACTTGTTCAATGTAATGTAAATATTTTACATTTGCAGTGCAAAGAGCTTATCTGTGGATGGGTCAGATCCAACTGACAGCCAACCACTTGAAGGTACAGTAAAGATTCTCTTATTTTAAAACATCAGCTTAATAACGTCAGTCAGTGATCTTCTGAAACCGCTTTATCCTCACTAGGGTCTCAGGTGGGTGCTGGAGCCTATCCCACCTACCCTGGGCCAAGCATAATAAAGTGAATGCATATTTTCATTTGTTGTCTTGTTCTTCTGTTCGGCTTCAGAGTACATGGCGTTGTACACATATGAGTCCCCGGAGCCTGGCGATCTCACATTTGGGGAAGGAGATGTGATCTTGGTGACTAAAAAAGATGGAGAATGGTGGAATGGCTCAATTGGAGATCGCGCAGGCGTGTTCCCCAGCAACTATGTCAAACCTAAAGAAGCAGACGTAAGAAATCTCAAATATGTACAGAGGATGAACTGCTTTTGTATAATCCGGTAACATACTGTAGTTATTAAACCTAAGATAGTTCAGTTTTAATTCAGCTTGGTTCGATTTAGTTCATTTCATCGTTTAATTGCTTTACATCTTGCAGTTCTGTTATTTGTTTCACTTTATGGCTTGTGAAATGTTTTGCTGAAATAATGCCAAGCACACATATCTTTTCAGACTTCAAGTATGTCTGGGAAGAAGAAACCAGGTAAGCTCAGTTTTTCATCTTTTTATCTTCTTTTAACTTTCCGTCTTTTTTTAACCTCTTGTGAATATTCCATTGTTAGTTTTGCCCTTTGGTTTAAGTTTGTGCTTGTGCTTGTGTGATCAGAGATCGCCCAGGTGATCAGGGCCCACTCCTCAACAGGACCGGAGCAACTACACCTGGAGCCTAACCAGCTCATCCTCGTTCTGGGCAAGAACCCCTCTGGTTGGTGGCTTGGAGAACTGCAGGTCAGTGATTTTAAAGAGCTGCTTTGGCTCTCCATAATCTAGCTGTTTTGATGTTGTGTTGAATAACATATTTATCCATAACGCTGCTGTGGACAGGGGCAGTGGGGAAACCTATTTTATCCATATTTAAGGTCCACCTTAAAAAATAACTGGTTTATTTTGTGCCATGTTTGAAGTATTTTGCTATGTTTACCTTGCCATTAGACAGTCTTTTCCATTTCATCAGTTTTATTTTCAGTTTATGTAAAAAACAGGAAAAATAATATGAACCTAGCACAAACTCCAGATTCAAACAAAAACATATTAAAAACAATCAGACTAATTCCTGACAAAGGATAAAACAAAGCAACACCAATAAATATCATCATCCTCTAACAATGACTTGGATAGACCTATCTATCTGTCTGATAGGGATAATGTAGTCAAACATAGATGCAGCTGATGTGATGCATATAGAGATGATAGTTTGTGCTAATTCTCAACTCCAGTCCCAGGTTGGGCTCTTCCACAACACTGCAGTACAATATAAAACATACATCATTTAAAACAATCATACCATACAATTCAATAATCCAGTGTTACATTTATATGATATGAGGCATTCACTCACTTACACAATATTTACAGATGTCATCAATTGTGATGTTGGTGTTTACATAAGTGCAGGTCCAAATTAACAAACTATCTAATCAGTGCAACAATAGACCAGCTCTATTTATTTTCTTTAAGGTAAAATTACTGTTTTTGTCAAAGGAGTTTTTTGGTTTTAAAGAGAGCAATGCCGTGGCTTCAGTTCCCACCAAAAATAACATTGCTTAGCTTCCCTGTTGATACTCCTGCCTGTTTAATCATTCGGGACCATACCTTCTGTGATCTTTAACTAACTATGGATAAATAAGTCATGCAGCCCCACTTCAAATAATCTGAACTAATCCTCTGCACTATAAAGATTTAAAACCAGAGGATCAGTTCAGTTTTCCCAGTTGTGCATCATCATTGGAGAAGACAAACACTGTGTAGTTCTGAATATTGTTCACCACAGGCATGGGGCAGAGAGGTTCACAGTGTTTGGTTAAAAAAAAAAACACACAGCAGGGTCAAAGGTGAGGAGCTCATTGTTGGTATTCCTGTGTGTTGAAAAGCTCATTATGTCTCTGTGTGTTTTCTGACTCCAGGCCCGTGGTAAAAAGCGGCAGAAGGGCTGGTTTCCTGCTACTAATGTTAAAATATTGGGATCTAATAGCGGCAAATCCACACCAGCACCCCAAGCAGGTAAGACACACAAACACTGTTCTGTGTGTTCAAAAACAAGTCTTTAAATAACTCGGTGATCCACTCTGACCTATAAACACCTGTCCTTTATCTTCTCTCTCAGTGTGTCAGGTGATTGCCATATACGACTACACAGCCGCCAACCAGGACGAGATGAGCTTCTCTAAAGGTCAGCTCATCAACGTTCTGGACAAAAACAACCCTGACTGGTGGAAAGGAGAAATGAACGGCGTCACAGGCCTGTTTCCAACTAATTACGTAAAGTTAACCACGGCAGATTGCGACCCCAGTCAGCAATGTAAGTAAACATTTTTAATATGTTTAATTCCTTAATTTGAACTCGTCATATATAATGTCAGTGTAAATTAGTTTGTAAAATCTGAATGGTGAACTGATTTTGTTGTTGACATCAGTGTCAGGGTTTGTTGAATGAATGTGAGTACTTTCACACACAGTGGTTGGAGTAACATATTAACAATAAGTCACAACTCTTCTAAAATAGATTTGAGAAACTGTTTATGAGTATGAGGGAGAAAGAAAAAATACAAAAAGGACAAGTTTTGATTCATTTGTGGCAACAAGATACGTGTACAGACACTAAACTACTACAACAGACCACCTTTGTCCTTAAAGCCTGACGTGCACTGCACCACTTTCAGAGTTGGAAAGACATTGACAAGTCTAAATGTAATAGATGAAAAACTCATACATCGGTAAACACAAAGAACATATGTTTTATAAGGCTAAGTTTTTAAATATATATATTTTTATTGAAATTAGAACAATGCTGACAATATTAAAAAAAATCATATACACTAACCAATATATGAAATGTCAGAACAAGAACACTACACCTGCACTCTCTCTCTCTCTCTCACACACACACACACACATAAAAAAAAAAAAAAAAACAGGTGAAGAGGCCTGCCCCTTACTTAGTTAATTGTAAAGTAATCTATAAAGGACTGTCAAATTGAGTAAATATGAAGGCAGTTTTCACTAAAACATTTTTGTTGTGCCCGAGACACAGACAAGTGCACATTTATCCTTAAGTTACCTACAAATATTGAAACCACTAAAAATTAAGACGTTTTTTTAAGTAAATAAGTAGTAGAGTGTAACTAACAGGTGGTGAATATTTTCCCCAAAGCTTTTTATTCTTTAGTACACTTAGAATGAATTAAAAAAACATGAGAAGTAATTGAGTCTCATAGCTTCAAAGTAATCTCTATGGCCACTCTGTAGCTCTGGATAAAAGAACTGTACATGCTTCACCAGTGTAGCGACTGCTTTCTCCTGCTTCCTTATTTGTTTCTTTAATCCCTTTAATGAACTAATCTTGATCCTTTATCCACCGTCATTAATACCCTTCTCTTCTTCCATCTGTAGATCTGTTTATCTTTTCTTCTCACTGACTATTTGTTGCCTGTTTCTTTCTGTTTCTTCTTTCCTTCCTCACCTCCTGTCTTCCTTCCGATCCTGTCTCTCTTGCTCCCCCAACTTCCCCCTTTCCCTCTCTCTCTTTTTCCTTCCAGGGTGATAGAAAATCCTCTTCCTCCTCCACCTCTTCCTCCTCTCCTCCTGACTTCAGAGAGACCCACTATTATACACTGCTCTGCCGGGTGGAGTGTTGGGCGTCCTCATCTACTAACTTCTGCCACTCAACTAATGTTACTGTGTGAAAGTTCACTGAAAAACATGGGTGTTTTAGAGGGGGAAAAAAACAGAGCTTCTGTATTAGCTGTTGATGAATCAGGACTAGGAAAAGATATACTGAGAAATGTTGAAGCTCTTGGTGTCTACTTTCTTTGATTTTTAAAGGGTGATGCTGAATCACATAAAATACATCTGAAGCAGAGGTATAGTGGATCTCTCTGTGGCCTCTCCCTCTCCTTGCATTATACATTTGTCCAACATATTCCCACACCCACACTATTGTTTTTACCTCCCTTTCTTTACTTTTTACCTCTTATTTTCTGTTCCCTCGTATTTTTCACCCTCTGTTGGATGGCTTATTTTTTATTCTATCTTCTGTCTTTGTTGGGGGTTCAGTTCACACAGAGCCCACTATGTTCCTCTTTGTTTTCTCCAGATGTGCCTTATTTCAGACATGACGTGCACGTTTTACAGCCACTTTTAAGCATTACTCTTTAAACTAACAATGAGGATGACAATTTAACCTACCATGTATGTTTGTCACTTAAAACTTGAACAGTAAAGGAGTAAAACAAGACATAGTCCTATAAATAGCAATACATTTACTCAGGATTGCATTTGAAGATTCTATCAATTTCTATCATAAAATGATGAAATGTTTGTGGATGAGTCATTTGGATGGATACCTACATTTTACTATTTTCTGGTTTTCACACATTGCCAATTTTAGTTAGTTAGACAGCATTTGTATTTAAAAGCTGTATTTCTGACATTTTTATTAGTTGTCTATGTGTATATATACCTGAAACTAAAGGTATATATACCTCAACTTTTCCAAAGACTATAAACATTGACAGGCATATGTTTTTTTCCTCAGGGGTGTTATCATAAACCCTACTGCACCTTATGTGAACTTGTTTTGCTCCTTGTCTGGATGATTCTTGAAGGATTATGCATGTCTGCTCATAGTATTTACCAGCATAAAAGGTTTTAGACACTTAAGCGAAAATATCTCAAGGCCTTTAAGCCAACAATCTATGCAAAGAGAGTTTTGTCCTCATATGAGGTAGTGTGAATCTTGTGTTCAGTGTGATAAATACACAGGCACATTTATATAAAGGGCATCATGTACAGTGTGTGTTTCCACTAATTCAAGCAAATGCAAACTGCAGCTCAAGTGCTACTGACAGTACTTCATCTGTTCTGAGGTTGTGTGGGTTCAAAAGCTGAAAGAAAATGATGCAAGATACTCCAACGGGAGTGTCTATAATAGCACAGCTGATGTGATGACAGACTGAGCATTTGTATGAAAGTACTTTTTAAGATATGTCTAATATATTTTCAGATTCTGAATAAAACATTGAAGGACAGTGAAGTGTACTTTTTTTTTTTTTAATCTAATATCAGTCTTTACTTCTGCTGGAAGTGCGTTTGTTTATATTGTCAACATTTTGCCTCTACATATCATTTAGATTAACACAAATATATGAACAATCTTTTCAACAATTAGTGTCCTTTCCATTTAACATCCTCACCATATTTAACAATCCCTTTGTGGTTTTTGTTGTCATCGTCTGTAACCATTACTTACACAATGGCAACAAAAAAATTGGATTCTTTTTGCATTTCATCAAGTTAAAAATGTGCTATCGCTGAATTACTTACAACTTAAGAAAAAAAACAGTTGCAGCAAGAGAAAAGTTATTTAAATGATATAATTTCAATTTCTGTCCGTGAACTTCATTCTGAACTTGCTTGAAAGAGGTGAGAAGGGGAAGAATTTTCTTTCCTGTTTTGGTACAAACAGATTGCATGGATAAGCTTGCTAGACGTTATAGTGTGACACCAGCAAGGAGACAAAGGAGAAAGGCAAATGAGCAGGATCAGACTTTGCAGAAACAACGAAAAGACACATCTGAACCATCATTTTAAACTTGAGATCAGTATAGTTAAAGGAGGAGACAAACAATAAGAGATTTATAGCGATGAGCAGATTTAATTTTCTAAATCTTTGGGATAATGGAGATGAAGGTGAGATAAGACATGATGAAGACAGAGAGCAACATTCAACTAATGGTGAACCCTCACAGTGGGTAAATGGATGCCCTGTCCCAGGTAAGTGTGTGATCTAACCTGTTAGCAGTCTTTATTGTTAGCTTTTTCATTACTTTTATGTTCCTCTGCTTCCTTTTTCTCTGAAAAACAAATTGTTGACATCCATGTAAAATTTTATACAGAGGTATTTTTGTGAAGTCATGTTCAGACCTCCAGCAGGAGGCACTAAATGCAGAACTCACCTGTGGCTGTGGTTGAATCAAGCAGCTGCTCATGATAATATTGCTGTGTTTGCTGCAGTGCAAAAACTTCAACCCCCCCCTTTGTGTCCTTCCTCTGTCACAGGGTGTGCAGACCTGAACAGCCTGGACACACTGAGCCCACAGGAGAAGAAAAGACAGGGTTACATCCATGAGCTGATACAAACTGAGGAGAGATATGTGGAAGATTTGCAGATAGTACTGGAGGTAATGACCGCTGTGTAAACAGAGGATGCAGGTGGTTGCACAAAACCCCTGAAGGTTCTAGAATTATTTCAATAGATCAGAACATCCTATTGCTAAAACAGAGATTGTGAGGAAATTGAATAGAATATTCAAAATTGCCTTACCTGGAAATCATCTGAAAATAATAATAAGGTCATCATTCATAAATGGGGAGGGGGGGTGACCATGTCAATCTCCAAATAGACTCCCTTTTTTTTTTCATTTCATAGCAGTTGGTATCCAGCATTCAGATGTGTTATGGTTACCTACTGTATTTCAGTATGGACCGTTGTTATTAATCCCTGTAAATCAAAATTGCAGTTATTTGCAGATGTTTATGTTTGTAGGTTTGCTTGTTATTTTTCCCCGTATTTTTTTTATACATTCTATGCACCAACAAACAATGCTGTAAGTTGTCTTAACCACGGAAACTTAAGGGTTTCGTCGCAACCTTAACATCCTTAAGATAACGGACAATTATGTGTGATTTTTGTCTACACAATAAATCAGTGAATGAATAAATGTAGGTTAACAATGAAATGCTGCAGAAAACATGTATCTCATCATGTCCCTTCTGTCTGTCTGTAGGTCTTCTATAAGCCGATGTCTGAGTCTGGAAGACTGAATGATGAAGAGATGGCCATGATTTTTGTCAACTGGAAAGAACTTCTGACCTGTAACAATAAGCTTCTCAAGTAAATATCAAATGAACAAACTCAATGACCTAGGAGGGAGAAGTGGAAATCTCCTACAGGTGCTGTGATACTTTATGCTTGTGTATTTGTTTCACAGGGCACTACATGTTCGGAAGAAGACAGGTGGGGATAACATGCCAGTACAGATGATTGGAGACATTCTGGCCAAGGAGCTGGCACACATGCAGCCTTATATCCGCTTCTGCTCCTGCCAGTTCAATGGTGCAGCTATTCTTCAGACTCGTACCGATAACGAGCCAGACTTTAAGACCTTCCTCAAGGTAGGACAGGGAAGAGGGAGGAGGGGTGTATCAGTAGAAAACACAGCAGATGAAACCTGAAGCTGTGAAGGAGACAGAAAGTTAGTGGGGGTCTCTTCATGCACTGATGGTTTATACTTCCTGATGTAAAAGCAAAAACAAGAATCTTCATGTGCTTTAATCTTGTTTTTTTTTTCCCCCTAACAGAAAATTGCCACTGACTACAGGTGTAAAGGCATGCCACTGTCCAGTTTCCTGCTGAAACCCATGCAGAGGATCACACGCTACCCACTGCACATCAAAAACGTAGGCCTTCATGTTCATGAGCGTGTCTGAGCTCCTCATTAAATGGTTCAAATCCTGACCTTATTGTGTTTAATGAGAATAAAAGAATGTTTTGGGGGCAGCCATGGCCTAGATTGCTGAAGAGTCAGTTGGCGAGTTGGCTTGTGACTGAAGGGTCGGTTTGATTCCCAGGACTGGTGGAAAGTTGTTGGCTGATGGGCCCTTGAGCAAGGCATTTAACCCCCCACCCCCCACCCCCATTTGCTCTCCAGGCACCCAGTATGGCGGGCCCACTGCCCCTAGCATGCAGTGTGTGTGATGCTTGATAATCTAGTAATGGGTTAAAGGCAGAAGACAAATGTTGGCGTTTGGTGTATGTTTACGTGTGTAACAAACTACTACTGACAAAATAAACATTCTATTCTATTTTGTCTTTTACCTCTTGCGTACAGAAGAAATTAACATGTGGTTGTGTGTGTGTTTAGATCCTGGAGTGTACTGCAGAGGGCCATAGTGACCGGGGTCCTCTGAAAGAGGCTCTGGAGAGGGCTGAAGAACTCTGTCAGCAGGTGTGTTTGTTTTCTGATTTTGTCTTTACAGAAGGCTTTTTTCTGTAGTATTCGTATGAAGTTTCTAGACTTGATGATTTTGTTGTCCAGGTCAATGAAGGTGTCAGAGAGAAGGAAAACTCTGACAGACTCGAATGGATCCAGAACCACGTACAGTGTGATGGTGCTGCTGAGGTATTAAACTTCTAATTCAATTAGTTTAGTTCAGTTAAGTGTTTTTCTATATACATGTATATGCTTAACTTTCCATAATCTTCCCACAGCACCTGGTCTTTAACTCTCTTACCAATTGTTTGGGCCCTAGGAAACTTCTCCACAGTGGAAAGGTGAGGAACCGGAGTCCTGTGTTTTTTCATATTTTAACATAAGTGTCATCTCTTTATATAATTTATTCATGTCTAGAGAGTGAAATCAACAGGAGGAGGTTATACAGTGGAAAGGAAATGAGAAACATTACTGGGTCAGACACCAGGGTGATGTGGTTACATGGCAAATCCTCAGACCACAGCAACACCAGGAAAACCAGTGAGGAAACTTAACAGAGATCAGTGATGTGGTTCAGTTGGGTAAAAAACAGATGGATGTCAGAGAGTGATGGCACATCATATCACAGACAACAAAATGCCATTTGATACTAAAAGGATGATTCACATACCTCTGTGAACAGTTAAAATAGAAGGAAAGTCAATCCTAAATGTTCTACAGTCATATGGCATCAACTGTTTAGAATTGATTCTCATTATATTATCATATGTTTATGATTAATTATTATAATTAATTTTTTTTTCAGATGTACAAGGCAAAGAGCAGCAAGGAGCTGTGGGCCTTTCTTTTTAATGACTTCCTGCTTTTAACTCATGCGGCTAAACAGTTCACCTCATCTGGACCTGACAAACTGTTCAGCAACAGGAATAATACACAACTTAAAATGTATAAGCCAGTAAGTCATACACACATCACTCATATTCACACACATTAGTCATATACACACACATCTCAGTTTGTATGACAATACTCACTGACGTGTTGCATTCCTTTACCCCTCACCGTATGACCTGTTCTAATCCTCGGAACAGTGAAAAAAAATCATTTAAAGTTGTGTTTACTGACTAAACTAGATTTTCCATTTTTGTATATTTTGCGATAGCACTTAAGCTATCAGCATTTACCAAAAACCGCTGAAAGCAAATTAATGTAAAATCAGTGTGAGGACTCTCATCACCAATTAGTTTCATGTGTTCACTTCAAGAACTCTATGGCCACCAAGGATTAAAATCAAATGTTTTTCAGCTGTCTAAATTAAAAAAAAAAAATGGCATCAGCCTTAGAAAAACCCATATCGGTCGACCTCTACTTTTGATCTGGTGTTTATTTTCATTCATGGTGGTTTGTTTTCTTTCTTTCCTACAGCCTGTGTTTCTAAATGAAGTACTAGTGAAGCTGCCTGATCCCTCTAGTGATGAGCCCGTCTTCCACATCTCACACATCGACAGAGTCTACATCCTCAAGACTGATAACATCAATGAACGGTAACTTCATACACACCTACACACATATGTCGTGTTTATTTAATGGTCTTTAACAAATGCTGTGTGTGCTTTGTTATTTCAGGACAGCATGGGTCCAAAAGATTAAAGCTGCATCTGAAGAGTTCATTGAAACAGAAAAGAAAAAGAGGGAAAAGGCTTATCAAGGTCCGTCTTCACACCCACAGCCACTCACACCATTTCAGACGTGATAATTCCTCAGGGTAATTTAAGCTCTGTGTCTGCAGCGCGATCTGTGAAAACCACTGGAATCGGCAGACTCCTTGTCACCATCTTGGAGGCCACTGAGCTGAAGGCGGCCAAACCCAGTGGTGAGTGTAGATTAGGCTCATATCCCAGGATGGTTTACAGTTCAGTGGATGAATGGACTCATCATCATCATCACATCTGAATGTGTCCAGGGTTTGACCCCAGATGCTCATGGGTAACTTACTATCCCACAATGCTGCTGTACTTCAGATATTCTGCAATATCACACAGACCAAAGCTCAGGCCAAACTGTTTTCTAGACCATTGTGTAAGAGATTGTACTGTATATACAAATAGATGTGTTCAGGTGGGGCAAAAAAAAACAGCAGTTTTACCCAAGAGTAAGGAAGTTATCATAATATAGTAGTAGTAGCATAATATTTTTGGGCATCTGCAAATTTTAATTGATGAAATATTTTTTCTTTATTTTGTAGGCTACATATTTTTACAGTTGCCACAGGGAGCAGCAGGTTTCTTATCTCTGTGTTAAACTATGTGTCAAATGTCTCATACAAACACACTATATACAGTAACTTTAAAATATACCACTGGTTTTATTAAACAAATGGTGACTCATATAT
>JAPSES010000001.1:1983545-2014827 GCA_029822895.1 Maxillicosta whitleyi
AGAAAAAAGTAGAAAGATTTTTTTTTTTTTTTTTTGGGGGGGGGGGGTTATTGTCTTTTTCAGTTATAATACACAAACACAAAACAAAACAAAACAGTAGGCACATCAATTAGTACAAAAGGGAACGTGTTAGTGGTGTATTTTGCTAGTTTGGAGACTGACTGTTTCTCATTATAGTTTATAAACAACAAAAAAGAATTATAAACATGTGGCAGGCATGTACATGTACAGATGGACCCAGTTTGTATCCCATATAGAGAGCACCTGTGTTTTGGTCAGTGATCTTAGAAAAAAAAAAAAAAAAAACCCTCATGAAGCTAATTTTACTAACATCTGTATTATTGTATCATCACGTTTTCTCCTTCAAACACAGTCAAACATCTGTACAAAATAACAATGTCCTGTAGTCTTCATGTGTGCATCGGTCAATAGTTTACATTTTAGTTCTGTTAGCTTAGCTCTGTTTTTAAACAGAAAACAGCCACTGTTCACCTTTCTGTACAGTTCATGTTGTCAGTAGCTGCAGAAAAGGTCCGTTTGGAATAATATAACATTGCGACATTATATCTTCATAAGCCTTTTCCTCATCATCGGAGACTGGCGGGGTGACTCCTGACTCCCTCTAGTGGTCATATACCTTCATGGTTACCGTGGCTGTGAGTAAATTCAGCTCATTTCTCAGCAATGCAACATGCAGACATCTTTAATCTGAATGTCTCAACATTCTAATGACACTTTTAGGTCATTTTAGAAGCATTTACAAGGGAAATTCTACATATAGCTCTCTTAAAACATTGTTATTGAGTTGATGCTTTATGTTGTCATATTTACTCTTCTATGTAAACAAAGAAAATAATTAATATGAGGAGAATTAAAGTACATATTGAATGAAATGAGAAAGGTGAAGAAACTAAATGAACTGAGGGAAGGTGAGTATTAGCTGATACACCAGAGAGTGTGTTTTATTGATATCAAGTATTTTCCATAATATAGTGCACCTTTGCTCTGTCTGGCAACCAGAAAACAACGCTGGCTTCAAGCAATGTCTCATGGAAAATTAAGAGCTTAACAACCATAAAGGAGGCACTGATCTGCAATGTTTGGTCATACTGTATTCACCCATGGAGACAACAAAACTAAAATGTGCTGAGATTTCAGGTTGACTGGAGCATTTTGTAATTCTTTTGAGCACTGTTACATAATGTGTGAAGTTATTTGTGATTACCTTGTCTACACATGTGCTTAATTACTGATTCAGTTTATTTATACTTGGATTAAAAAAGAGGAAGGGACCATAGTTGTTGTTTTTTTTACTCACTAAGTCATTCTTGTTAGTTTGTTTTTACCTCAGCATAATTTATATACAGGACATTTTCACAGTGAGCAATGGAGGATTCTTGTTTGTCCCTAATGCTGCTTTTTTTGTATTCAGTGTGGGCAGGTCAGGCAGAACTCATATATATTTTATATTAAAGTTTTGCAGCACTGTTTGTTTTTGTTTTTCTGACCTGTTGAGAGCTGGCGTTTTGCATGACTCTGTCAGTCTCCACCCAAAGCAGAAGGACTTTTTGAAGCTTTTCCCATTGCATAACATCAATGTAAAAATAACCTGCCAACATGACAGGTTGGCTGATAAAAATTTCATACACTATCTGATATACAGATATTTTTAGAAAATTGTTGATTTTACTCTACAACATCCTTCCCATACTGCCATAGAGCATTACCATATGCACACAGATTGATGTATATCATTCACAAGCAGAAGCAGGTAATAATCATTTGTGTGTGTGTGTGTGTGTGAGAGAGAGAGAGAGAGAGAGAGAGAGAGAGAGAGAGAGAGAGAGAGAGAATGTGCAGTAGGAGTGGAAATTCCCAAACTGAATAATGACTCATGAATATGACCCTCTTTGCCTCCTTAAGAAAAATTCCCCAAATACCCATTATCCTGTTTGACAAAGGGTAAAATTACAAAATTATAATTTGATTTGGTTACGATTCACCAGATAAATGATTGAGTGTCAAAATGTTTGAATAAATTGTGTAATCTTACTGGAAATGGTATATTGTGGAAAATTTTGTCGCTTTGGTGGAGATTTGCACTTTGTAAATCCTTTCTATTTTTAAAAAAAAATAAATTTGTATTGAATTGGTAGTTTTAAGATTCTTCATTTGTTTGAAAAATAAATAAATAAATAAAATTCCACGTTTTGCATTAAATTTGACGATGTAACTTATTCCTATGGGCTAATATTGTACTCGAAGCTACAGTATTTTAGTAGTGTGGAATATAAAAAAAACATAGAACTAAAAAGAAGGTGAGGCACTTTTATTTGTGGTTATTTTGTATTGCATAACCACATTTCAATTTGTCATAGTGAATTAAAAACATGTCATTTAATACAATCAATCCCATGTTCAATATTATCTTATAACAGCAATGTCCAAATAGCTGCTCTAACATTTACAATACTTCTACTGTAACTAGAAAATACACATCTCTCTCTCTCTCTCTCTCTCTCTCTCTCTCTCAGTTATTTCTCTCTCCTCCCACTGCTGATCATAGTGCACAGACAACACAGACAGAAAGCAGGAAGGCAGTGAGTCTGCGTTTAAGGCTGTGTGTGGACGTGTGTGACACTGTTCTTCTGAAAGTGTGTGAGTGAGAGACAGAGGGAGAAAGAGAGAGACACAGATATTTGGTCAAGAGGTAGAGGAGGGAGGGAGAGAGAGGGGGGAGAGAGAGAAGAAAGAGAGAGAGAGAGAGAGAGAGAGAGAGAGGAGGAGGAGGAGGAGAGAGAGAGAGATTTAGTCGACCTGTCAGGGTTTTTCATGTCACATTTCTACTCTGAAGCCCTGACCCCTGTCTGGAAAATAACCTGCAAAAGCTAAAATGGAATATCGGAAAACTCCACTCTGGAAAATGGACAGCGCAACATCCCTCCTGCTGCTTTTACATCAGAGAAAGAGCAAGTAGTGAAAAAGAAGAATGACTCAATTCTAATGTGAACCTTTTGACTCTGGAAAAAGAAAGAGGAGACAGAGCTTTGTCTACGTGGAGCAGAACAAGATTTATACATATAATTATACAGTTAGAGTTGTTTTTCTTAGAGGGAAAACAAAGCGGTCGGAGGAGAGGAGAGGAGAGGAGAGGAGTCACACTTCAGATGGGATCTTTGTAACACTCAAATGTAAGTATAACCAGTGTGAATGTGCTGCTCCAGATGTTGTGTTTGAGGATGATGATGATGATGACATGAAGAGGAGTCTGTTGAAGATGATCTGCTCCCTCAACTCTCATTATTTACTCTCTTGTCTTTTTCTATATTTTGTGTGTCTGTGCCAGCCTCTGTAGGTCATGTTAGATGGCAACAATGCTGAATTGGAAAGGCCAGTGTCACATTGCATTAGTGTTACACAAATAAACATCGAGGCAGAAACATGCCTAAGTATGACGAGTGCCTGTGTCTTCTCCTGTACATCTGTGCTCAGAGCAGGAACAGTCACACATACTGTAGTTTTATCAGTCGCAAGGAGGAAAATAAACAGTTTTTTTCCCCTAAAGGTGCATCCTTTTGCACACACAGAGGTGAATACGTGTAGAATAAGAAGAAAAAAATATATATATATATATCTTTTTGCTGTTTTAAAATGTATTTCACTAAAAATTGTTGAATAGCCTAAAATATAATGTGTAGCAAATTCCACTGTGTCACAGTAATGCTGCCTAACGTGGACTGACCTCAGGAGTCACCCAGGAACACTGAGTGTAGAGATGGAACCTATGGCTACATACAAACACAAAGCAGAGTGAGGAAAAAGGGGAAGAACACATTTTTTATTGACCTTTTATTTTTCGTTGTGAAAAGCAGTTAACAAAAATGATAGATAAAATAAGATGAATGAGATAGAGCAAATAGCAATTTATAAAAAAAAAAAAAAAAGAAGAAAAGGCCAGCATTCATGTGGGAATGAGTAAACATATCTGTGTTTGATTGAGTCATAAATGTGACTTTTAAAGACACCAGTTACATTTGCATGTCAGTTCTAACATGCAAATGTGGGTCAAAAATCTGGAGAACATGAAGAACATGTATCTATTCATCTGTCTGTCCATCCCTCTATCTGTCTATCCCTCTGTTCGTTTATTTGTTTGTCTATCCATCTGTCCATCTATCCATCTGTCTGTCCATCATTCATCCATCCATCTGTCCGTCCATCCATCCATCCATCTGTTCATTCATTTGTCCTTCCATCCACCTATCCATTCACCTATCCATCCATCCATCCATCCATCTGTTTGTCCATCATTCATCCATCCATCCATCTGTCCATCCATCCATCCATTTGTTTGTCTATCAATCCATCCATCCATCCATCCATCCATTTGTTAATTTGTTTGTCTGTCAATCCATCCGTCCATCCATCCATCCATTCATTTATTCATTCATTCATTTGTCCATCCATCCATTTTCTGACTTTTATCCAGGTCTCAGGGGCAGCAGCCTCAGCAGACCCAGACTTCTTTGTCCTCCTCCAGCTCCACAGAAGGAACACTGGGGTGCTCACGTGTCTGCTTTACAGATTTAATAAAGAAATAAGCTCTATTTGAATTAATGACAACAAAACCCAACTGTCCAAATAAATTAAGAACATGTGAGTTGAAAACTAATCTAGGAACTAATCTTCCTGCATCAGATGATCAAAAATTCACACTGATGCGCTGTCAGTGAATTTCTACAAAACACCACAGGTACTCTAATTATTCCCCCCAAAGCTCTAAAGAATCTACATTTACTGTGGTATATACAACTCTGTCCTTTTGTTTTGTGTGAACGTGGAGGGCACTTCATACCATGATGGTGTATTTTGCATTTTCTTTTATATCACAGGCATATGTAGACACATTCATTCATCCATTCGCCAACAGTGATGAGTCAAACGGTGAAATAGACATAAAACACAGATAAATGTGGATAGACTTTATGTGTATTGGTGTCTTCAGTGTCCACAGCTCTTGTTGTCTAGACTGTTGGACAGAGTCCACTGGTTGTAATGAGCTGGCTGCAGGCCACGTGTCTCATACTAATGTCATTACATAACTGTGATGTGCAGCTGATGGATAATTTTGGCATGAATCTCTGATACATTTGCCCAGAGTGACAATGATGGACATCTGCTCCTTTATTCTTTTTTTTTTTAAATTGCATTCTTTTAATGTTTTCCATGTTGGTATATGCATGTATAGTCCATTAATGCAGCTGCTTTTTCTTAATGGCTTCATAAAACATGCTACATCTGCAACTGTTAAAAAACACAGCAGGATTGATGGGATGTGAGATGATAACACATAGTATGCAAATATTATGCATAAATAACAAGTGATGACATGATATTTGCTGTAACAACTGTAATCCAAATTGTCAAATTCAGGAGACAAAAAAAAGGGAGGGAGTCAGTGGAAGCTGGAGAGAGAAGGGCAGTCACGTCCGGCAGCATTTACACCCAACATCGCAAAATGACCCTGACAGTCAGTGAATTTAGAATGGCTTGGAGGTTGTGTTGGGTTTTACTGCAATGTCATGTGACTTGTTTTGTTGCTACTTCTTTCACCTTCTGCGCTGGTGTGTTGACTATTTTGGTAGTGCTTTTGATTAAATGATCATGATAGGAAACAAATGATGTCAGTTTTTAGGAACAGGGCACAGGGGCAGTGTCATCTGTTTGAGAGTTTTTACCACTGGAAACATCCTCCTAAATCTAGGCCAGTTTGATCTTCTCTGAGAGCCTCATTCATTTTTCATCTGTTCATCTACTGTCTGTCCACACTCCATGTTTTTGCAGTTTCCTAATTTTTTTTGCAGCAATATAGTTTTTGTCATTAAGCCTGGTTTGTTTCCATGAATCTGAACCGTTTTGGCAGTCCTTGATAATGAAGAAAAGCTCATAAACAGACAGAGTATTAACACTCACTTGTAATAAGATGAGGTGAACATTATCAACAGGGAATGTCACCGCAGCATGGTCATGAAATTAAGCAGCGCCACCAAAGGGGAAATAAAAAGTCTGAGTCCTTTCCTCTCATTTCTCCACTCGGTGCTTTGTAGTTTAATAAGTACATAAACAACCCAGCTTCACTCATATCTGCAGAGCATAATGATATTTGGAAGATCGACCATAGTTATGTGAACATTATTAGTGAAGAATGTTGGTAATACAAGTTTTGCTGAGGGGTGTGACAGTTTTTAGAGTAATTTCATTTTAAAACAAACTGCAGATTTTAATGTCAAACTCTAAGTGTTATGCAAATAAAAGAACCAAAGACACTTATTGTTTTGTATTTATTTAGATCAGTCTTGTGTGCATCCCAGTAAGTAATATGTAATGATGAACTAAAATCATTTCTTTTCTATTAGATCTTATTACAGACTGAATTGTAAGTGCCGGCAGCTTCATTTATACTTTTATATTAGCTCTGCCTCATTATCTTCCACTTTTAAATGGCACTGTAACTATGCTGATCGATCTCTGCTAATTTGCATTTATTAGAGTATAGTTCTTTTTTTTTTTTTTCCACCAAGCAAGACTAATAATGTTATTTTCAGCACCCATCAGGCATTATGTGAATCTGTGCTAACTAAATATATTGTATATTACTTGGATATTTTTTAATCTTCTAGTTTTATTAGACATCTACAAACATGCTCCCAACAAAATTTTATTTGTACAGTGTCATTTTGCACAGATCTTGAATCCTGAAGTGACATAAATCACACTTAGTGCTTAAGGTTTCAACTAAAAGGTGGAGAAGGAGACTCCATTAGCTGGACTGTAGCTGATGTAGGCATGTTTATTTTGGACTGACCATTTAGTTCACTCATGCAAACAGCGTGACTTGAGTTGGTATTATATAAACCAACCTGAGAGAACATGTAATGTTTGCCGCATGTCTCTTTTTCTCACAAATTGCGCTCATTTGCTTTCTTACATCTGAGATTTTCACACTTCTGTAAATTACATGCAGGCACTCTGAATCATAGTATAATTCACACGAGTGATTCCTGAATGTTTTTGGGTTTTAACCTCTAAAGCAAAGCCAAAGCAACGTGGGAGCTCTTATCAAAGTCCATGTGTTTCTATGGTTGTTTAAGCTTTTGCTAAATTGGAGGATTTTTGAGAGGTTGGCAGAAGTGCACTTGAATGCAACTCAGTTTTAAGTTACTCATCCGTTCTCTTGCTACTTCCACACAGTCAATGTAGTTCAGGGAAGATGAATTCAACTACTGTTTTTAACAAGTTTAGGCTTAGTTTGCTCAGGTCATGTGACCTCTCTCAACCCTGCTCCATCAAGTAGGAGATCTCTAGAATAACACTGACATTTAAGAGTTATAATGTATCTATCAGATCCATGACACTGAATAAGTCTGTGTGAAAGGGATGGGGTGCAGCAGGAATAACAGTCTAGGTGCTACATGTCTTGACACAATATTGTATGAAACTATTTGTCTCTATCTCTGCATGAATGCTACAAATTACGTTTGACTGTAAAATCTCTGGCGTATGTCATAATTGATGGTTTGTAGTGAAACAGGCACATAAACAATCAAGACACACAGCACTTAAGTCCGTGATTCATTTTCTGCAGCAAATTCACAAGCAAGTTACCTAAAATCAGTCACAAGTTTCAACAGATAGATCCTCTCATAGTTAAGGTTGTTGCCATCCACATTGAACAAATGTGCATTATTTTAGTACAAATCCACCTCAAATAGAATCCTTTTCAGTGTTTTATATAAACACATTTTCCATCATTTTTACAATGGCTGAGCATTAAGACCTGTTAAAAAAAAAAAAAAAAAAAAAACAGCAAGAAAAATGTCCAACACTCCTCAGTTCTGATAATGCTTCTTTCCTATTTTAAATGAATGGCTATATGTTGCCATCTTGTGGTTAGAAAAAAGTCTACAAGGTAGTATCACTTACACACACATTGGAATACATATTCATTATTTATACGCAGTGAATCCATTTATATGATTATGATTATATTTCTTTTTTATTTCATTTGATTTTACTTGATTTTATTTTATCTGTCAAGTTCAGGTTGTGTTTATTCATGTTATATTGTACAGTAGGATTTTTATCCCACATTAGAGTGCAACAGAGTATTGCTTTGTAAAAACATGCTTTATTGTGTGTATAATTATGGGATCCTAAATCTGAATATTGATTTGTAACTCTGGGGGAAAGTCCCTGAATGTCTCATGGCTGAAAGCTGAGACATGTTTATAAAAGTGTGGAGTGATGGATTTATGTATGTGTGAATGTATAGTTGAAGCACCAAAGAACATAGTCTATAATCAGCTACAATTTATAGAATGGAAGTTTCATCACATCATATCAGACTCGCTTCAGTCACGTCTAAGTATTTCTCAACATCAGTCAGTATCATTTAATGGACTTGATCGGTTTCCATTATTAAAGAGAATTAATTAAATTAAACAACGATGTAATGAATAAATGAGGTAATGTAAAGCCAGAGAAAGTCATGGATTCATATAATTGCAACCTTCTGTTTGACTCTGCTTTCACCTGTTGCCTTTATTTATTGTATTTATTTATTTATATTCTTTCCTTTCACAAACAGCAGCAGTTCTGAAGTATGAGTAACTCTGACCTCCTCTGGCCTCTGTAGAAGATTTCCCAAAATTTATGATGAGTGCTCCACCAACAGGAAGCCCAAATATGGAGGTGAAGGTGGTCTCACAAGAGATGGCGTTGCTTAGTAACATACTTGCGGCGTATACCTTCATTGCAGGTGAGTCTGATCAAAAGCATCGGCCCATGAGACTGTTTCCATGCAGAGTTTAACAAGACAGAATGGAATGTAGAACCCTGGAAAGTTTATCATAAAAAAAACCAGACATCAATCTGGATCAGTATCATCTAAGTTCATTGTTAGGACTAAATTTTGTTGATGTTATCACACCATACAAACACGTAACCTCATAACAAGAAACTTATTCAAATGATATTTTATTTATCATGATACAATGTGAAATAATGACATTACCAGGAGATTAAACCATTATTTAATGACTCTGTGTGTCGTAATATGAAAATATCTTTATTTTTACAAAATGAAAATATTCAGATCATGATATACCTCACTGCAACATGAAGATATTTGGCTCTAATTTCAATATTCTATTATAGTATGAAAATACCCACAAAATATGAAAACATCTGATTACAACATAATATATTCTTAATGATAATAATGGTAAAAAAAAATAAATAAATAAGAAAATGTTGTACTATAACATGACAATACATGATTATAACAAAGACTATCTTGTTTTACTGTGAATGTGAATATATCAATTATAATATGAAAAATCCCCTTAAAATATAAAATGATCTTGTTGCAACATTCACATATTGTTTTTGTAACAGCAACATGACAATAGTTTGTTATAATATGAAGATATTTCATTATAGCAGGATAAAATCTGTTGCTATCTGGTTATAATATGACAATATATTTTTTAATATCATATGGCATCAAAATATCTTGTGAAAATGATAAAATATTTGATACAACATGAAGATATTTTATAATAGCATGAAAATATCTGGTCTGGTATATTATAAAGTAAAGTAAACATCTCAATATCACATGATAATTTCTCATTATACCATGAAATCACCTGCTCAGTGTTTAGACTTTAGGTACATGAAGAGGTGAAGGAGGTGGAGACACTAATCTTCTTCCATCTTGTCTGTTTCAGACCAGCCTGAGAGGACGGCCTTAGTGTTTCTGGGCGGTGTGTGCGTCGGTCTTCTGGTCACACTCTGTGCCATCGTCTTTCAGATCCACTGTAGAGCCGACTGTCACTACGGCAACAGCAACCATCCTCAGAATCGCCAGAAGAAAAGGCATCATCGTCAGCATCACAGCTGTCCCCACTATCAGCCCGGGGACGGTAACCCAGACAGCATGGCGGTGGTCCCCTCTGGAGCCAGTGGGCCCCCGGGGGACAGTGAGTCAGAGGAGTGGGATGAGACGTCTGACCTGTCGGCACGGCGACGTAGACGCTTTGAGAGAGCCCTGCTGCACGCCACCATGTTCACATCAGCTGAGGGTACACACATATTAAACACACACATATGACAATACTCCAAAAAACTTAGACTGGAGGTTAAACGTTTACATGAGGGTCAAGTTTGGGGAGTTAAGTGGGTTCATCTGTTTGTCACACTGATGTAACAGGAGAAAAAACAGCCAACACATCACTTTACAGAAAAAAAAAAATCCTATTTTATTTGCATGATTAATCCATAGTCATTAGTGACAAACCGTTTCACTGCAACTACAATGTTTCCATTTGGGTCAAAAAAAAAGTTTGATTCTGATACATTGACGTGATAAACAGATATTTGGCTTAACTATTATACATGACACTGCAAAAAGTCAGATTAAATTAGTACTTAGTTAATAAATAAATAAATACACTTTTTTTTCCCCAGAAAATAGGCCTAATAGTGTTTTAACAAATATGTATTCAATTATTACATTTTAACCAATTTTACTCCAAAAACTGAATGAAAACAGGAGGGTAAGTAGTTTGACAATTTAAAGATAAAGTAAATGGATTTATTTCACTCATGTTAAAGATTTCAGACATTTTTATATTGACACAAATTCTGAATAATTATTTTGAGCTTTTTATTTTTTAAAAAAAAAGTTATATTAAGTCAATCTAAATACTTTTTTGACAAATATTTCAGGTGTGTTACATTCATTTTTAAAAGTATATTTCAAATAATATAACTTTAACCAATAAAGATCCAAACAACCACTGGTGACTCAAATCATCTACTGATGTAAAATGTTTGATACATGTTGATTCATTAATCCTATCAATATGTGTAAATAATTGGTGTAAAAATGCACTTCTTCATCTTTTCATGGCCATCAGATATGATTGGTTTGGATGCTCAGAGGCTCTATAGGTACCATCTTCTTCAACACTAATTCAACAGTAAATCCCATGGAGTTGGATCAATGTCGGTGGATGGACACATTTGTTTTTATGTTTAGATATTGATATTTTTTGTTGAAAAACTCACTTTTTTTTCAGATTTCTCTGTTTTGATATAATAACTTTTGAATTTACTGTTGAGTTTTCATGAACAAATACATTAAATACATGGAATTAAATATAGGAAAGTTTCCCCCCTCCATCCAAAGACATGCACTGATAGGTTAATCGGTTAATTTAAGATGTCCACAGGTGTGAATGTGAGTGTGGCTGTTTGATTCTATATGTTCAGCCCTGTGATGAACTGATGACATGTCCAGGGTGTACCACACCTTCACCCTTAAGTAGCTGAGATAGGCTCCATTCGACCCCCATGACCCTAGTGAGGATGAAACAAGTTCAGAAGATGAATGAATGAATGAATGAATGAATGAATGAATGAAATATAGGAAAGTACATGATTTACAGTGTAAAATGCAAAATATAGAACATGACATTATAATAAATACTGAAAAATTACTTAAGAAAGGTTAAATCAAGAGGAAAATTAATTTGGAAACTGACCCAAAAGTAGCACTGGGTCTTTATGGGTTAAATATATTTAATAATTATATATCACTTTGTTTTTTGTTTCTTTGTTTACAGTACATTGTTCTTATTACATGAACATAAATATAAACACTCTGTGCTCTCTGTTTAGTGTAAAACTGACAAATGTGCACAAACACACCATGTACAGCAGATCATTTTAATAGTGATGTGAACTTTGTGTAAATAACTTGTTTTTTTTTACTCTCATACTTTATCATTCTTCCTCTCTGTGTTTTTCAGACTTAGACCGAGCACAGAGACTTGAAGAACGAGAGAGAATCCTCCGAGAAATCTGGATGAACGGACAACCAGACATCAGTACAGTCACTCAGAGCCTCAACAGATATTACTGACAAACAGATGGACTGGAGATGTAACGGAGGAACTAATGGAGAAACATTGACATGTGGTATTGATGGACAGTGTACAGCGACTGAAGACACTTGAACAGATCGAACTATGACTGACAGACGACCAGAGCAGCTTCTCAGTCCAATACAATATGACAATTTGGAAGAAATCTTGATGCCCCTAAAAAAAAAAAAAAAGTAAATAAATAAATAAAATAAGTAGATGCCACACAGGGGACTAGCTGAATCTGAAAACATGAGAGTTGGTGTAACCCTCTGTCTGTTGTTTGTTAACACTAGTGTGAAAATGCAGAAAAAAATATATAAAGGTTTTAATAATTATTCAGATGTTTAACATGTTTGTTAGCCACAGATGAGTGACAATTAAAAGAAAACCAACACACTGTCATTTATTTTATCAAGGTCCAGCCACAATTTCAGGATTTCAATTTCTGCCACAGTGATCGATACTTTCACACACATAAAACACATCCAGTAATACTTTTATGGGTCGTTCCTGTTGGTCTTCAAATTGGAATCAGATTTATATTTTTTTTTCTTAAAAATAATGAACCAACTAGATTGATGTGATGTTAATTGACACTTTAATACTCAGAGAGATGGAATACTAATTGGTATTCTGAACAAAGAAAGCAACACAATGGTATCACTGATAATGGCAAATAACTATGAATAAATTAATCAAATAATTTAGATTAACAGTGTTTTACTAAATCAGTAAAACACTTTTGTTTTCACTTCTCTGAATGTCCAACAAAGACAGCTTATTTTGGCATCAATCCGGCCTATGTCATCATGTCAATGCGTGTGCTGATGTCAGCATATCAATTGCCTCTATATGTGTATATATATCAAAACAAATTTTTAAATTGGCAACAAATTTAAATGTTGCCAATTATAAGTAAATGGAAGAAAAAAAATATTTTCAAAATTCATAAAAAAGTGAACTTTGACCTGCTGTGTTCAAAATTCAGTCAGATTTATTGTTGGTCACTGGCAATCTATAAACTCAAATTGGTACGAATTCAACCAATAGTTTTGCTGTTAAAGTGTTAACAAAGAAAGAAGGAAAGAACTGAACCAAAAACAATACCCTTTGCCTTCCCTTCATGGTTGGGGTAATAATCAATAAACACTGACTTAAAGGTGATCTAGTTGATTTAAAAATGAACTGTTTTGTCAAAGATCAGAAACATACCTGTGCTGTTTGACATAAATATTAACTAAGTAACATAATGTCATTACTGATCAAGCGAACTAACCAAAATCATATTTTTTTTTTAAAAAAAAGGTGGGGGGGGTTATGGATCAAATGAAATGTGGGACATTTCACACACTGTACCGCCCTCTGGTGGTGACAGGGGCCATAAGCAGGTCTGTGATCTGTCCCTCATTCCCTCTTTTTTTTTTTATGTGTGATGGTCGTGAAGAGTACAGTTTAGTCCTCATATGACTGCTGTGACCCAAATACAGAAACAAGACAAATATAGAGGTCAAGTATTCTGGTCTGTGAGTCCATCACATGCACTGGTTCTGTTGATAATCAATAACTGGAGCATTACTGGATATTTACTGGTCACATGTACCATATAATGCATCTACAGTATATGAACCATCTGCATTCTTTATGTCTCTGTGTTCATTTATTCAGGTTTTCCTTTAATTTGTCACCATCTGTAGGAGTGGAGGGGCTCTGTGGGGGCTGCAGAGCTCTTAATATAGGCGGGAATGTGAAGACTACTGCCTTGTTGCACTTTTCTCAGAGTATGTGTTTGTTGATAAAATGTTTTTTGTAAATCTGTTTGCAAAATGAAAGGGAATAGAAAAAGCAGTGCAGTGAGTAGAGTGTATTGCCTCCATGATGATATGATGATGATATGGGTTTATTCACACTGGTGCTGTTTGTAAAACTTGTATTAAAGTGAATGCACACTAACAGCTCTGTGGGGTTGGGGCTGGACGTGTGTTGCACTTTAGGAAAGCAGATAATTTTGTTAATAAGCTGAAAAGTTAAAAATTTTTATTACAAGATTTATGTAGGATGCTGTTATCTAAGTTATTGCAAAAAAAAAAAAAAAAAAAAAACCTGAATACTTTAAATTGTGTAATAATTCTGTTGGTTGATTCTATTTTGTAATTGTTTTATGATAATCCAATAGTGGCTTATACTAACTGATGTGTTGTCAAGAATAGACAGGAACACTTACAACCCATGTTGAACCTGAAAAATGATTGTGGTGAATTCTTAAACAGCGCCACGAGGGATTTATACTGTGTTTTCAAGACTAAAATACTGAAAGAGGAACTCTACATGACGGGAGGACAAGAATAAACACTGAGAAAACTAAAACAAAGATAAATCTAATAATCTTCTATAGGGAGAAACTGGGCAAAACAACTGCTTTTATTTTTATTCTTTTATTAACTTTTAATTGTTGTGTCTTTCCTTCTCAACAGGTGACAGGGGAGTATATTTTGTGTGCATTTCAACACATGATTAATGGGTGATTCTCAGATCTGCCCTCTTGTGGCAGCACAACCAGTGTAGTCAAGGGTGCTTTGCAATAAAAAAAAAAAAAATTCAAAAAAAGTATAATTCCTAATTCTTTGTATTTTGTATGTTTCCCTTAACTCATAAAGACCCAGAGCTACAGTTCCTAAATTATTTTTTTCTCTATATTTAACATTTCTTAAGTGACTTGTCACTATTTATCATAAAATAATCTTCTGTATTTAGTATTTTTCCAGTAACATTTAACATTTAACTCACTGATCATGTAGATGTTCATAAAACCTCATACTAAAGTTGAGGGTCATTATATCAAAAAACAGAGAAACTGAAGTAAAAGTGACATTTTCATCCAAATATGTCATTAAATGAACATAAAACAAGTGTCTCTATCCACTGCCCACAGATTTTACTGGTGAATCAATGTTGTAGAAGATGATGGTGTTTCCATGTTCACTGCAGAGCCTCTGAACGTCCAAATGGGTCATATCTGATGACAATGAAAAGGTGACAAACTGGATTTTACACCAATTATTTACATAGATTCATAGGATTATTGGATCAACAGGTATTAAACATTTTACATCAGTAGATGATTTTGGTTGCTGATGTATGTTTGGATCTTCATGATTTAATATATTCAGATTGAAACAAAAAAATACATTTCAGTGCTGAGTGGACATTTATCTTGTGCATATACACAACAACTGAAGTCAAAACTAAGATTAAAATATGTTTCAGAATAATGTCTAAGAATTTAAAACTACAAATATTTCATTTCAGATTCAGAACAGAATGTAGGCTACTTCTTTGGTTTTTCAGATAGTCTAATGCTAATGATAAACAGCAACTTTGTCATTTGTTTTTAAATGGCACATGTTTTACATAAGCCATTAACAATGAAATTTACCACTTTTTAATCGACTGTTAAGGATCCAGTTTAGAAATCAATTCCGCTCCAATTTTTTTTTAACATCTCCTGACATAAAATGTTAAATCTTACAAACCTTTATCAGATCAATTGGAAAAGAACTGACAAAAGTATCGGTTGTTTCATAGTTCCAAGACACATGACAAAGTCTTATTACATATACATCCTGGCTTCTGTCTTCATGACCACAGATGAATAAACGAGGATGATGACTTGATTTTTGCAGACTGAGAAATGAAACCATCTGTTAGAACTATTGATCAGGTTAGCAGAATTAGTTTCCAAAGGTACAGGTGGATTCTTGTATCTCAATTTGACACAAAAACGTGTCATTGTGTGTTCTTTAAAGCCACTGGCACATGGAATCTAAACATTATTTCATAGTTCAGAGATTTTAAAAAAGTGTTCAATTTTGCATACTTTGTAGAATCAATTGGAAAACAATGACAAAAAATTGGTTATATTTTCCAAATATATGCTGCAGTTTTATATACATGTATAGGTGTATGTACGTTAATATAATAGTTTTATCGTACACAAAAATGAATGTGAAAAGTAAATATATACAGTTGCTCATAGAATTGAAATAAAGTATTTTTACCTTTTCTCATGAAACAATTGTGCCAATGTGATTTATTATCATATTAATGTTCAATTAATATAAATGTATCCAGAAATGTAATGACTGTACGTGGTCAAAGGTCATTACTGATGTGTATAAATAAGAATAAAAGGAGGACTGTGTTTGAAAAAATATTCCAACTTTATGGAAAACAGTGTATAAACAGCAAGCTGCTCTAATGGCATGCCTTTGGTGAAACAAAAATGGTGATGCATGACATTCCACTTCTTGAATGAACGAATTATGTATATAATTGAAACTTAAGCATTCACTATATGTACAGTTATACAGTATAAATCTTACACTAGAAGGAATGTAAAAAGAGAAAAATTACAATTGCGCACATAGTATTTTAAGTAAAACATTCATCTTCATTCATTCATCTTCTGAACCTGTTTTATCCTCACTAGGGTCACGGGGGTCACATGGAGCCTATCCCAGCCACTCAAGGGTGAAGGTGGGGTACACCCTGGACATGTCCCCAGTTCATCACGGGGCTGACATAGATATTAACTCTGACATTCACACCTATGGGTAATTAACCTATTGGTGCATGTGTTTGGATGGTAGTGGTGGTGGGGTACCCGGAGGGAACCCATATATAGACAGGAAGAGAACATATAAACTCCACACAGAAAGGTTCCATCAACTGGTGTTGGAATCGGACCCAGGAGGCGGTGGGGCAGGGATGCTATCTACTGGACCCCCTCCCCTCCTTTTTAAAGTAAAACTTATTGCTTCATAAATTGTTCCAATTCCATTCCCCACACTACTGACAAATAGCACTTTGTTTCTTCATTACTGATCAGCATCATAAAGTCATACTAGATATTAAGATCAAACTATTTCTATTTCTTATGCATATAGCCTATATAGTTTTATCACTATTGTTATGTATTGTGTTGTTTCTTTGTTTTGTTGAATTCCTCCATGGTGGGATCAATAAAGTTTGGTCTGATCTTAAATACCCTCTGTATCTTAATTTGAGATTCAAAGCAGTGTCATTAAAGCCCATATTTTTGTTGAATATTGAATGTGTCTTTCGTTTGTATATGTTGTGTTCCTCTCCGGTGTGCAGTGTTACGGTGGCCGGTGTGGGGGTGCTTTCTCCGGTGCTCTATCTCTTTAACAGGACGGGCGGTGACGTTGGGACGGGAGCTCGAAGCGGGCTGCTGCAGCTGGACTGGGCCGACTCCAGACCCGGACCGGGACCAGAACCAGAACACTACCGTCCGACAGTCCGATCTGCCGCCTTCCCCTGACGCACGTTTCATCGGGTTTCAGGCCACCATGAGGGACTACGCGGCTCCGAGCTACGGCGGAGGCTGCATGTCCTGCTGCCAAGTTTGCGTCTTCGCCTTTACCGCATTTCTGATCGTCGCAGAAAGGACGGCGCGTGAGTCCTACCTGGGACACCCGCACACTGACGCACGCACACACATACACACACACATGCATTTACACTCACACATACACACTTTGACAGAGTTGTGTGTCACTAACAGGCTGTAGGTGCTGATACTATATTATTTATGATTATGTGTTTTGTTTTTTGTTTTTTTAATTTGCAACCGGTGCGCGGGCATGTGCGCGCGCGCCTCTGTGATTGAGGAAGAAGCATGAGGATTTCCCCATGTTGATGATATGCAAGAATGTTTTAATGCTGCATTAGTATACAGAATATGAACCATTAATAAGAATACAAAGTTGCACATTGTTTCAACTTGTGCGTCTTTTTCCAGTTGAGTCATAAATAATAGAGTCAGACCAGAATCTGCAGTCAGCACTACTGCGCCTTTTTGCCTATATTTATACTGCATGTTATGGCATCCTGAAACTGCAGACTCATGCCACCATCTCTAGAATCAGTGCCACTGCAGCCTCTGTGTTATGTCTTAAATCCAATGCGGAACCATGTTGCTGTATTTCAGCGCCCTTTTTTGGAGGGGATGGGGATGGGCGTACCCCCATGATGCGGCCTGGTCTGGCCGGATAGCCCGCCTGTTCGGGGGCTGGAGGGGTTCAGATTTCATGTATGAATAGGGAGGGGGAGCTGCAGAGGCTCAGACAGGCCGGTGGGATGAGGACACGAGTCTGAGGATGCTCAGGATGCAGTGGATAACAAAGGTCATTTGAAATAGTAGAGACAGTAAAATACTCTTCAGCCTCTGATCAAATGCTGATGTAAGCCTGATGCAAGACCTGCTGCTCTACGGTGTATGAGCACAGCAACACAACCAGTATTTAAATACACAAATCACTCATACAGTAGTACAGCCTGAGTGGAAAGTAACACAGCAGCTTTTCTGCAGTTGCCTGTTTTTATGTGTTTTTACTTTGCATGAGTATATCTACTTTACATAATTTTATACTTCCATTCAATTATATATCACAATGAAATATTAAAATTACTTTAAGATGTTTTTACGCAATAAATTATGTAAGAAGATGTAAAATGTAAAATATTGTTAAAGGTGAATGAACTCCTTGTCTTCTGATGGCTGACAAAATCAGTGTACATTCATGCTCACATTTCCGAAAACTAATACATCCCTGGTCTGTAAGTAAAATGCCTCCAGAATAAATGCAGTGAAACTTTACCAAGTATGAGTCACTAAGAAAGAAAAAGTGAAAGTGAAACTGCTAATTTGCTGTGGTTTCTAAGATACAGCCCTGGGTGAAAATGTGAAATTTTGAGAATTAATCAGAGTATGAGTTGCTCAAAAGGAACAATTGTCTCAGAGCTACCAGATCTACTTCAGATCACTGTCTACTTATTACAATATATTCATTTTACAGGTTCTCTCTAATGAAACACTTAAACATACTGTCATTATCAGAAACACTTTATCATATACGTTGAAAACCTGAGCTAGCCAGCCTTTTTGCAATCTCTTTTCCAATTAATTTTATAAACATATGTAAGGTTTAGTGCATTTAATCTCTGATGTAGATTTTTAAAATAAATAAATTGTAGACTAATGACACTCATTTTTACATCTAAATGTGTCACATGTCACAAAACTGGAGAAATTGGCTAATCTGAACTCTTAACTCCCTCCCAATTAACCATACACTGTTGCCCAAAAAGTTAATAAATATTTTACCTCACTTTTGTTGCTTTAATGATGTCTAACATAGTAATATATGAGTCAGAAAAAAACAAAGCAATGCTTTTACTTCCAATACTTTAATTGCACTTAAATAATTATGAACTTATATTTAAGAAGTGGTTTCATTCAGGACTTTATTTTGTGATGCAGTAATGTAATCCTGCTTCATTGCTTTTTTGTTGCTTAAGGTTAGCATCTGAATATTTATGTTTTCCATTGATTAAAAAAAAAATCATATGACCTTTTAATTGTCAGTTGTGCAGTCTGTTTCATGTCTGTTAACATCCTACTGCAGTAATTATATACAGGTCAATTTTTGCTTTTATGTTGTCATATCAATTTATAATTATGGATGACATTTTATTTGTATTATGTATTATAGTTATTAATTTCCAAGAGTGTATTTATAGAGTTTCCCCATGTTTTTATGAAGTCTAAAATCCTATCATCTCAGTTTTGTATCTATTCTGTTTTAAGGTCCTAAACGGGAATTGTATTCATTGCTTGGTTGAAGCCAGTTGAAAATAATAACTTGCACAATTTGTGCAAGAAAGTCAAAAATAAGGACAGTTTAGAACATTTAAGGCACTTGAAATGTCAAAAATCATACAGTGCAGCCAAAATAAAAAGCTACAGGTAAAAACCATTATTCTTTATTCATACCAGGAGAATCACCATAGTCTAATCCCATCATAATGGGATGTGAAAGATAACTTGTATTCATAATTGTATTATGGTCTTAAAAAAGTCTAAAATTCAAGTCAGTGAAACCCTGCTATAACAACATGTCTATTTCATCTATGAGTAATAGCTCAAACTAGGACTGTAAGGCATTATAAAAGGTACACAAACAATTATACAATAACAAGTGCAGATGTTAATAATGCTAGATTGTAGCAACAATCAAACAAGCTAATTTCCATCTGTAGTCCCTGGGCAGGTGACAAGAAAGAAAACTGACAAAAGGCAAACACAGTGATGACAATCTGCTGATGGTCTCAGGCTTAGTTTTCCTTCATCTAATGTATAAGTTGTGATCTGAAGGAGGCATATGTTTGTTGTTGTTGTTTGTGTGTTTCAGTATTCAGTCCCAGTGACAGAAAGTGTAGTCTGTCCAAAAGGTTTGCACCTGCGTGGCACCTCACAGTGTCCTCAAACTATGGCCCTGGTGTTGTGCCTGTACATAACTGTTTATGTCTTTTTTTCCTCAGTAATCTACTGCTTTGTGTACTATTTGTGGATTGGTCACAACTACTGCTATGCCCATCTTGCTGGATTCACTGCACTGTTCCTGCTGCCAGGTGATTAAGCATCATTAAGACAATGACAGCTAGACAGAAACACAAATGAAATGCCCTGTGATGCATTATTTACTTTTATTTTATCCAGGCTGGGGTCCCCAGTGGCTCAGTTATCTGTGGTACCTGTCAGACGGACGTATCCGTAGAAAGTCTCTCACCTGGACGCACATACTGCACCTTGGTATCTTTAAAAGGTGGGGTAGTTTTGAGTGTCTATCAGAATCACAACTCAGCATAAGTCAGAAGGGTCTGACAAAATAAAAAGCACTGATCATTATTACATAATGCCTTATCATGTTGTTTCCGATGAGGGCTATGAGTATAAAACTACACAGCTCTAACTCTGCCTTTCCTTTCTCCACACAGGCTGTGGGAGTGTATGCGTCTGCCAGACATAGATGTTTACGGTGAAATCATGCAACAAGCTGATGTATCTGCGTTACGTCTGTTTGAGGCTCTGGTGGTCACTCTCCCTGAGACACTGCTGCATACCTATGTCCTCATCTGTACTGATATAGGAATCAAATCTCCAGGTAGAAATGAACACATGATGAAGTGTGTGAATGATTCTCAGAGTGATTGGCTGGTTGTTAGACCCATTAGAGCCCAACACTGGGATTCTTACAATTTAATCTCTAGGAAAAAGACAGTCAGTTAATTTTTAATATTGTAGATACTAAGGAAAACTTGTTATTTTTATCTTTCAGCAGATTCTGGTTGTTATTATCCATTGAAAATTGGCTCTTTTATAGTCTATATCAGAACAAAAAAGAACAAGAATACACTTTATATGCTCAAATCAAGGGGCAAAAGTCATGTCTCCAAAATGAAACTAGTGTGTAAGTACAATCTGCTTGTTAAGTCTGACATCACACCTATTTCTAGGTCCAAAAAGTCAACTTCTTTCATTAGAAAGGCACCATTTTGTGCTCAAAAGGGTCTAAACCAATTTAACTGCAATACAGTTATCATAGCAGTTTTCCAATCATTCAGTATTTTACCTGCAGTAGATTATGATATAAAATGTGTTAAATACTGTTTAAACTCCTGGTCCATTTACAACAGTGCACTGCTTCACTATATGCTTAGCTGTGAATTGACACAAATCATTACTGTAATTACGTTCCCCCTGAATTGGACAGTGCAGATAAAGGAGTGACAAACAAACATGAAGCATGATGATGTGTAACACTTCGTAAGAGCCTGATATCATATCAGGATTATCCATGAACACACTAATGTTAGGTAGCAGCAAACGTTATTTTCTTTTCATTCATTTAGGAATCGTTAATTTACTATTCAGCCTAATCCACTTCCTGTTCTCATCCAATGCAAAATGATACAACAACTATATTTGTTTATGGAATCGGTGACACAGCACTGCTGTGTATTGAATGCAGAGTCATGAACAGTAGTGGACAGAGAAACAGGAAGTGGTATCATGGCTTAACAAACTGATACCACTACCAGAAATATTAGATGCCGGCACCAAAAAGCCCAGACCACTAGACCTTCATTGAATTTCTCTCTCTTCTCTCATTCTGGTACCATTACTATTTAATACATTTTCTGGTGGTCCATTTTAAGATTATTACTTACCAGTAGAAGCCTGGTGTGTGCGGTGTCAGGTTTTATTGACAGCTGCGTAGTCAGACTTACAGAGCCTCTGTCTACTTTACATAGAGTATATAGTCTATGGCTAAAAGTCAGGAAATTCATCGTACATTCAAATAATTCTGTCAATATTATTATATTATAATATACATTTTCAGTAATATTAAATCATAATTAATTCATGTTATTTTATGGGAAAACTGTGTTGCTTTTTAAATAAGACAAAAAAACCCTCAAATTTAACTAAATCTTCATAATTTCATCTATTTACAGTATGCATATTCCTTGTTAGTAATGGACGCTATAACTTCTCTTCTCTAGCCTCGGTGTGTTTCGCGGTGTGTTTGTTGTCTCTGGCCTGGGCTTTGGTCCTTTATGCTCGAGCCTGTTCACTCATCAGACCAGGACACCTACACATGACCCCCGCTGCCATTCTCTGTCGACTGCTGTGGAGGGTGGGAATACTTTAACATCTGTGTGTGTGTGTTTATACAAAAAGTCAATCCATAATTTCCCTGTGATTTTCCATATCAGAAAACATAGTGGTCAGTTTTGTTTGAATATTTTTGTCTGAGTTATGATTTCAATGAGGAGTCAAACTGCATAAAAATATTCAGAAGTATATTATTTTATATTGTTTGTTTAGAAGTGTTCCGTCTTTGTTATCTATATATTGCAAGCAGAGAGACAACAGATCATAGTGTCTTCGTCTGTTTACAGGTCAGTATGTTGGGGTCTCGATTTGCTGTTCTCATGCTCTTCACTCGCATCTTCAAACAGTGGATTCTTGGAGTTATTGGTGAGTCTGTCTACAGGGTGTCGTACCATAACAAACCACAGAGTCACACAATACAGATCAATCTTCAGGACAGTGCTTCCTCTGTGGTCTAAATCAGTGTTTATTGGAGCTGTCAAATTGTCTCTAAAATGTCCCATCAGAGAGATTTTGAATAGCGTGTTTTGACCCGAGAGCAGCCTTTCACAGAAGTCCATGTAATGACAATGATCATGGACCTTAAGTCTGCGATGGGCCCACAGTAGAGTGATACCGATGTAAAAACAGATCCCCCAATTCAAACATAACTGCATGGGGACTCGTTCATGCATGGATTCATACCATACTGTCTTCTTTCAGTCCGGGTCACAGGGGCAGCAGCCTCAGCAGAGTGGCCCAGACAGCTCTCTCCCCTGAACCACATCCACCAGCTTTGGGGGAATCCTGAGCTGTTCACAGCCCAGCCCAGAGATATAAACCCTCCAGGATGTCATGGGTCAATCTCTTCCACGCACGAATCCCTCAATTTAAATAGAACCGTATGGGGATCATTCATCTTACGTGGTCCACACACGTATGACTGACTTACATTGGTATCGCTTCTGTGGGCCCATCACAGAACTTTTGAGGATTCTGTGATACCATCACAGATTTGAGGCAGGGGGCAACATATTGTGAGCTTCTCATGAAAACAACATACCGACTTCTATTGTCTTTTGTATTTTTACCCAAAAATCAAGTTTTTAGAGGAAAAAAATCTGGATTTTATTCTGACCAAAATCATGCAGCTCTAGTGTTTATGGATATAGTTATGGTTTAATGGGTATTTGGTTGTGTTCATTAGGTGTGCATTGGCTGGGTGCAACCTTCTGGATGGTGTCTCAGCAGAATGACATCATACGTTCAACTAGTCGATGGAGACTCTTCAACCTTGTCCTGGGAGCCATTCATGTGTTTTTGTTCCTAAATGTGAAGTATGGTCAATCCAGATACCGCATGGCAGGGTTCTACCTGGTATGTGTTACTGTTATTGAACATGAAAAAATGCAAATATTAGGAGCTTTGAAGTCAAGAGTTTAACCATCGCACTGCTTTTTCTCTCACCCCTTCAGGCCATGTTTATAGAGAATGCGCTTCTTCTTCTGGCGTCTTCCTGGCTGTTTACCATGCTGACCTGGGATACTGTAGGCATCCCAGCTGCAGTGTTCTGCAGCTTCCTCATTGGTGAGAAATAAAGCCTGACAGTGCCACAGGTTTTATTCAGTTGTACACATGTGTATGTTTACATC
This sequence comes from Maxillicosta whitleyi, assembly GCA_029822895.1. NCBI lineage: Eukaryota > Metazoa > Chordata > Actinopteri > Perciformes > Neosebastidae > Maxillicosta > Maxillicosta whitleyi. Next base: position 2,007,707 of record JAPSES010000001.1, read on the forward strand.
TTTACGTGTTCTTCTCTCTCCAGGAGTGATAGCATTAGTATTGTATTATCGTTTTCTCCACCCGAAGTCTTTTGAGATCTTCCAGAGTATTCGCCATAGAGGCATAGGCGGAGCCTGTGCAGAGCGGGGATCTACACTTTCACTGGAGGAAAAAGTCACACCCACTTTCCAACGCCATGCAACACTATCTGGTGTGTTCATTTTGTATATCAATATACATGCACCTGTGCATGTAAGAGTGGTTCTCTCAATGTATAGATTTGATACCAAGTCAGTCGTTACTGAAAATGTCCTCCAGGTGGTGGCACCCTCATGGACCTCCCCATCCAATGGGAGGGCTGGAAGCACCACCACTGGCTGCTGATTCGCTTGGCTCTGAAGACGGGAGATGTAGCTAAGATCTGGTCAGCGTATGGTGAGGGGGGTCTGGCTGGACTCATGGGTCTGTCTGAGGAAGTTCACTCCCCTGATGAACTTCGACTTCCTCGGGTTTGTGGCATCCCTGATACTGAACATGCTCTGTTACAAGGATTTTGGTAACATTTTTGGTGGTAAAATTTGAAGTAAGAGTGTGATATCCTCTAAGTTTTTATTGATACTCTGATTTATCCAGATTCCACCAGTTCAACCACAGGTTCTTCAACTTTCTCAACCAGTTCCTCAGCCACAGGTGACCCAGGCCCCACAGGTTCCACAGGTAAGTCTGTTGTTTAATTGACTCACAAATAAACAAATACATTCACAAATAAATTCAGGATTTTGTCCATGTTTACAGAAGTGCATGAAAACTGTAATGAACAATAAGAAAATAAATATAATTACAATTACTGATCAAATCAGCTTTGTTCATTTCAGTTTCACTTTTGATTTTACTGTAGCTTTCAATCAGTGTTATATACTCTGGGTTTAGAGAGCATCCAAGAATATAATGGCTTTTCAGAATATGGGACCTTAACTAACCAGTGGTTTTGTAAATTATATCTGTCAATTATCAGGCATACTTAATCCTAACAATTTCAGATTCTGTAAATCAAGACTTCAATCTCATAACTGAAAAAAAAAAAACTGAACAAAATTAATTAATAGCTCAAGACAATAATAATTCTTCTTCAATGGCTGGTTTTAAATTGTATAAATAACATAAATTTTATAATGAAAAGGCTGTTTCACTTGAGATTTGTAGGAATCTAGTATATTTTATCTTCTTCCAGGTGAGAGAAGTCATCCAACCTGCAAAGCCAACTCCCAGCACCGTGATAGCCAGACCAGTGAGGCAAACTCCTCCCACAACCATACATGACCTTAGAAAGTTTCCAGAGATCATCCCTGTCCAGGAGGCCATTCCTGAAGAGTCTGCAGAAGATGAGTCCAGCGCTCCGGTCTCAGAGGAAAAAGGTTCAATCCCTGATAACAAGACAAAATCTGAACACAATCTTGAACCGCAGCATTGCCACATTCACTTTATGTGCCCTTTATACAGTATTATATTATATTAGCACCATAAAATATGGATCTTATTCATTCTATATCTGTATTTAGCATCTGTTTTCATGTCATATCTCTCCAGCTAATCATATTTTTTATGAACATAAGTCACAAGCACAGCTGTCACTGATCCATTAAGTCCTGTTTACATCAGTCCTATATTTTCCCAGTGTCTCGTATACAATACTCTTCCTAAACCTATGATCATTTTAATCCAATGGGATGAGTTTAGTATTTACCATCAGGCAATACTAGTCAGCATTCACACACCTAACTGATTAGTCTTGTCTTAAACACCTTTGACCTGACTGTTGGTTCATTTTTAAAGGTGATGAAGATTTTCAGAGTGCTGCGTACGGCTCACCTTCACCTTCCTCTCCTGGACAACCTGGAAGCCTTCGCCACATCGACAGTAATCCAGCAACCCTAACAGAAGCCTCATCCTCAGTAGGATCCTTGGACATCAAGACTCCTGGTTGGTCACCTGAACGACGGTCTCCACTCCTGATTGGTTCCCCAGAGAAAAAGCCAGGGATCCCCGGAGAGTCTAGCACCACACTGTACTTCAGCGCTGATGCACACTCGCCCTCCAGCGGCAGCTACCTTGGTTGGGGATCCGAGTTGTCGCCCATCTCCAGCTACAGAAGTCCTTATCGGATCAGAGAGGCTCGTTTTATAACATCCACCCCACGACTGGAGCCCCGAGGAGAAAGTCCTGGTCCATCCCCTATTGTTGTCATTCCTGCAACTCCAGGCACCACACCAGGTCCGACCCCTGGAGGAACCCCAGGTAATTCAACACCTGGGTCGACACCTGCTGCTTCAACTCCTATTGCTTCAACCCCTGCTGCATCCACTCCTGGTGGTTCAACTCCTGGGGGTAGTACTCCTGGTACTCCCATCATCCCACTTACACCAGTTATCGCTCATGCTCGCAAACAGATAGTCCAGTTTGTAGACAGTAGAGAGAGGGCAGTGTGATAAAGGTACCGGTAAAGGGGAAGGGAAATCAGGGGTGGGGAATGATGTCCTTTTTGTTTTGAGGTGTTTTCATTTTAATATGGGAGGGCTTAACCTGGCTTTATTGGAGATTTTTAGCTCAATACTGTCAAAGTATTTACATTCTTACTTACTGTTAAAAATTGATAATAAATAAAAGATAAGTTAAAGTTTCAGTAGGCTAAAATTGGGGGAAAACACCAGAATTGAAAATACATCCTCACCACTGCAGCTCTCCCCTCTCCATTCCAAGAATAAACAATATATATGCATATATAAAGATAAACGACAACAAAAGACAGGAAAAGTGAGGCTAAAATATCACAGGTGTGGAGATGCCATGTTGCTTTTGTAATAATACCAGAGAATGCTAATTGGAACAGCTTAGCAGATCCATCCCCCAGCTTCATGGTTTGGTTATACATATATTTGACATTTTAATATAAAGTCACAAAATAAAGGTATTAATGACAAACTAGCTATTCATCAATTATCCTACCTCAATAAATAAAGCTGGTATGTATCTAAATATTGCAAATTATGCCACAATTTAGTCTTAATACATGCAATTTTAAAGTATTTAGGCAAAAATTTTATGAAGCTGATAAAGGTCCTGACAAATCTCAAAAAGTCTGTGAGTTTGGATGCGATTGGTCATTTTTTATTGATGAGGAGTCCTGGTTCCTGTCAGACCACTTGAATTAAAATACACTGAAATGATATGTGGAAGTTTCACCAAGTGACACAAATATTCTGCCTACTGAAGCTTTTAATTCCTATATGTTATACCTCATTTTGGCCACAAAACGCAATTAGCATCGTTTTGATGCAGTAGCAAATCCTTTAGGATGATTGAAGTTTGTGTTTGTGGAAGGTTTTCACGGGTTAATGGCGACGCTCCACCATAACAGGTGGTCTGATTCATGTGTACGAGGGCTGTTCAGTATCTACAGAAGTTTAGATCTGGTTATTTATCAGAACAAAATACTGTTAAATATGTTCAGGTGCTTCATTTATGAGTTACAGGCACAACTGATTTTTAAGTTTACAAAATGACTTATAACTGGACAACAATGCAGTGAAGACTGTGTGTAAATGAGGTTACCAGTACTGAAAAAATATTATAAAAATATTGCGATAATCATAAAAATTATTAAATCTTGATGCATAAAACAATCAACAAAATGTTCATTCAATGCAAAAATCATTTGCTGAATAGACCTTATGATTATATAAGTTTATATTAAATATCAAGCTGTGCAGAATCTCGTGAGCTAATGCAAAACACTCTTGGCTGGCTTGACAAAATTAAGCAAACAGTTTATTAAAAGTACAAATAATAAATATAATGAATGTATGAATGTACATCTGTTAACTAAATATAAAATCAAATCCAACAACATAAGACGTTACTGAGATTTAATCATGCAAATGTTTATAATTTTTTTTTACTAATGTGTCAGCTAACATAGAGCCTGTCGTCCAGTTTTCAGTAACCTACTCATTTATCCAGTCAGTCAGTGGTTGTACATACAGGTCATTGTACATTAGTGTTTACACTCATTACTGTCACACACAAATGTTTTATTTCACATTATCATTACTCTGATAAGATTATCAGACAGGTTCATAACTTGAGGTAAAGGTCTGAGGTAAATTGAATGACAATAATTTCAGTTAGTCGGCACTTTATAACAGAAAGACACAGCTGAGGTTTATTGTCAGACAGTAACTGTTGGGTGATATTCTATAAACTACACTATTATAACATGAACACAGAGAAGGGAATATAAGCAATATATGATATTAATATTGTATCAGATATTTTGTATTAAATAATTTTTAAACAAAAGTATCTATAGTTTGTTTTACTCATTTTAACTTACGTTTATATCATTTATGTTTATATGAACATATTTTATAAATTTGTTTATGACTTGTTATTTTTATAGTTTAGACAACTTTTCCAATCCTGACTTTGAAAAATATCAATTTAACAGGGCTATTCAAAAGGTAATGTAAGACATTCTGATTTATTATGACTTTTTAAAAATTTCAGTGTTAACATTTATTTTTTCAGTAATTTAAATTATCATTTGATCAATCAATGGGTATAAAATATATATAGCTAGCATATATAGCTATATATTTGGCTTTTACAGACAATCCATTACAGTAAAGATGAAGTCTATTTATTTGTTTTCTTATTACTGTTCTCTATTATGCTCATTATCACAAATAGTCTTACCAAATATACTGTTGAGTATTTAATATTTAGTTCTTGTAGTAGGCACACTTAATTTCTTTAAAAGCACAGTGTGATGCAACTCAGCTAAATGGTTCTTTAAATCAATGGCATCATTCACTGAATAATAGGGTGGAGTAAAAATTGACAATTGAAAATTAAAAACCCAAAAACCTACCACTCCATCAGATGTATATTCATTTGTACAGTGACAATTAAATATGAAGTTAACAAATGAAAAAGACTGTATTTATTTAAATTTTTTATTTTCTCATTGTAGCGACAGAATGTGACATTTATTGAGACTGTTCTTCCATTATATTTGTTTACTGTTCTTTAAATATGTTAGAAATTAATTCCCTCTCACCTTATTTCCTTGTTTATAAAGATGATAATGACAGCACAGTAAAGTGTATATCTGTAATATGGAGGTAAAGGGTTGAGCTTTGAGAGCAAACGTGTAGAGAAAACCATGCTTCAGGCAGAGCCGCCTCATCAAACTGTTGACAAAGTACTGTGACCTGCTGATAGATGCACTGCATGTTACTCTGTTCATACAGCCAGCTGAGAATTGTATCTATTGCTCTAAAAAGCAACAAAGCACTTATGTTTATACATAAATTCACGTTACAGTAGTCCAACGCATACTAGAATGTATGTGTATGCAACAGCAATAAGCTAGTTAATGCAATGTGTATTAATGCACTGTCAAAATAGATGCACATAAGCTTTAGACTGCAGTGATGCCTTGGCTTGATCAGTGCTTTGCCTTGTAAAAGAATAAAAAAAACAGCTTTAGCCACCATGCTTTTATCATGTGTACTGCCTTATATTAGTGCAAGATATGCTTTGCTTTGTGTACCTGGTGTATATGATAATCGTTACTTGAATAACTAATTTAACACATTTTGCATTTTGTTTTGTTTTTTTCTTTTTTGGTCACGTTTTACTGTTAGGAGATGTGTCGGCAGCCATGATGAAGTCTTTTAATGTTTAGTGAAAAAGTTTCAAATGTGGGATTGTTTGACAACAGTTGTTTTCAGTGACAGACTAGAATTTGTTTGCTGATCGAATGTTAACATCACCTTGTCACTGAATGGCATCAATCAACATGCATCACCTCATCTCTGTAAGGATATCCACAGAGCTGCTGTGGTTGTGTTAGTGATTCATCAAATGTGCTATTGTTGTGACTAAATAAAGTCATTAACTGTAATACTTTTCACAGCCTTTGTCTTGTGCTGATCACCTTTGACTTCATTATTTGGCAGTGACGTTATTAAGAAACATGTTTATATATAATGATGAACTTTAATAGACTAAAATTTACATTCCACAAAAAGTAAAATTGTATGTCATGTAGTGTTTTGTTATTTTACATACACTTGTCATATCTTGTCTCTACAATGTAGTCATATTGCATTGATTTTATTGTACATATCACATTTATGGAGACTAAAAAAAAGGTGCATGCAGAAGGAGAAACAGTCAGACATGCCTGCAAAACTCTTACGAAGGAGGGGAACATTGGTTTGCATAATACCCCAGCAGAAGAAAAAAAAAACATTTCCTTATTTTAAGAGGGTGACTTCTCACACCAATCTCCAAAATTTCTCAATCGAACAATATTAAATGTCATATTTGTTGCTTGTAAAATCACAAAAGACCAGTTATCAAATATCAGTGCAAGATTTTTTTCCCCCTAATTTTACTAAAATTGCAATTTGGTCATACAATCTGTTTGACTTCTCTGGAGGTTGTTTTTTGCAGTGCTTAATTGAGGTAGCTGTCATCTAACCCAGTGTAACTTTGTCATTTAGGATATAACTCTCTTGAAATGTATACAAAAAGTGATGGAAAAACAATCAACGTCAAATTTAGTTAAATATAACTCATAAAAGATCAGTGTAACTTTGTACTTCTGATTAACTGACTTGTTTTCATGTCTAAATGAAGACCTGCTCTTTCTGAGTAAAACAGGAATGAAAGTGTCTGTGTTCTGTTTACAGTATTTTTAACGTGTCATCAGTTTTGAAGTCAGATGACAGACCGATATCAGGAAGAGAAAGTACTGAGATAATGAGCTTGATTTTGTGGTCAAAGATCCAGCTGTCAGTTCAGCATCACAAGATGCTTCAGTAAGTATGTAAAAAATGTGACTCAGATGATGAGAAATGTTTCATTTTTGTGGTGGGATGTAATTCAGTACTTACATTTTAGTAATGACTTACACACAAATTGAAGGTACTTCATTTGATTTCAAGTGTTTATACTTCAACTCCTCTTCAACTCACTGGAAAATGTTAGATATTTTTTTACTCCACTACATTTCTCCAGATATGTTCATTTTTAACACTTTTCACAAACCAAAGAATGAAACTTTATATATTTA
>JAPSES010000001.1:2022762-2041027 GCA_029822895.1 Maxillicosta whitleyi
TGGCCCCATTGACCCCAATGTTAACGAAAATTTCAGAGTGATCCAGAATCCAGGATTTCTTCCGGATCACCCCCAAACATTAATTATTTCTTCCTTTTTGCCATTGTCAACAAATCCTGAAAATTTCATCAAAATCCGCCCATAACTTTTTGAGTTATGTTGCACATAGACAGACAGACGGACGGACGGACAGACGGATGGACAAGCAAACGCCGGCAAAAACATAACCTCCTCAGCGGAGGTAAAAAAAAAAATAATAATAATATCAGAGTAAAAAACCAACAGATCACTACAGACCAGGTAGTAAACTGCTTTTAAACCTGTGTCTTACTCCTTTTCATTTTATAGTTAGATATTGTAAAAGTATCTAAGGTGTAATTTTTAGTGAATCAAAAAATTCTTTCAACAGTAACTTTGACAGAATGTGACCCATCCTAAATACATTTGTTCTTTAAAAAAAAAAAAAAAAAAAAAAAATCATAAGAGACATGGCATATCTTTGAGGGAGTTTGAAATGTAAAAAACTGAAGAAAATGAAGGATGAAGTGAGTAAATATTTGCAGCTCTTGTGTTTCAGCTACAGTGGGCACTGAATGCACCAAAGTGAGGCAAAAATAATGAGGACACAATAACGTTTTGTTTCATTCATGTCGTCTCTTATATTGTGAGACAGAAACATTTTCAATCTGGGTGGGTTTTTTAAGTTAATTTTAGTTAGGTTTTGTTTTTTTTTACATCCCATAGCTGCAAATCTGTGTTTGTACTTTTTACTCTTTGGACAGTAATAATAAATGATGGCAAAATAAGATGAAATGAGTTCTATATTTGGTCAATGCTCTGTTAATTGACTGTGACTAAGTATCTACACCAGTGTTTATTATAAACCAGACAGATCGGGCTATCATTAAGCAAACAATATAAAAATGATCTGCTCACACAAACTCGTAGAACACAACTGAAATAATAATTCAATCTACAGTAAAACAGTACCATTTTTAACTTAGAAGATCACTTTAACAGATGAACAGTTTCAGTTCATTTCACTGTGAAGCCAGTGTTCTGACATGCACGGAACAGTTTGCTTCCTTCAGAGCTAATATAGAGAGCACTATTCTCTGAAAACGCTGCCAAAACCTGAACCTTGAAGCTCTACAAGAACAAATCGATGGTCTCTACATCCAGATTCTTGTGAGAGTACACAACATATTGGCAGGATCAAAAAGGTATTTCATATCTACGATGTGTACAGTGATTTGCTAGACACTATTTCCCTGCTAGAGACCTGACATTATTATTATTATTATTATGATATTATAATGCATGTTGCAGATTCCTACTCTACCTGAAGAAGATGGACTCTTAACCATACAAATTTATAATGTTTTTGATAATAGTTTCACATTCAGATCATTTTATTTATCCCTGACGGACAATTCAGTTTGTAGACATGGGTCGCAGCAAAGGACAGGACATTAGACATTAGACACATTACAGTGCATTACATTATATAGGATTACTATTGCAACAACACATCATCAGTGGGGTAAAACTAACATTTCCTCACGACGGTCTAACGTAGATGATTTTTATGTTGACAAGGTGCAGGCTCTTGGGAGGGGGGTTGTGATTAGTGAATCAAGGTTAAAATAATTTCAATGTGACATTACATTACATTACATTTTGCAGACGCTTTTATCCAAAGCAACTTACAATAGAGGACATAAACATAGCATATGGCACTTGCAGATAAGGTGTACAGGAAATATACTGAACAATAGGTGCGGCTGCCGACTGGGGTTAGTAGGAGTTTTTTGTTGTTGTTTTGTTTTTTTGTTTGTTTTTTAAGTGCTTTCACACGGGGTCAGGTAGACAGACACATACACACACATCACACAACATAACATAGGGTCTACCCCTGGTCTGGGCAGCTCAGACATCATTGCAATAAGTAGTCTTTAAAGAGGAGAGTCTCTTTGCACATTCCACAATACACACAGATCTGTCAATGTACAAGACAGATGAAGGGTTCTGAAACTCTGGTTCTATTTGAGAGATGTTCTCAAACCAAAATGTCAGAGAAGTAGATCTGCACTACTTGGGTTTGCTTTGTCTTTATGTGTTTTTGTTGTTACATCTTCACATTCTTTTTTGTTTCTCATAGGTTCGCTGAGGTCAACATTTATTGATTGCTTCTGGAGCTGAGACCAGACAGAAAAAAACCCCACTAGAATCTGAAAATAAACATTGTATTGTGCTGTCTCTGTACTGTGATATGAAAGGGAACAGTAGATTTGTGTTCTGGTTGAATCTGACAGAATCTGATCAGTGATTCAATTACAGCCGTCATTCACATATCTATAACCATCCTACCTGAACACACCATTAGGCAAAATCTGGACATAACAAGGTAAACTTTCTACAACTAGATGTAGAAGTTTCACATCCTCTAAGACCACTTGGATTACAATATGATGAAAAAAAGTCATTTTTGCCAGAATACAAACACATTTCATATTCTTCTAATTTTATTTTACACCATAAAAACAGCTTTGTGACCTATTTGGCACCTAATCCAAAGATGGGTAACCTTGGGAACTTTCCAAATGCATTAAATTTCATCATGAATATGTGTGCTGAGGGTCATAAATGGTAAATTTTTCACTGAACTGGGATAAAAATCATGCAAAATCTGTCATTTATTTATAGTTCTTCACATCAGATTAATCATTGCAGTATTTGGATTGAAGTGTAGAATGAGTTTGTGAAGAAAGTTTTCCTTCTTGGAGGGACTTGGGTTTGGGCATAGGGAAAACATAATAAGAAAGGCAATAATGTATGTACTGTAAAAAAAATTTTAAAAAAAGTTTTGACATGATGTGAAAGGGCAACAGTTAGACCATTTAAAATGTAACAGCATGTCTGTAATGAAAGAAAAAACATAGTGTAGTGATCAGCAGGTACTGAATAGCATGTGAGCCACCCAAGAAATCTCCTGTAGAAGTTTGGTCTGTATGTCTACCCACGCAAAGCAGCAGGTGTAGCGACAAATTTAGACAGGTGAGACAAGGTACACACACACACACACACACACACAATGTGGGATGTCAAAGAGCATACATATGCTACAAACATGTCAAATATGCATGTGAGAATCCATTCAAAGATTAATTAAACCTCGCTGACCTACCAACAGACATTCAGAAACACGTAATCACATGCAGAGGACACAATATCTATCTTTAGCTCAATAAATAAGTATGTAATTAATTTTTGGATGTTTGAGTCATAAGGTGGAACATAACATTTAGACTATTAATTTCTCATCAGAAGCTAAGACACAAAGAAAGGGAGGGATGGAAAAGAAACAAATAGAGCGAGAGCAATGGAGCTTGATAGATGGATGATAGTACGTAAAAAAGGCATTTATGACCCCAGAAATTAGCAGAAAACACTACACATAAAACAAACTGTTCAATTCACAGATCATTAGGCAAATTATCTTAAGTAGGATGATATTGTAGAGAAAAATTGCATATATAAAACAAATATATAACCCCAAAAAATGTATATATTTGTCTCTTTTGTTGCTCTGACTTATTTGTCTGTCTTTTGACTTCTGACTGAACTGCCGTCACACCATGAGGTGAAGGGATAGAAATTCCAGGCACAACTTCATCACGTCAGAACTCCAGCAGCTTTGACTTCAACCAGGGACTCCAGCCTCAAACATCTGAGCTGTGTTACGCTCTAGTGGTAGCAGTTAACTTCCCCTCAGCCATGTTTATGTCTTTTTCAACCACCCCAGACACACACGTGGAAGTGATCTGTTCTTTCCATAAAAACACATAAAATGTCTGAACATGACATTATAGATCAATATCCTTGAGCAAATACAGTGTGTTTGATTGTAGGGAATGAGTATGATAATAAACTATGTACATGTTCTCTGTGTATATTTACAATATCTATATTGGTCAAACATTTCCACTCCAGACTCTCATCCTACAGAATAAACCCATGCAGCAAACAAAGGGTTGTGTTGTTTTTTCACTGGAATAAAAACACTTATTTAAATGATAGATATTTTCCATTTCATCCAGTGGACAATACAATAATCTAAAGTTTAACTAGGCAATAATGCAAAACAAAAGGATATGTCATTTCATCATTACATAGCACTATAGCAGGTTTAATCAGGTCATTAAAACAGGAGGTCAATATGGTTTTTAATGGTCTGACCGTTCACACACAGTATTACCAAAGCATTAGCAGTCACATAAATATAACTAGATTGTGTATACAGTATTCTGTTTGATCAAATAAAATAAGATGCTGGCTTAATTTACCTCGTTTGATTTAAAAGTAACAGTCTTCCACTGGGTAAATACTGCAGTGATGAATATGTTTAAGCTGCAACATATTATTTAACCCTAACTGATGAGTGAACAGCTTCTTATTTTAAACAACCGTCAGTTTGATAGAGACCGGAAAGATTGGACTTCACAAAATCACCAAAACTATAACATCCTTGTGAGTGAGTGTTGCATAAATAGTGTTCCTTTTCTACTTGTTTGGTGAATTGTAATGTGTTGGAGTAAATTATCACAGATTAATAACAAAAAAAGAGGCCATCATGCTGAAAAAGACCTATTTTAACTGTGAGCGATGGGTATGGGCACAGCCAGGAATTTAATTTTCCATGTAAAAAAAAAAAGTGAATACTGTGATATTTGTTGGAGTCTCTATGGAACACAATCCATCACTTCTGGACAAACCAAGACCTTTGCATAGTACATAATTTGTTTATAGTGGTATATTATGACACATATTCAGTCCTGTGCAAAGACTGTTGGTCTAAAGAAAATATGGTTGTTGTTTTTCTTGTTTTGTTTTTTTTTTGTTTTGTTTTTTGTTTATGCAAGTAGGTATTGTGAAAAATTCTAAATGCCAATTAAATGTTCTTTGTTGCATGGAAGAGGATGATTGTATTTGTAAAAGTGTTCAAATTCACCCTGCCTACCATTGTTTTAATTCTTTGTTTTGAATTCTTTTCTGAAATAAGCAGGGATAAAATACACTGTTTGGCCATAAAATTGGAATAAAAGATTTTTACTTCTCGTGAAATGATTGTAATAATATCATTTATTATTAACAGATCAAATGTAACTGGGACTCAGTATGTATTCTTTGCACCTGGATAAAGGTGACCACGGATGTGTATAAACAGGAATACAAAAGAGGAATGTGTCTGAAAACTGATTTATTCCAACTTTGTTGGCAGCAGTGACATAATATTTTACCTGAGAAAGTACAGTTTCATGTAATGGGCTAGAAATGAGAAATTTATCAGCAAACACAGTATATTTTAGACATGAAATGTACTTTCATCACCAAAAAAAAAGCTTGTTTCAGGGTAAAATTTGCATACTTATTCAGTCACCAAATGGCCAAACACTGAGGTGGTCATATTTGACACAGGAACTGGTGGTCTTGTTATGTCTTCATGTGTGATCATATATGATCATATGTTTCAGTACATAAAATTTTCTGTTTGATGCCACTTTAAGTTTAGACTTTTGGGGTTGTTAGGGGTCCTTAGGTCCTGTGAACCCTGGTGTGGTGTGGGATCCACCTCTCTGTGCCCTTACCTCCACCCCTTTGCCTTTCATCTCTCTCCTCCTCCTCTTCCTCCTCCTCCTCCTCCTCCTCCTCCTCCTCCTCCTCTGGCCTCTCGGTGTGGTCTCCTGCCAGTTCGCTCAAAAGCGAGTGCGCGCAGGGACAGAGTGGATGGGACACGGCAGAAGTACACGGACAGCTCTGTGGTGTCACTGTGGGAGACCGGACAACTATTAGCCTGAGCAGAGTCCGACCGGCTGTGTGAGAGGAGGAGAGCAGCAGAAGGAAAACGGAGCTCCTGTCCGTCTCGCAGCTTCAGCACCGCAGGGAGGAGAAACGCAGAGGAGGAAAAATTCCCCGAAAGGCAGAGAGAGCGTCGGATGAGGAGAAGAGGAGAGCGGAGGGCATTGGATAACACCAAGGAGTAAGTACAGACACAACCCGATGAAACTCCAGAAGTTTTAGAGCTCTTAAATCCACAGACTGCATGTTTTTGACTCATTAAATATTTACGGAGCTAAACTTTTCCACTTCATGCGCTGAGAAAGTCTATAGAAGATACTTAATATGGTCAAGTCTCTTAAACTTCATTAACCATGTTTTACTCCTTATTTCAGGAGGTCATATTCAGATAGATAGGTGGTTTTACACCGAGAGATCGGTTTGGAAACAGGAATTGTAGGAATTTGCAGCTAAGCCTTAGAAATACTCACAGTGGAAGGAAAAAAAAAAACAAGAAACACTGACAGTCACATCTATCTATCTATCTATCTATCTATCTATCTATCTATCTATCTATCTATCTATCTATCTATCTATCTATCTATCTAGCTCAGTTTGGAATAAATAACATATATCTGAATCTGCAAGAGACAAAATGGAGATGCAGATGGAACACCTCTAGTTTACAGTGAGTCGTTGTATTATATACATTTATGTCTATTCTTAAACTGTTAAAAAAAAAAAAAGTCTATACAGTCTCATTTTCTTTATTTTATAGTGAAAAGGGTACGACCAAAGATTTTTTAAGATGAGTAGTTGGTAGTGTGCTTGTGGTTCAGTGATTCTTTAACAGTAGTTTACTAATTAGATCATATTACTTTTTCCTGTATGAAACACTTTTCTTGTGCCTCTGTCTCACTGTGCCTGAGAGTAATTTATATGCAGACTCCTACCTCCTGACCCTCTCCATGACTTCTTTTTTTGCTTCTGTTTTCTTTTTCATCTCATTCCATTCAGTGATTGTCTTCACAGCTAAATCACATTACACTCACTTAGTTGGTTAAAAGCATTCAATGAAAAGAAGCCTAACCCCACCTATGCTTCCTCACTTTTCTGTCTTTAAAAGCCTAATGTGTCAGATACACAAAGCTGGTGTCATTAATGATGCACGCCGCTCCCACTTCTTCACTTTATGTTTCGTGATTCTCAGAGCACCAAACAGTTACAGTAAAAACAGAGATGACATGTGACCCAGCATTATAAAATAAAAGGTATAGGACTTCTCTAGGCTTTTGATGGGACTGAAAGATCTGAGGTGATTTATTTAGAGTTTTCTAAAATAAATAACCAAATGTGCTAAATGGGAGTAAGTGTGTGTGGAAAGAAATGGAGACATTTTTAATGCCATTTTCTTCTATCTCCTGACAGTGGCAGCTCCAGACTTATTGGATCCTAAATCTGCCACTCAAAACACCAAGCCCCGCCTCTCCTTCTCCACAAAGCCAATCACAATGACTCCCCGAGAGGAGAGTGAGGTAAAAGCAAAACAAAAAACCATGTTGTGATTGTCAGCATCGTTTGTTATTTTTACGGGAGCTTTTTGACACTGTGCAGAAACTGAACTCATTATCACAGACTGTCAGTTCACCTACTGAATGCATGTGATCCACTGATCAGCTGAAGTGTTGTAGGTGGTTGCCACAGTGATGAAAAGGAAGACGGTGACAGCCCTCTTTCTTTTGGTGGTTCTGTACCTGGTGATGGGAGCAGAAGTCTTCAGATCTCTGGAGAAGCCTCATGAGAGGTAGGCAGCTTAATTATACATCTGCCCCATTGACTGACTGACAGTTAAACCATCTGTTCTTCATACGCAGTGGTGATTGCAGAGCCAGTTGGGCCCAAGGCCAAAACTCCCAGGGGGCCTGTCCAATTAGTATTTATCACCATTATACTGTAAAGAACACCTCATGGACTGGTTACATTTAATTGTAAATTCTTACTTTACTAGGTTTTTCAAAATGGAAAAATAATTAACATCAAACATATCAATGAATGAGGTCAAAGGTCTTTGCAAATTTGAGCTCTAGCATCTACATGTAATACAATAGAACAATAAAATGTTGCAATATAACATGTGAATGAAATTACACCATTAGTTTTAGGTGAGTGTTAGCTTAATTTAGTCAAGTGTCTTCAACATTTGTTAAAAGTAAAATATGTATGTTTTTCCTAAAATAAATTAATAACTAAATATTAAATAATAATAAAACCTGGTGCCCCAGTGACTTACCAAATGAAGTACATCTCACATAGACAATAATTGTGTTCTGAGCATCATTCCTGTATATTATTCGCGTACTCTCTCTTTGCTTCATGTCCTTTCTGTCTTCACTGGGTCTGTTTAATAAAGGCCCAATGTGGATCTTAGAAAGAAAACCTTAGACTCACACCTGAGCTAGGTCATATGACCAAAAATGTTGTCTAATTTTTATAGTGATTGGAGATTCCTGAATTGAATGTACTTTTTCTTTAACAATCAAATACATTAGATTTTTGCCTTATTCAGAGCATGAAATAAATGTAAATTTTGTGATTTATTTTTTGTGGCCTTCTCCCTCTGTTGTGCCGTCAAGATGAACAGTTTCACATCTTTTTTCTCCCTAATGCTGCTCTTTCTCCTCATAGCCTCTCTAGCTCACTCATCAACTGTCATTGCCTCCTCATTGTTTGAGAAGGAGTGAAGTTTGAAAGGTTTGTTTAAAACATCAAGCAACAAGTGTTGCATTTTTAACCTCTGAGCCCAGATAACAGCATTCAGACGTTTATTTAATATTTACCTGCTCCACAGACCACCATCTTGTTTTCTTTTTCACCATCACCTGTTGTGCTCTTTCTTTTTTCTTTTTTTTTAAAGAAATGTTGTTTTATAGAGAGGATTGGCATCAAATGACAGGGAGGTTTACTACTAGTGTCATTTCAGAGCTTTCTTTTTTTTAACAGTGAGAAGTTTGCTGTCACTCCACTCACTTGAAGTGATTTTAAGATTTCTTTTTAAAGAGGAGTTAATGCTCACAACAGAAGGAAACACTGTCTGAGTCATGTGAAACCAGCTGTGTGATGTAGAATGTTTTCATACGAGGAAAAGACATCATTTGTTGTTAAAAAAGAAGAAGACAAAAATGGTCTGTCTTGCATAACACAGCCTATATCACCACTTTCTGATGGCACCTCACAGTGTGGTTTATTTGCTCTAATCCACTTAATGAAATCTTTTTTTAATTTAATTTTTGTTTTAATGTTACTTTCTTTGTCATGGATTGCCCTGGGGCCCCAAGCATCTGTTTATATTAACAAATAATATACGGTTGCCACTAATGTAGGAGTAATTTTGTTTTCAGACACATTTCTATTTTTATTCCTATTTATACACATCAGTAATCACCTTTGACCAGATGCAATGATTACTTAATCCCAGAGTCCCATTTACAGGTTATCTATCATTAATGAATCATTTCATGACAGGAGGTAAACATATTTTATTCCGTTTTCATGGACAACAGTGTTCCATATGAGTGTTTTAAAACATTAACTTTATACTAGTGATTGATTCTCTGCAATTTGACTCCTCCTCGACAAAGGTTTTATTACTCTGAATCTACAGTTATATTAATAATTTGGGTTTGTCCTTATAAGAAATATATAAGACCCTGGTGTTCTGAGAATGGGTGTGCGCTGTGGAATGTGAAAACACATGGTGAAACATATATTTTTCTCAGTGTCATTCTCTCTCTGTCTCTCAGTGCCCAGCGTCTGTCCATCCTGTCCCAGAAGCTGGAGTTTCTGTCCAGACACTCCTGTGTAAACCAAAGTGAGATGGAGGAGCTGGTGAAGGTGAGACCGACCTCCCTCAAACGCTCAGTTATAATTATGTCAGTGCAGAATCAGCACCATGGACAGCTCCAGCAGTGTTCATGAATATGAGGAGGACGTTTTATCTCCAGTTAAACCAGTGTTTCTCCCAGTTCTGAACCAGTAAATCCTGCTGAGACTTTCACCCACACTAGATTTAGTTATCTCATAGGCTATGAGATATTTCCTCACCCCGCTCTAAAATATTATCTAAATCTAATATAAAACGTTTAGCCTCAACTATGTCAAAAACTAGTGAAAAAAGTTTGTGTGTCTTTATAAAATGGTCTTCCTCTGTTTCTGCAGAATATAGTGACTGCAATGCGTTCAGGAGTAAACCCTGCAGGACCTCTGACCAATCACAGCAGCATGTGGGACCGAAGTTCCGCCTTCTTCTTTGCTGGGACTGTTATCACAACGATTGGTGGGATTTGCACACAAACACAAACACTCACAGATAATAAAAACATTCAATTCTCCAGGAGTTATGTTCTGTGTATCACCTTCAGGCACACTATTTATCACATTCCTGTGTGTCTCATGTTAACTGCATGTGGATTTTTCATGTTTCTATTTAAAAGCCTCTACAGAAAGCTGTTATATAAGTTATGTAGCATGACTTACTGCTGTGCTGCTGTTGGAAATGGATAAGTTTCCTTTCACAAATGTTATTTCCTGCATGTAATCAAACTAGTGTACAAGTAGATGTCCATACATGAACTGTTTCATGTGCCTCTTTGCAGACGGTCTCTTTATATTATTGTGAATTTATATTATGTTCATCTTTTTTACTGTCACTTGTTATTAAAATGTTGCTATACCTTTAGAAGTGGACAAACTGCCACTCAGACCTAGTTCTAGAGTTATTATTTGGAAGATTAATCCAAAATTAATTTGATCCGATAGTAAACAAACTAATTAATAAAACATTTCATGCATTCAACCCTTACCTAATCTCATATTAGACTGAGATTTAATTCATAGCATAGCAATACTGGAAATAATAGTAATGAAGGCAATAAAACTGAAACATGGGAAAGAATTAAACTTAAATCTAATCTGGGAAAGAATGAAGGAAGGTTGGAACCATTAACATGTATGAGACAGATAAAATGTAAGACAATGGATCCAGATACAACAACAGCTAAAAATGAGACACAGTGAAAAGTAAAATGGAAAATGGACTTTAATATAAAGCAAGGTTAATGAATGAAACTCCAGTTTTACTCATGAGATCAGTAAAAATTGCTTGTTTTATTGTAATAAAATCATGCGCTTCAGTTGAGCACATTAACAATACTAACATACTGATGTAATGATGTGATGAAACTCCAGTAAGTGCTTTATAAATAAATAAAATCCAATATCTACCAAGCTTTACTGAAATGCACGGCCACCCTGTATTGTCATACAGCTTACAATGATCCATTTAATCATAAGAAATTAATCTTATAGTGATCTGATGAACAACATGAAGTGGCTGATGGAAAAATGTGATCATAGTGTAAAACTATTTCAGAAAGTTGCCACTAGATTCGGAGAAACTTTGTCATTATTTTAACCAAACACCACTCACACTGTAACTAGTAAGGACTGAGGTGTTAAAATATTTAGCTCTTGTAATGTTTTCCTTTCATCCCGGCAGGTTTTGGGAACATCTCTCCACACACTGAAGGTGGAAGAATCTTCTGCATTGTCTATGCTTTGTTAGGGATACCTCTGTTTGGTTTTCTTTTGGCCGGTGTTGGGGATCAGCTCGGCACCATATTTGGCAAAGGAATTGCCAGAGTGGAGAAGATGTTTGTGGTGAGTTTGGAAAAACATGTACTACATACATATATAAGCAGAGCGGCACATGCAGGAGAGCTGTTATTTAGTTTAATGTTTGTTTTCTGTAGCTGGCTGTATGTCTGTATAATACAGATAATTCACATCAGAACACTATGAACAATACCCTCAATGGTTTTGTACAAAAAAAAAAAGTTTTAGATCAAAATGTGATTTATCTGAAGTATATGCAAAGGGTGAAAACTGCTCATTTCATGTTGTCTCATTTGTGCACATCAGGATATGATTTTGTGGGAAAGTAATCAAGGTGAAATGGGGTAAATAAATTAACCTCCAGACAAATGCACAAAATCCAATATTAGCATAATTGATTTTCAGCACTAGATTAATTTACCCAGAGATATTGTGCAGTATAAATAAAACAGATTCAGAAATTTTCAGCCTGTGTTAGATGTATTAATAGAACTGACTCATCACATCTATCTGTTTAATGATGCACAGTGCATCGTTTGTTTATCACCCCGCGTCCTGTAACTCACTAAAGCTGACTTTGCACCTGAGACCTGTGTGAAGCTTTTAGTCAAAATACCTTGTTTGTTTGTTTGTTTTATACATTTACTACTTCTTTAACACATGTTGAATCTGTATAACTTGTTAATCATTAACCTTATTTTTGAAATATAAAAAAATTCCCACTAATGCACTAATGTTTCTTTGAATCACCTTTAATGTTGATTGCAGCATATATTCACTGGTGCATTGTTTTTGATGAACACATAGTATGTAGTGTCCCAACATTCTATAGATATGTAATGTTCTTGAACCTAGAACTGGGGGGTATTCCAGAAAACACGTTCAACAAAGTCTGAGTCTAATCCTAAACTTCAACTTGACTTGCTCTGAGCTGAAAAACTTGCAGTATTCAGTTTCAGAACAGTGGCTTTGAATTAGTTCTGTTAACTCAGTTTACCCAGAGTTAGGCACTTAAGCACAAACCACAACTAGAAAAGCACTGACAGAGCGCAAACCCCCGCCAAGCACAGTTCACCGTTATGTTGAAAATGGCCATATCTTGCAATGATAATGAAAGATTAAAAAAATTCCTGGATCCGAACTGTCATCTGGATCACCTCCAAAATGAAATCATCTGTTCCTTGTCTCAGAGCGAAAGTTTCATGAAAATTTCATTAAAATCCATTCATAACTTTTTGAGTTATCTTGCTAACAAACAAACAAACTAACAAACCCTGGCAAAAAAATAACCTCCTTGGCGGAGGTAATAAAAAGCAATCTACACTGGAGCCTCAATAGATGGATTCACCATGGCAACTACTGACAACAAGTGTGCCATATATTTCACTACACTGGAACAAGAGGTCCTAATCCAAGTATACGGGGTTATGAAGGGGTATTCAGTAGAGTGTGCGGGAGTCATGTACAGAGCCAGGACACGTGGCTTCGACATTTGTGATGATGTACACTGGATGACAAATGATCCTGATAGTGCAGAGAATACCATTATTATTATTATTATTATTATTATTATTATTATTAGCTGCTGTATATTGTGATGTAAACTGTCATTTTCAATAGTAGTGAAGATACCTGGATGCTGATGCTGCAGAGGGAAAGGATTGGTGTCAATATTGTGTGTGTGGTTTTTCATTCAAGATTTAGACCAAAAGTTAAAAAAAAAAAAAAAAAAAATCTTTCGACGAAAAGATGTAACAACTAACAGCATCACTTTTCAAAATGTAAGGAGTAGAAAGTACAGATAACTGCCACAAAATGTAATGAAGTAAAAGTAAAAAGACTGCATTATTATTTTTATTTAACTAAAGTAAAAATACAAAAAAAAAAAAAATACTTAAGTACAATAATGAAGTAAAAATACTTTGTTACATTCCACCACTGAAAATAAGTCCTTTTTGATGTTTTGTGGCTGTGGTTCTGATTCGGTGGTTCACTTCACAGAGCCAGTCCAGTGTTCAAGAGGGTGGTGGTTTGAGTCCGGGCTCCGACCACCATAACAATGCGTTCTTTATTGTTATTATCATTATATTAACAGAAACACAAAAACACAGCTTTAACACGTACAACACATGTTTGGTACTTATTTGA
Source organism: Maxillicosta whitleyi (assembly GCA_029822895.1). NCBI lineage: Eukaryota > Metazoa > Chordata > Actinopteri > Perciformes > Neosebastidae > Maxillicosta > Maxillicosta whitleyi. Next base: position 2,036,419 of record JAPSES010000001.1, read on the forward strand.
TAACAGCTCCTGATTTTCAGAGTGAACTGATTCCCTGTAATCACAGAGTGTTAAGGTGCACAGTCACAAAGAGAGAGAGCTAGATAAGCTAAAAAAAAAAAATCATCCTGTTAAAATATTTAGATAAAATTGTAGTATGTCATTGGAAAAGTAAAGCTCTTTTAGGTTTTGTGCAACATTCCTAAGTTGAAGTTATTGTTGTGAATCGTTTCCTCTGTAATATTGAATGAACTGAGCCAAAACCTGAACCCTGGATATTCAGTTTGTTCATTCAGCTACTTTGGGGTATTCGACATAACAGACCCTTGATGAATATGAACATTATCCTGAGCACCAGGGACAAAAGCTCATTGAATTAAGCGTGTTTGTGAAATCAGAGTGAAGACTGTGAACACCTCAGGGGGCATTTCATACAATAACTTTATACTGATGACAGAGATGGAACAGTAATCATATAGATTTCTAATCAGATTTTTCACCATTAGTTCTTTATCTTGAATTGCGCATATTTAACCTTTTGGCAAATGTGGTTAATGCTGTGAAATATTTATTTCAAATCAAAGCACAAGCTTTGACAACCAGCTAATTTGCTCCTTAAATATAACTAAGATGCAATTAAAGCTGAAAACGTACTAATAAAAGCAATAATATGGCAGATTCATTGGCAAAATTCTGATCCACCCATGCAAATGTACTTATTATGCTAAATATCTTGTGTGAGTGTTTTAAAAGCTGCTGCATGGTTATTCTTACCCAAGTGCAAATATACTCTCCATTATTAGAATAACTGTCTAATCTTTGAAGCAGTTATCGATCAGTTCCTGCTAAAAAAAATATAAAAAAAACAAACTATGATGGACTTGTAAAGCGTAAACAGCTTTATTCTTTCTCTAGTATTTATGATGTATTCATATTTGTATGGTAAGAAAAAATTATTATGCAGCTTTGTTGAATTCGCAATTCTTATTTGTAACTCAACTCAACATTAACTATAAAGCACTTCAAAAACAACACAGTTGATCAAAGTGCTGTACAAAACCAATCAATCAGTCATATTTTGTTTATATAGCACCATATCACAATAAAAATTATCTCATGATACTTTACTTTTAGAGCTGGTCTAAACCAGACATTTAATAACCTGACGTCAGTCCTCCAGTAACTGGCATCAGCTCATTGAGTAATGGATCGTGTTGGTCATTATTATCCAAACCCATCATGTCCAGTTCAATAAAAAACCCTTTTTGTCCAATACATCCTTTATATGATCATCAGGTTTCATTTCTGTTTAAGCTCTGAGTTTGATGGTCACTGATGATGATGATGATCATATGCCTCCAGAAAACAGGGTTTCTTTGTTAGTGTTATATCATGTGTGCATTAGGCCTTGGTTTATTTAAAAGGGTTCGGAGTCTTGTGATCACTCACTTTCTGATATCTCATACAAATATCATCCTTGTATTTCTAAAGCACTGGAAGATTCCTGGAAGCCTACTTTTTTTTATTTATTAAGTTAAGATAAGAGCATTTCCAAATTTCCACTCAAATTTCTGGCTTTGGGTCATTTTTTCTGCATATTATTGATATAAACCTCATTTGTAAAACCCATGGATGAGAAACTTGTTTTAATTCAGGGGCACATACAGCCTAATTTGATCTACACTTACCGAACCAGTAAAACAACTACATAATGACCTATAAATAATGTCAACTCCAAACGTTTCTCTATGTCTTAGGGTGAAAAAAGTAAAATTACAAAATTAAAATGTGAAGAAAATGTGAATAACATAAACGACCTGAATTTTTTTTTTTTAAATATGTGCAATTTTGACAATATTATGCCTGAGTTTCTGATTTACACAAGTGAATTACAATTTACAGATTGCAGTGGATCTACTAATGAACAGAACATTAATTAACAGGCAAAATATTGTTAAAATATACCTTTCTTAAGACATTTCAAGTTTATAAAAGGATAGTTTCTAAATATAAATATTTTCATGTAATTTAACTTTTTTTTTACCCTAAAACAAAGAGAAAACGTTGGGGTTTATATGTTATTATTACAGTATTGTATGGCCTGGTCCAGTTGAGATCATATTCTTCTGTATGTGGTAGACTAGAACTAAACTGAATTTGACATACTTGAATTTCAGTGTAATTTTTGCATTTCAAAAATTCATCCCATGGTCTGAATTGGACCCTTTTGTGAGCTGTGGGTTGGCTGTTTCTCACCCCTGGTATAACCTCTCCACCCTCTTCATGCAATTAGATATAGAGAGAATACTCACACTTGATTCTATCGAACAGTCTGCTTCCTTCCACACCAGCCAGTTACTACTCAAAAACAATAATATACATATACAGGAACATAACATCTCTCTTCAGGAAGTTCTGAGATTAAATGGTCTGCACTTATATAGCACTATATCTACACCTTGGTACTCAAAGCCATTCACACACACACACACACCAATAGGTAGCTACTATGCTAATGTACCATGCCAGACCCTACACTGGGAGCAATTTAGGGTTCAGTGTCTTGCTCAGGGACATTTCAACATGTGGACAGTAGGAGCCAGGATTTGAACCGCCAACCCTTCCCCATTGGACAACCTGCTCTACCATCTGAGCCACAACCACCCCGCATTGAGAGACCTGATCACATGCGGATCAAACTGATCAGTAGTTGAAGTTGTGTGTCTCTCTCCTGCAGCACTGGGACATCAGTCAGACAAAGATCCGAGTCATATCCACGCTACTGTTCGTGCTGTTCGGCTGCCTGCTGTTTGTGGCGCTCCCGGCAGCCATCTTTAAACACATTGAGGGCTGGTCCGCACTGGAGGCCCTTTACTTCGTGGTCATCACCCTGACTACCATCGGGTTTGGGGACTTTGTAGCAGGTAGAAACACACTTTGAACCTCCTGTTGAGGTGTTGGGTGGTTTCTGTTCACTCTAATACAGTTGCTGTGTGTGTCTGTGTTCAGGCGGGTCAGAAATAGAGTATCTGGACTACTATAAACCTGTGGTGTGGTTCTGGATTCTGGTGGGGCTGGCCTACTTTGCTGCCATCCTCAGCATGATTGGAGACTGGCTGAGAGTCATCTCTAAGAGGACAAAAGAAGAGGTAGGAGGCTGTTCTTATGGTCCTTCACATAGTGTCTTTGTCTTTTTGTTTTTTCTACAATCATCCATCTGTGAGTGTTTTTACTCCATCTCTTTGTCTGTGTCTGTGGTTTATTTTTGTCTCTCCTGTACGGTGACACTCAGTGCTGTGTCCCAGCCTGAACTTTTGCCCTGTGCTTAACTTCATTTTGGTGATGAGACTCTTTTCTAATCCAATCATCTATCTGTGAACACATAAACGCAGTCTTAGGTCATTACCGTGAGCATCTCCAGAGAGAGAAGCACCATTTCATTCAAACCCGGTGTGATGATGTGTTTATCGGGAAATCCATTTAGAAATGTCTGCATAGTAGGTATTACACATTTTATGTAAATTAATCATATTTCCCTCCAGAATGAGGAAGTCAGCTCTAATGTTATTAGATTTATTAGGTATTTCATCTGCTTTAGGTTCAGGTGTGAATAGAATTGTAGTTACAATCTGAAATTCAAATTAAATCTAATCTTCCAATGTTTCAGGGAGCAAGACGGAGTTCAATAACATGATGACATAACATGGTGTACCCACAAGCCAAACATTATTAGATGACAGTTTTGTATCTAGTAGAGTTGGGATTTTTAGTTGTAAGGCTGATATGATAGACATCTCAACACAAAATCTCTGATTCGATAAATTAAAGATACGCGTCTGGCATCTCACGACACGATACAATTATTTACATCTGTTAGTCTTGATGCATGTGTTTGATGTCTTTTATGGGGCTGTGACTAAGGTGAGACTTGACTACCTTATAGGAACAAAACTCATGTTCTTTTAATGTGAGTGACATTACATTACATTACATTTGTGGAAGGTTTATTTGACGTAAGGTTAGAATTCTGATTAACTGGTCCCTAAAACTTACCATAATTTTAACCTTACAACAAATAAACCTTCGACATATGGTAAATTGGTCCACGCCTCATAGCAAGAAGGTTTTCAGTTCAGTTTCAACACCAGCTGATGATGGGATCTTTCTGTGTAGAGTTTGCATGTTCTCCCCCTGTCTGTGTGCGTTCTCTCTGGGTACTCCAGCTTCCTCACACCATGCACTGATAGGTCAATCTAAATTAAACATAGGTGTGAATGTTGTTTGTCTATATGTTCAGCCCTGCGATGAACTGGTGACATGTCCAGGGTGAACCCCGCCTTCACCCATAAGTAGCTGGGGAAGGCTCCAGTGACCCCCATGACCTTAGTGAGGATAAAGCGGGTTCAGAAAGTGAATGAATGAGTGGTCCGTAAAAAAATGTTTTATATATGTAACACAACCTATTTACGCAGTTATACTTCAATCCCCAAAATGTAAGTCATTAAATCTGAAGGTTAAGAATTGTTTTGTTTTAATCAGGGTTCAGATAAAGTAAATTTTTTTTATTGAAATCTATTGAAATTTCTTATTTATTTTATTGAAATTTTATAATGTATGTATAATCAGTTTA
>JAPSES010000001.1:2047150-2101217 GCA_029822895.1 Maxillicosta whitleyi
TTCCTTGTCTCAGAGCGAACATTTCCTGAAAATTTCATTAGGTTTGGTCAATAATTAACCAAGATACTGAGAAACAAATTTTTTGGCCCCTTTGACCCCAATGTTAATGAAAATTATCAAAATCCGTTCATAAATTTTTGAGTTATGTTGCACACAGACACAGACAGACGAATGGACGGACGGATGGACAAACGCCGGCAAAAACATAACCTCCTTGGCGGAGGTAATAATAAAACTGTATGGATTTCATTTTAACTTGGAACCTTTTTTTAAACTTTATTCAAGGCATCCCCTTCCAGTAGACTTCTTCATTCCTTCTCATTTTTCATTTCTGTTCTCATCTTTGCACTGATCTTTGGTGTCACATAACTGTTTAATAAAACACAGTTAATACCACCACTATGTATCAGACTGTAATCTTTATTTAAATTCCTTTTATTTTCATTATAAAAGTCAGTGTGTGTCACCCCATCTTCTTTTCTTTAATTTTGTTCATTTACTTTTCCTTCTCTCTGAGCCTTTGGGTGGGTGGGGATCGATGCTTGTGTGTATTTTTCTGCCTTGGACTAGTTAATATGCCCTGTGATGACATTTATTTGAAAACTGAAAAATAAAGTCTTTATAAAACCCACATAGTTTCTTTTCTTGTCTTTAAATGATCCTTGATTGTCGTAGTTCTTTTCTCTTTTATCTATTCTGTCTTAATTCTATGATTTTAATGTAATTGTCCTCGACTCAATGTATTTTTATACTTTTACAAAACACTTTGAATTGCCTTGTGTATGAATGATGCTACATAATTAAAGTTGCCATGATTTTTTTTTTCACAACAGGTTTGGAGCTGACACATGTTCTGTACCAATTTTGACCTATTTTTAAGTTATTGTCAATAAAAATAATTAAAAAAAAAAAAAATCAATATTACACCTCATTAATAACATGTTGGACTCATTGTCTAAAAAATAACAATATAATGTTGGGACAAATGAGATGTTGTGGGGGTAAAACAATTATACTGACTTTAATCATTCCTTACCACTTTTGTGGAAATGGCTTCTCTGCAAGTCTATGCAAATGCAAATTTTATAAATGTGATAACTAGATTTTATTCATTCATTCATTCATTCACTCATTCATTTATTACTGGAGCTCTATATTTGTCCCATTGAAGTGCTCCTCCCTTTATAATTTTGTCCTTGTTCAATACAAATCTTTGAAGAAGTGATTTCCCTTGGGGCGTTAATGTTTCAAAACACTATAAATACAGAACTCAGATGGGCTGAAGCATCCATAGGCTTTTATGGTCATCTATTCTAATGCTTTCTATTCTTAGCCCTGTATATGTGAAGGTAATTCTTTGAAAATAGGTGCTGTAAGAAGGCCCGGGGACAGCGGTCAGCTTCTACTTTTCAGTGTAACTGAACATTATCTCCATCAAAGAGGAGGAGGTGAGTCAGAAGTAAGACAGCATGGCTGGGTTATTTTACAATATGTATTTTAGGAGACATTTCCACTTTCGTCAGAGAGCTTGAGTGCTGTTTCTTCATTCTGAACATTTTGATCCATTATCTTACAATAACCCTGAAAGATAGAAAAGTTATGTACTGCTCCTCATTTCATCTATTCATTTTCATTAGAACCTTTCACCGAGGTTTGAGAGTTTAACTGGAAGGAAATTTGACATTTATCAACCAAGTATTCATTTCATGTCATTTTGAACCATTAAAATGTTATTGTTAATCTAGAAAAGCTACAGCAAATAAACAACATCCAAAAAAAAAAAGGTTAAAAATAAGTCCCATTTGATTAGAAAGAAGTCGATTCATTTACTTTAGTTATTTATTAATTCTGTCTTAATCTAACAAGTATGATTTCTTACCTGTTGTTGTTTTTGTTTCTAGTGTCCAGTTACGTCACCACCACAACCAACAAACAGCACAAACTGAGCTTTTTTTCTCATCAGGACTTGTGCTCCATTTAACAATCTGCTGATTATATATGCCAGCTGCTCGCATTAACAACCAACAACAGCAAAAACATAGACATGTCCACATTTTTCTGACTGTAAAAAATAAATATTCTATAACACAACTATTCTAATGGATGATCAACAGCAAATAAAATTAATCTCAACAGCTGCAGGTAATGAAAAGCATCTACTGAACTAAAATGTATTATAACTTTTGACCTTTAATCCTATCAGTACATTTCAATTATTTGGGTTAAATACAGTCCTTCAGATTCAGATCAGATTCATCTTCATTTGACATTCAGAGATTCCACAGTGAAAAAAAGGAAATACCCTCATGTTCTGTAAAACCCATTCATCAATGAAACCCATGTGGTTTGACTTTTTTTTTTTTTATATATATATATATGTTCTATTAAAGACATATTTTAGGGAAAAAAAAAACTTACACACATATATAATCTTTGAGTTTAGTCTAAGGTTTTATATGATCAGAACATTAGGTGTAGGAATATATGTGATTTTTATTGAAAAATGTGGAATACAGAGGATAATAATATAATAAAACAACTTGCCTCAGTGAATGAAATATGAGATACTAAGCAGTGCAGAGGTTGAGCGACAGCCTAAAAATTTAATACTTTAAGGCAAAGAAAAACAGCTAAAAGAGTCTCTGTACAAACATGCATTAGACATGTTTTTATTAATAAGGATTATTGTTACTGCTATTGAGAGTTCAAGTCCCTGACTGTCTAAATGTGCCGCATCGGACCGTATTTTTCCAGAGCACTTTAAAGTCATTTACAGTTTATTACATGTTATAATAATACTGCTAAAATGGTGTTTCTCCAGCTTCTAGTACAGGCATGAGTGAAATTTCCGTAATGACCAAATAAAATTTACTAGTAGTAGTTTTTGTAGTAGAAGTAATAGTAGTAGTAATAGTAGTAGTTGTTGTAGTAGTAAGTAGTTGTAATAGTAGTAATAGTAGGAGTAGTTGGAGGAGTAGAAGTAGTACTTGTAGTAGAAATAGTGTAGTAGTAGTAGTACTTGTTATAGTAGTAGTTGTAGAAGTTGTAGTAGTACTTGTAGTAGTAGTGTAGTAGTAGTACTTGTAGTAGTAGTTGTAGAAGTAGTAGTAGTACTTGTAGTTGTAGTAGTAGTAGTTGTTGTAGTAGAAGTAGTAGTAGTAGTAATAGTAGTAGTTGTTGTAGTAGTAAGTAGTTGTAGTTGTAGTAATAGTAGTGGTAGTAATAGTAGGAGTAGTTGTAGTAGGAGTAGTAGTAATTGCAGTAGTAATAGAAGTAGTAGTAGTAGTACTTGTAGTAGTTGTTGTAGAAGTAGTAGTGGTAGTACTTGTAGTAGTAGTAGTAGTACTTGTAGTAGTAGTAGTAGTAGTAGTGGTAGTACAGTTCAGTTCCAGTTCAAAAGTACATGGAAAAGTTAAACCAGTGAACAGCTTAAAGAGGTCAGTGTGGTTCAGTCACTCTGTAAATGGTAGCAGTCTGAGTAAACCACAGTACGTGTCCCTCCCCAGTGCAGTAGGTTTTTCAGGTAAATCTAATGTATCACCACACACTGAACCCTTGTCTGTTCACACTCTTCAGTACACACTTCCTGCCAGCGGCTCTTTGTTGGCTGCGCTGCTTACACAGTGTTACCGGGTAAAGAATGGGACAAATCATGCATACAGCGTGGGGATCGACGGTCAGTCAGTCTGTCAGTCACACAGACAGACACACACTCACATGCAAACACAAACACACACTCTCCAGTCTCAGGGCCAGTGATAACATCAGCTCACTGGGCCCATCCTTCGTTTCCCGTGTCCTCGTCCAGAGTTGGTTCTGGCACTGCAGCTTCCGCTAACAGCTCCAGCCAGAGATTTCAGAGCGGCCTGTCATCTCCTCTCTGTTCCCATATCCCAGCATGCCTTGCTGCTTCCGTGCCCACCATCTGACACGCACACAGATATGTCAGGGTCTACAGGTATAACACATTTCACTGTGACGCTTACGGTTCCAGATACTTTTAACCCAATGGAACAGAATTTTCTTATCTATTAATACTAGTTTATATAGTGTATCTGTGATTATGTGGGAATATGTTTATTAAAGTGCACATAAAAATTACACTGCAAAAAAGGAATATCTGACACAAAACAAACTGACTTAAATTTGGATTATTTGTCTTTTTTTTGTTTAGATTTACTTATTTTTTGAAACATTGAAATAGTAAGATTATTTGACTTGTTCCAAGAATTTTCATCTTGAGCTACCCCACTGAATATTACAATTAATTTTAAGCAATATTTATAACAAAACAAGCTACACTGTTGGGAGATGAGTAGATGGCAGATACAGGAACTGTCGTCAAAAAGTATATTGTGTTGAAAATAAGAGTTGTAGCATTCTATAATGCTAATCAAATCATATTTTAACCCACAAAGACCCAGTGCTAGTCTTGTAGCAGTTCCAAAATATTTTTTTCTTTATATTTAACTTTTCTTATGTGATTAATCACCACTTATTCTAATATTATTATCTTCTGTTCTTTGTGTTTTTTCAGTGAAAATCGGTTATTTTCCTGTATTTAGTTCACCGATCATGTCATGTTCACAAAAGCTCTATATCATTAACTGATCATAAAACATGTGTGTCCATTCACTGTCATTGATCCAACTCCATGGGTTTTACTGGTGAATCAATGTTGTAGATCAGGGGTGTCAAACTCATTTTAGTTCAGGGGCCACATTCAGCTAAATTTGATCCGCAGTGGGTCACACCAGTACAATAATAACACAATACTATATAAATAATGTCAACTTAAACTTTTTTTTTTTCACTGAAAAAAGTCAAATCACCTGATGAAAGTGTTTACATCTAGAAACTATCCCTTCAAACAATGTGAATAATATGAACAAACTGAAAATAAGTGTAATTTTAACACCATTATCACCAGTTCATCATTTCCACATGTACATTATAACTTACAGATCACTGGGATCTAGATACACAGAATATTTGGTGACAAGTAATAATTTTCTTTTGTGAAATTATACCTGGTTTTAGTGTAAATACATGAAGATGTATTTATTTATTTACATTTATTTATTATTACATTTACAGAGAGAAAAAAATGGAATTGTGGGTATTTATAGGTTATTCTGATACTGAATTGGTGTGAATGTCTAATCTAAACTAAAATTACTGTTAATATCTTCAGTGTAATTTTTACATTTCACAAATTCATCCGCACTAACTGTTTGGGTCTTTATGGGCTCAGAAAACTTTGATAAGTGCAATTTTCTTACTGCACTGGCAGGTAATTTTACTTGAAATAAAACACTTGAACCCAATAATGAGTTTATTTTTCTTATTTTGTACAGCGTACAATTTTGTGATGTAAAAAGTCAATGAGTTCGGTGTCAGGTTTTAAGATGTGGATGTTCATTCAAAGGAGCTCACCTCCCTTTTTCAAACATTAAATAAAAGATGGATACGCAAAACAGTAGGTAATAGATTATTCCATTTAATTATTCATCAGGTGTCCTATGACCTGGGTTATGATATAATGCAGATTTCACAAATTCATACATAAGACTATTTAATACTAATATTTAGAAAATATATTTTTAGACTTTTTTAAGCCTGTAAATCCACAAATGAAGCAAAGTATAAGCTTTTCTTTTGTTTTCTGTTCTAAACACAGGTCAAAAGGTCGACACATTGGCAGAAATACGTCTAAGGCTAACGTCTGTGCACAAAAACTAAAGATCAATGGTTATTGATCCAAAATAAGTGTTTGTTCAACACACTGACAGAGAATCACATTAACCTCTTCGTGTTTTATTACCATCAGTTTTTTTTTTGTTTTTTACAGCAAAGGACACTTAAACAATTGCAGGAAAAGAAAACTGCCTAAAAACAAAAGCTGTAAATATTACACCATAAAAACTGAGACTAGCTGAGCAGGTCATGTGACACCTTTAGATCAACCTGGAGAATTACACAATAGTTTCTTATTAACAAAATATTATAGTATTGTTATTAGTATTACATTAGTTTGTGCAGTTTTGGGTTATTTAACAGGCTGAGGTTGGTGGTGTAATCAGCACTGCATTATCAGATAAAAAACAACAAAACAAATGAAAGTTTATTGTAAAATCAAATCAGAAACTATTGAGAAAAAAAAATTAGAAACTATAATTGGCCTGTAATAACTGAACCTAATGTTTGCAGCATAGAACTGAGTGCCAATGCATTACAATGAAAAACTAAATATGAAATGTAAATCATTCAAACATTTGTACATGAGGAATCAGTCTCAGACCTGCTCATTTTACACTGATGAAGCTTTACTCTGATCTGACCCCACCTCAGACTCTAAAACATATGGCATTAAGATGAAGAAAAAATACATAAGCACTTCCCTGCGCCCTCTGCTGTAAACATGTAGAGGTTTCTGTGGATTAATGTATAGCCACTTAAAACCAGTTCGACTTCTAAACCTTCAGTACACATAATAAAGACACAAGAAAACACACTTTGTGAAACAGTTAAAAAAAAGTTTACTAATAAGGTAAAAATGTGCAACTATTTACAAAGAATTAAATTGATGTACCTAAACGACCTTCATTAAAATACAAAAAAGATAAAATGCAGCGCAGTGCAATAACTAACAGTCCAGTCTAGACAGTTTTAGCTGCCATTAACAAAGAGGTGACATGTTAATGAACACAAAGCCCAGCGGTTATTTCTGTATACATCACCTACAGTACTATGTACAAGGACCAGGAAAAGACAGTTTTCATAAACCAAAGCAAGAATAGCTCTAAATAACATAAAATAAAATGATACAGAGTTAAAAATGATCATACATTATAAGCTGGTTTACATTCAGAATCATCAGAACAATGTTGGGTTAATTCCATGACATTAAGGACAGTAACTCCACACTTAAAAGACGAACTGAACATAAAGAGTGGGATGAACAAAGACGTCAGTAGTCAGTCAACTAAAGGTTGTCTGGTAACCAAAAGCACCTCCACCCGTCTGATGTACTACAATTAACAGGAAGACAAGCAGATACAAAGATGCTCAGATTGTGACAAAAAGTGACAAAAACACAGCCCGAACAAAATGAAAAATAAGAGGTGCATGACAGAAAACAAAAAGCAGGACATTAAGCTGCACCAAAGTGTTGAAATGTGATATTTGTGTTTTCTAAATAAAACATGTCTTTAAAAGTGGAGTGTCAACTTTTCATATCTGAGTGTCGATGTGGTTATTTAAACAAAAAAAATCTATGTGGAAGAGTGATTGTATGTTAGTGTGATATTTACTGAACATGACAGTTGTCTCCTTGTTGGGCTTGCTGTCTTAAAACCTTCTCTTTCTGCTCTGGCGTATGCCGTAAACTCAGACGACGGACGGTTTTCTCCTCGCCACTTTGTGAAAGAGACTTCCTGTTGGAGCTGTTTACCATCATATCAACAGATGGACTTTGGAGGGAAATTGGCTCCAAAACCTGACAGAAGAGAATGAAGTGAGCCAAATGACAATAAAGATATGTACACATAGAAAAAAAAAAAACACAAACACACACAGACTAAAGTGAATTTAAAAAAAAAAAAAGTAAATAATTTTGTAGCCTTGAGTTAGGCGAACACATGTAAATACAGCGGTCACAGAAAAAACAGCAGGTGGGCAGACTACATTCTTTCATTTGAACTCTTTGACCTCAAACTTCTATATCCTCCTAAACCCATAAATGCTTCATCTCAGCTGACCTGACGCCACAGGAGACCCACCTGACACAAAGGTGGGAAGGGGGTCCGGACATTCTGTAGACTTATTAGGGGCCCAAGAACTTACACATGTTGGACTCTGTTAAGCATTCTGTAAAGTTTGTAGATACCAACAGGTGCACACAAAGTTCAGTGTCCGAGTACACCTGCCTTAAAGGTGAAATTACACATTTAGATGGACCAGAGGATGGAGGCACAAAAATAGGTAATAGGCACTGGTTTAAAGCGCAGTCAGGGGCATCATGGTAGCTCACCTGATGGAACAATTTGCCTCATCCTCCCTAATGTAGCAGGATGTTTACCCCACACTTTAATGTAATGTTTTTCAGGTGTGTGTATATCTGTGTATATTTATTTATTTATTGTGTATGTATTCTTGTGCAGTGGTGTCTTTTCAGTAAAGATATGGTCATTAGACAGAGTACAGATAATTAGCATTTTGCTAACATGCAAGTGCATAAACAGACAGCGTTTATCCTGGAACATTAACAGCCCTTACATCAAATATTATGACGTTAATACAGAGAAGCTGAACTCAAACTGAAATAAGAAATTGGACGATGGATAAATAAAATTTGATTTCATGTTTGTGATGGTTAAAACAACATAAAGTTAAATTCAGCTTTTTAGCAGATGCCCCACAGCCTGTGTCATTAGAAATTCTATAAGTGTTTGTAATATTTACCTTGATAAAAGGACATGTAGAGGCCTGGACTGTGCACATAGTGGAGGTCTGTTGAACTCACCTTGTCTGGTGCAGAGGTGGAGGCAGGGGATACGGTGCTGGTCTGTCTTGCAGCGATCCGAGGACTACAGCGCCTCACTGTGGTTCTCCTCACGATGAACGGACTGGCTTCGCCAAGAGGAATATCAGCAAACCCTGAGGGAGAACAAAAGATGAGCAATGAAACAACACAGTTCAGTTTCTAGTTCCTTTCTCTTATACATCCACGCATCAGACTTAACACTTGTTTAAAGCTCTTAGAAATGTGTAGTTTTACCTTTCTGCACCAGCTCTGGAAGACCCTCTGGCCTGAAGTCCTCCTCTTCCTGTTCAGTTCTTGGTTTGGGTATGGTTGCTGCATTGGCTTTGAGCTTCTTCGTCAGGTTGTTCAGAGCTTCCTGTGCGGCGTCTTTATCGCTGATGTCACGGTGACCCCTCTTCCCAGATGATGAGCCCTGAGGAGACCTGTGAGGTGTTGAAGGGGCATTGTTCTCACTGTTCTCAGACATTTTTTCTCCGTGATGTTTGGAGGACTTTCTTTTGGAGCAGCGGCGCCCGTCAGTGTTCTGGGCATGGAGGAGTGAAGTATTGTCTGCTTCGCTGATGTGGTTACCACCTGTAAGTTGCTCCAGCCGTGTTGTCAGTGCGTCTTTGGCCTCTTCCAGTTTGTGGACCTGGACCATCAAACTGCAGTATTTGTCCATGCTCTCGTCAGCCTCCTTGCTTTTCTCCTCAACAAGTTCATTCAATTCTTGGAGCTCAATCTTGGTTTCTTCCAGCTCTTTATTCTTCTCTTCTAATTCCTTGCTCTTTTCATCAAGAGCAGCCTTAAGTTCTTCCACTTTTTTGTTTTTTTCTTGCGACTCGTTCATTTTTTCTTCAGCTTCCATCCTCTTCACCTCCAGGGCAGCCTTCAACTCTTTCACTTCTTTCTGTCTCTCCTCTGCTGCCACCTTCAGTTGACTGACTTCAGCCTGCATATCCTCCCTGACCTTTCCATCATCTTGGAAAAAAAGAAAAGAATGTTTGTTACAACACAAAATTTAACAATAACAAATATTTTATTCCGCTCAAATTTTATACATTTACACCATATGTTTGTTTTCAGGCCATTTTGGTAAATATCCTTAATAGTATTCTTCTTTTAGAATACCTGAATATTAAATAAATCTTTCATACCGAAACAGACTCAAAGCATCCAGACTCATGTAAATGTGCTGCTGTGTTCGTTACCTGAGTTGCTTAACGCCATTTGCTTCTCCTGTTCCATCTGTTTGCAGGTCTTCATCCACAGATTCATCTTGCTCAGAGCAGAGTCTCTCTCTTTGGACAGACGAGTGGCACGAGATGACAGCTCTGATACCTTGAAGGAAAAAAAAAAAAAGACATGTTAAAACAAAAATATTCAAATACATTTAGCTATCCAACACCAGTTTTTGGTATTAAAAAGTTGATTTTCTGACAAACTTCTTATTTTGAAGCAAAGTAGTGTACTGTTTCATTTTCTTAATCCATACAGGTAAAAGTAGGAAGTGACTGATGAAAGAAACTAAGTCCATATACCTGCTGATTAAGCTCTGAAGTGGATAATTGGTGCATTTCCAACTCTTTCTCCATGGAGTTAACTGTAGACTGGAGGTTCTCCTGCTGCTCTGTGAGTTTCTCTCTCTCTTCTTCTGCTCTCTGCTTTTCCTTTTCCAGCGAAGAAAGAGCTGTACTCAATGTTTCTTTTTCTTCTTTCATCAAAGAAAGAGCAGACTGACATTTATTTGCTTGAACCTCTAACTTCTGTTTCTCCTCCTCTATTCTGTCCTTTTCTTCTTTTAGGGACAAGAGAGTTTGCTGCATCTCAAGTTTCTCCTTTTCTATCAAGGTCACATGAGACTGAAGCTTCTCTTTCTCATCAGCTAGGTTTTGTTTTTGTTCTTTCACATCTGCCAGAGTGCTACACAGGTCATCTCTCTCTTGTTCTACTGAAACTAAGTTTGAGTGTAATTTCTCTTTCTCATCTTGCAGCTGTCTGTTTACCTCTTCAATCTGATCTTTCTCTGATGTAAGAGATGAGATGGTCTGTAAAGAGGCTTGGTGCTGGCCTGCTTCCTGCTCCCTCGCTGCTGTAAAAGCTCTTTGCTCTTCCTCATTACCTTTCACAAGGGCTTTAAGGGTCCCGTTTTCTTCTCGTAAAACCTCAATATGAGTCTTCAAATCATGTCTCTCCTTCTCCCACTCCCCTCCCTGAATGCAAAATCTTTCTCCCTCTGTTTGCAACTCCTCCAAAGAGCTCTGCAGACAGCTTTTCTCTTTCTCCAATTCTACCAGCAGAGACTTCATTCTCTCCTTCTCACCCTCCATATCTGAAATTATTTGGTCATAAGTGATTTCCTTCTCCTTCAAGACCTCAAGCTGAGTCTGGAGATCATCCATCTGTCTTGTTTGTTTCTCTGCTTCCTCTTTCATCCCTTTCTCAAGCTCTTGTACCCTGATTTTCTGTCTTTCCTCTTCTTCTCTTCTATCTGTTTGAACCCTCTCCAGTCCTTGCTCCAGCTGCTCTTTAACTGCCTTCAGTTCTTCAATCTCTTTGTTTTTCATCTCCAGATCTCTTTCCATGGACTCTTTTTCAGTTTTGAGGTTTTCCAAAGTGGCAGAGAGCTCTGTTAGTTTCTCAATGAGCTCTATTTTCTCCTCCTCCACCTAAAGGTCAGAAATATCAGTGATGAACATGAACTTCAATGGAAAAGGAAAATGTATGATTAATATACTGAGAGAATCAGTCAGTACTATTAAAACACAAATGTTTTTGGGCATTAAATGGTCAAGACAAAAACTATACGAATACCTTTCTCTTTTCCTCTTCCAGCTCAGCTTTAACAGTCTCAGTCTGTGTGAGAAAACAATTGTTTTTTGTTTTTAATCAAAGCCCATGAATATGTCAAGAAACAATGTGCTTCTTTTCTAAGTCAGCTTCATACCTGCACCACAGTGTCCTCTAGACTTTGCTCCACCTCTTCCTTCTCTCGCTCGAGGCTTTCAATACGGTCTTGTAACATATCTGATTTTCTCTGTGCAGCTGAAAAGAAACAAATTTACTGTCAGGCCAGTTTTCACAACTTCCACAACAACAGCAAAGCCATTTTTTAAAGACGATATGAGTCACCTTTAAGCAGCTCCCCCATCTTTCTTTTCTTTCGCTCATCTGATTCAATGCGGACCTGGAGCTTTTCAATGCCAGTCCTCATCTGCTGAACCTCATCTTGTGTACAGTTCAGGCGAGAAGCAATTTCTCCCTTCTCTAGTAGAGAAGACTCTAAAGACTGTGATAGGCGGTTCACTTCTCCCTCCAAGGCCTTGGTATAATTAAGATGAAACACAGATATGAGGGGCGGTAGAGGTTTTTCATGAACAGGCTGATCATTTTGCACAATTTTTACAATATCCATACAATTAAGAGAATGAAGTGATGTGAAAACACATCCATATATAACAACATGCTATGTAGACTCCCCCCTCACCTGTATCTTGCTGACCATGGACTCTGTGTGCTGAATATCAGAAGTGTGGTCTTCTTTGATTTTGTCCAATTCATCAATCAGCTCCTCTTTTTCTCCACACTGCTGAGAGATCGCCTGCTCAAGAGTCTTCATCTGCTCCAACAGCTTCAGTGATGAAAATGAAACAAAATCACTTATTTATCACATCAAGGTTTTATCACACTGTTAGTGCGCTCATGTCTGGTTTATATTTATGTGATATCTCTACCAATCAATAGCTCTTCTTCAGAGCTTGTGAGTTTTGTAAAAAAAAAAAAAAAAAAAAAAAAGCATCACATTTAAACTGACAGAGAATAAAGTCCAAAACATGTTGTAAATTCTAAGGTTTTCTTAATCACTTTAGCCAACAGGAGGACTGTGATACTTCACACCTATATCTAAATTGTCCTTTTTTAAAAATCCATAATTACCCCCAGACTTGAAACAAAATCACATTTGAGATTTTTAACTAAAACCAGCAGAGTGAAGTACCTGTTGCCTCTCTGTCTCCAGTTTTTCCATTTTGCTTTTCAGCGCCTCACAGTCCTTCTTCCCTGCTCTGATGTCCTCTTCCAGTATGACAATTAGGGCTCTGGTGTCACAGTTTGTCTTCTCCAGATTGTGAACTTGCTCTTTGCTTTGGCCCAAAGACTGGCTCAACTCATCTCGCTCCTCTGTGCAGGAAACTAGTTCTGATCTCAGCTGGGTTGTCTGGGAAAAACACCAAGAGATACAGTTTCGACATCAAACTACCGGTACTTTTTTTTTTTTTTTTCAATTAATGTAACCTTTGGAGCATAGACAACATTCAATAATCCTGTCATGAGCAGAGTTTTAACTAAATTTATACAGAAGGAACATTATGTCACATTTTGGTATTGTTACATATTTTATCTCTAGTGTGTGACTGAGCACTAACCTCTGTCTGGAGTGTTTCTATCTGGTTCTCCATGCCTGAGCAGGTCCTCCGCTGGGTTTCCATCTCTTCCTTCAGCCTCAACCTCTCCTCCTGCAGTGTATCCAGCTCTCCCTCCATTCCCAGGATATGCTGCTCCAGGTTAGCTTTCTCTGAGCGCACCCTCTTCAGCTCACT
Organism: Maxillicosta whitleyi; assembly: GCA_029822895.1. Lineage (NCBI taxonomy): Eukaryota > Metazoa > Chordata > Actinopteri > Perciformes > Neosebastidae > Maxillicosta > Maxillicosta whitleyi. Next base: position 2,060,273 of record JAPSES010000001.1, read on the forward strand.
CTCCTGTTGAAGAAACTTCTCATCCCATCCACCTTAAACAAAACACATGCATTAAGAATCAGAAACACAACATCCCAGTTGGAACATGGTTTTCCTTTACCATTCTGTGGGCATGTATGAAAGCAGGTAATAAGTAATTATCTATGCCAGACAAAGTAGAATATTGTTTTTCCATTTTATTTTTACCTTTGGCCATCTCCAGGCCCTCCAGCATCTCCATGACATCAGTCAGTTGGCATTTAGAGGTTTGCAGCTGTAGAGTTAATGTCTCCTTCTCCTCTAACAGCTGAGCAACCTACATAAGAGCAGACCATTTTCAATACATCAATTACAGGAGAAATGCCCCAATAACATTGGCATTTCTGTGGCATCTAGCATTCTGCAGTTCCTCCTCTTACCTGGTCAGCAAGGCCTTTCTGCTCTTCCAAGCACACTTTTAGTTTAAGTGCTACACCACATGCCTCCTCCTCAGCCACACTAACTTTTTTCTCCAAGTTTTTAACCAGGACTTCCAGCTCAGTTGTCAACTCTTTTCTGAGTGCAAGGTCAGAGTTTAATACGTCAAACTCTGAACGCAGGCTCTGTAGCTCTTGGTCTTTTTTTCTGGCTGTTTCCGTATGGTGCTCAAAGGCATCTTGTAAATCAGACCCTGCAGCACAGATAGATTTAATACATGCAAATTATTTACACTATATTCAATGAGATTTAAGTCATCATAAATTAATATAAATTGTCCAAATGAGGATCACAATTTATCTTGATAAACTAAATGATGATGCAATGCTAATCAACCTGAATATCATATTAAACTTCAGCTATATTCTTGAAGAAAATGTTACTCTTAACTTAGTGAAAAGACTCAATTACTGAAAATAACAATATTACTTTATCAATATTACATTAACATTCATTACACACCTGAGGATTGTTCACCTTGCACATCAGATTCATTTTTAGAATCCGCAGTGCCATCTCCAGGAAGCTGAAAAAACACAAAGATTGACACAATAATTGATGATTTGTTTCATTATATAAATATACTTAAAAATTAATTAAGGTATAAATGACACACATATAAGCACAGGGTTATACTTTAACAGCTAAAAAAAACCCATCATGATCTTGATTCATTCATTTTATACCTGATCATTCTGCTGCGTCTCTTCATTATTACTTTCCATATCAGCTACACCAGCAGCACATGCACCCTTCTCCTCCTCCACAAGGGTCATTTCTTTCTCAGTGATGTGCTCCTCAGAGTTCTGCTCTGTCTCACTAATGTGGTTTGCAGAAAATTAGGTTCACTTATAATATAATACAACCTTGAATACATTTCTACTCAGTGCAAAACTGAACCTACCTGAAATCCTTTTCCATTTGATGGCAATGTCCTCTTGCATCTGGGACAGCATCAGTAGTAGAACCAACTTCATTCACAGCCGTCTCCAGTGCAGGCTCTGGATTGGTAGGGTCTTCTGCTGTGGCAGATGTGATCATTTAACCACAATATATGAAATTAAAATTTGATTCAGAACACATTCAACTGCTCAAAGCACTCACCAGTCATTTCTGTCTGCACAGACTCCATGCGGCTGAAGGTTTCTGCTTGGTCCTGGGTTTCCTTTTCAGTGAACTGCTGTATGATTCTATGCTGCTCATTGACCTGTTCCAGCAGTGAATCATACTGCTGCTTGAACACAGTCAGCTCTTCCTGTAAGCTTGCCAGCTTCTGATGGAGTTCTGCCTGCTCTGCCTCAAAACGTTGGCTCCTGTTAGTTAATAATTTCTGTTAATATTAACCCATCTAAAATTGTAATGTAAACCAGTGTCAGTAAGCACAAATACACACAATCATTTTTTCCACATTCATCCATTTTACAATGTAACTGCCAAATAAAAAGTGATAAACTCAAGCATACCTGTGTTTCTCATCATTCCTCATCTCAAGCTCCTCCTTCAGCCTGTGATGTTCTTGCTCTGAGGACAGGAGGGAACGCTGGATGCACTCAATCTCCTCTTGCAGTGAAGACACTTCATTTTCATATCTCGCTATTCTTTCCTGTAAATGCAGCTTGTCCTCTGTGTCTTGAATCACATTACGTTCTAATGTGTCATTTTCTTCTCTCAGTTGACCACAGCTCATTTCCACTTGAAGCTTTTCCTCAACCACTAGATTAAACTTTGTCACCAGATCATTTTTCTCTGACACTAGCACACTAATTTTAGTCTCCAGTTGGAGTTTTTCCTCATTTTTCATATTGAGGGCAACATCTAGTTGTTCTTTTTCATCGATTGTTTGTCTCAGGGTAGATTCAGCTTCTTGTTTCTCTGTAGTCATTCGCTCCACATTCAACTTTGCATTCTGCATTTCTGTAGTTAACTGATCAACGCTGGTCTGCAGTTGTTGGTTCTCCTCAGTAAGTTTATTTATGCTGTCTTTCAACTGTTTCTTCTCCATATTAGTTTCCATCATGTTAGTCTCAATGTTGTTCTTTTCTTTGACCAACAGGTCTTTGTCTTTAATTAGCTCACTTAGAGTTGCCTCTAACTTTTTATTTTCCTCTGTGATCTCACAAAGTTTTGACTCTAAGGCAACAATACTCTCCTCCAGTTGGTCTCGTCTCACAGCGTCCTCTTCTAAACGAGTTATTTCACAGCTTCTCTCCATCAACTCCTCCCTTGCTGTGACATACTGTGTCTCCAGCACAGAGTTCTGAGACTGGACCTCTTCCAACCGGGACTCCAAGACAGAGACCTAAAGACACACAATTATAGATTAATTATATTACAGTATTCAGTTATGGTTTGCATTATCCGGCATCAAGTAAAAATGACTGGCTGATAACAATCTTAAAACTTAATATTGTGTGAATTAAAACATGTTCATACATCATTTAAATCTAATTTCCTGTAGTATAAACTGATTTCATTTAAAACTCTTCTGTTTCTATTGTCTGCTGAGAACAGGAGAGTGAGGAAAAAGTGAATAAAGTGTAAACGAAGTGTGACAACAGTGGCAGACAATTAGTTAACTTGACAGTGTTCCTACCTGGGCTTTGCTGTCTTCCAGCCTGACTTCCATATCAGCCATTTCGGTTTTGTTCAGAGCCAGCTGGGCCTCAAGCGACTCAACAGTTGCCTTCAGCTCTTCCACCTGGTTTTCAAAGGAGTTCATAGCTGACTCATTGTCCTCCAGGTCCATTTGAAGCATCTCTAGCTGCACCTTAATTTGAATAGATGAACAAATCAAATTATTCAAAGAACAACTGCATGTATTCTGACAACACAATAAGAATTTATTGTAATAGCAAACCTTAATTTTGTTCATGGCAACTGTCTTCTCCTTCAGGACCTCTGAGGTTTTGGTTTGTTCTGCTTCTGCTTTGTTCAGCTTCTCCTTCAGCTCTTTTATTGTGTTGTCCCTCTCTTTCAGTCCACTTGAAGCAGCAGTCAGAGTGGTCTTCATGGTTTTGATCTCTTCCCGACGAGACCTTACTTCCCCTTTAGCAGCAGTCACCATTTGCTTTGTTGCTTCAAGTTCATCTTTAAGGTTCTTCTCATTATTAAGGAAATTTTCTTTCTCCACAGCATAATTTGCAGACACTTTGCTCATCTTCTCTGTGAGTTCTTTGAGCTCTTTCTGCAAAGCAGTAGCCAGGTTGTTTTTCTCTAGCAGGCTATTCTCCAAGTTTGATTTGATTTCAAGTGTAGAAGAGTGACTCTGTTCAAGAGCTTCCAGATTCTTCTGAAGTTCAGCATGAGCCAGGTTGACTGCATGGTTTTCACTCTGCAACATAACAAGTTTCTCTGCTGCCTCTTTTCCTGCAGAAACAGTCTCTTCCAGAGTTGATATCTGTACCTGAAGGCTGTTTATCTTCTCAGTCTGAGTATTTTGGAAAGTCTTAACACACAGAAGAACAGGAATACAATCAGCAACAATCAATGATTTGGATTCTTCAAAATGCTCAAAATAATATTGATTTTATGAAATATATGTAATGTTACCTCTGCATCTTTCTTCATCTCTTGTACTGCTTTTTCCAGCTGAGCTTTTTGTTCCTCCAGAGAGAGTATCTCAACTTTAGCCTGTCTGTGACACTTCTCCTTCTCTTCTATCTGATTCTGCAGCTCCTTCATCTCCTGTTCAATCAGCTGAACTTCCTTTGATTTTTTCTCATACAACTTTTTGTTTTCTTCCTCACTATCTGAGAGTGTCTTAATTTGTTTCTGCAGCTCAGCTGACAACTGTTCCTGAACCTTCAAGAACTGATCCATGGAACTGACCTGAAACACAAACAATTGGCCTTGTTATCATTTACAAGTGAATTTTTAAAAAATGAAGTGTTCATCAAAAGGATACTTGTTTTGGATGAAATTACACTGTCTGTTATTTTTCTCTGTTTATCCAGATGTTCTACATCAATATCTATGTGCAAATGATAGTACGAAAACTTAAAAATCTAGTCAAATAATTGTAAACAAACCTGATTTTTGCTAAGAAGTAGCTCTTGTTGAGCCTCTTCCAAATGTAGCTTAATCTGCTCAGTTTCTTCAACCTTTGCTGAAATGCTCTCCTCACAGTGCTTCAGCAGGGAAGCTCTCTCCTCTTCCCACCTAAAGGAGATCAGATTTAAAAAAAAGGAGACAAGACTTGTATTAAAAGCTGCCGATTTCCAAAAGAAACAAGTATGTAATATTCACACACAGTATATTCCTTATGTATACGCTGACTTGCCAAAAACAAAATCCTTATTATCACACATTGAACCAATAATATAATTCCAATAGTAGATAACTGAAGGCTGTTATATATGAGAAATTAATAACCATCCACCTTGTATTCTGCTGCTCCTGCTGTGCAGTTGCCAAAGTGAGGCTTTCTCTCAGCTGGTTGATCTCAACTTGGCCAAGTTCTACCAGTTGATCTTTGGAGCGGACCAGGTCGCAGGCCGTCTGGTGTTCATCTTGCAGTTGAGTGTTTGTCCTCTCAGCCTGCTCAGCTCGACTTACTTCCTTTTGCAACTGTGACTGAAGATCTTTCACCTGTTTGGATAATACAGATAAATCAGAATCATTTATGTTATTCTACTTGTTACTAAAAGCCATTGTTTAACTTCTTTTTTTTTTTTTTAAGGGAAAACAATCATCAAAATATGTTCCTCATTAATATCGGAGGTGAAGCCTGGTATTGTTTTACACATAACAAAATGACCCCAAGTCATTGCCCAAGTATTGAGATGCATACAGCTTACTTATTCAACTCTGGTATCGGACCAACACTTATTATCTGCAAACATCCAAAGTCAATATCAATATATGTCAATATCAGACTGAAAAATATGGACTGGTGGATCTAGTTCAAACAATAGATAAACATGGGCATCAGTCATTCACAAAAGAATATCTTATTTACAAAAATCAGTGATTAAGGCCAATAGTGGTAAAAACTAGTATAATAGCACATCCATGTTTACAAAAAAATATATATGTGAAACTTAGTTAGATTTACTGACCTGAGATTGAAGTTGTGCCACTTGCAAACCAACATTCTCTAGATCCTTGGTGTGCTTCTGTCCAGCCTCAGAGAACTGGGACTGGAGCTCTTGGTACTGGTGTTCCTTCTCCTCCAGCTCAGTGCTCTTGTTGAGGAGTTCTCCCTTCAAAGAATCTATGTGAGCAGATAGAGTGGCTTTGTCTCCTTCTACATTCACCAACTGCCTCTGCAATACAGAACAGAAATGTCGTAAGAGTTTGTTCAGTGTTGATTACACTTCTTACTTCAGAACATCAGCAGTTTCTTAGTTTACAGATCAATAAAGATATACAATACAAATCAATACTGCAGGATTAAATATTATGGTTATATTATAACACTGAATATTTTACCTCATATTCAAGCCCAATTTCTTCTTATTTTAGCTCATTAATTCACCTTATATTTGGATTGCTTCAACTAATACTACTGGCTTTGTTTTACTGAAACGCACTTTTAATGTTTTTAAAAAAAAGTTAAGTATTGTTGAATGTATTGTTATTTTCCTACAATGAGACTGACAAACAGGTTACAATACAATGTAAACACATTTTAAAAGCATCCATACTGAAGAGTCAAAGCGTAGAGTAAAGAGTAATTAACTGCACCTTACCTTGAGTTCATCATTAGCTTCATTCAGCATGGTGAGACTCTCCTCCAAGTTGCTGATTTTATCTGCGAGTTCCTTTTGCACAGACTCAGTTTCATTAATGAGGGTTTCCTTCTCTGTTCTCCACTGCAGCAGTGTTTGGTATTCTCCTTTGAGTTCAGTACATTCAGTCTGACTTGCAGTAAGACTGGATTTCAGCTCTTGGATCTCCCTCTCTAGGACACTCACCCTGTTAGTCAACTGCTCTGTCTGCTGCTTTTGTTTCTGCAGTTCATTCTGAGATCTACAGAGTGATTGGAGGTACTTAGAAAGATCAAACATATATGAACATTGAATAAACATTCCTCTTTTGTCAATAGTAACATACTGACTTGTCATTTTTGGTCTCTGCTTCAGAAAGTGTCTTCTTCAAGTTTTCCAGCTCCCGAGCTGAGGACTGAGTCTGCTGCTCCAGTTTAGACTGAAGCCTCTTCAGCTCCTCAGACTGAGCCTCTGATTTTGCTGAAAGGGGAAAATGAGAATGCCTGAACTTATTCTAATATAATAGAAATAAAACAATACAAAATATAAAACCTTGAAACATTACCACAATCTTCATTAGGCTACAAGCGTTACCTTTGAGGTCATCTAATAGACCTTGTGTACGTTTAAGGCTCTGGTCTGAACTCTTTTTCTCATCCTCCAGCTGACTCAGGCGCCTGCTGCTCTGGTCCAACTGGACAGACACACTGTTCTTCTCTCTCTGCACCTCCTAAGAAAGAAACAAGGGAAAGAGAAAAGAATGTGAGTTGACATTTTCCCCCTTCACTATAACAAGTTGTTATACACAACCCATTCATTTTCAAGTTTAATGCACGCAGCAGGACCCACCTCCATTTTCTTGCGGACATCCTGCTCTTTGGTCTGAGTTGCCTGCAGACTCTGTTCTGCCCTCAGCAGTTTCTGTTTTTGTTCCTCCAGCTCCTTCTCAATCTGCTTCTTCTGGAAGGTCACCTGGATAAGAGCCAGAGGAGACAGGAGTCAATGGAAAACAAAAAAAGAACCAATTGTGACATAAACATTGTGTACAAATAAATTTCATGAAATATATCTTGAAAGAGTTTAACATTAGATAAAAAGTTGAGTGTAAAGATGATAACACAGTTAATCACCTTTTCCATGTCAGACTGTTGTACATTGTAGTCTTTCTTATACTGCTGGATCTCTTGTGTCAGCTTAGTCTGGGTCTGGTTCAATTGCTGCTCCAAAGCACGATGAGTATTCTGCAGCTGAGCCAACTCCTAAACAAAATATGAAGAAAACAAAGATTTAAATAAATACATACATTTACAATGTTTGATAAAACCAGAAAAATGTTGAAATGGTGGCATAATTCCTTAGCCTTTCACCTTTTGACTGTCTCTTTCCTGGTCCTTGAGTTTCTGTTCCAGGGCTCGTTTGCAGCTCTCTGCATTGTGCCTTTGACAACTCATCTCTTCTGTGACTTGTTTCAGCTTTTGCTCAACAGATGAACACTGAAATCAGCAGAAAAATAACTTTAGTTGTCTAATATTAATTTTCCTTCACCTATGTCTCATATTGTAAACTGAATGAAAAAAAATACAACCTACATGAAAGGAATTGCATCTCTGGACCAACTACTGCATCATACCTTGGCTTGGACCTGTTGGTGCCTGTCTGTGGCCTGACTCAGCTCATGGCTGCTCTTGGCCAGGTCTCTGTCCCGTTCAGTCAGATCTTTACGAGTCTGGTTCAGCTGAGTCTGCAGTTCCTGTAGTTTGGAGGCTTGGCTGCGAATCTCTTTATCCTGATTGGCCAAACTCCTCTCTAGCTCTGACACACGTCCTCGCAGCTCTGACAAAACATTGACAATTAAAGCCCTTATGATCAAACCAAAAGTAGTGTATGTATGAAAGAAAAGATTTCAAACACAGCACAATATTCTCATTACAAAATAATTACAAACAATTCACCTTGGTTGAGAGTCTTAAGCTGCTCCATCTGTTGAGAAGACCCACCAGGACTTGGCATTGATGCATAACAGCTCACTCGCTGACTGGCTTTGATTGGAGTCACCTCGTGGGTCTCCCACAGAGACATACCTCGTCTCTTTAGTGGTGTTTCCATTGTATCTTGAGAATGGCGGCTGTGTACTTGATCCTGCTGTTGCCATGGGAATATGGAAGATCCAGCCTGCTGGCGGGCAGCAATATCCTTATGGCTTACACTATTAACTGATGTCTGATTCAACATCTAGTAGACAAGAAAAAAGAAATCATCATGAGTCACAAATTAAGTAGAAAATATCCACTGTAACTAATTAATGTACTTACTTTGACCTGAAGGACTTTGAGTTCAGTCTCTAGCCTCTTTCTTTCTTCTACCTCCTGGCTATATTTCTCCTGCAGTTCCTCTAGTTTATTATCTGTACAAAATAAGAGTATGACCATTAGCAATGCATCACATTCATCCAGATTAAGATACATGTGCTCATTCCCATACAATAGAAAAAATATCAACCAGACAATATATTAAACTATACTGATATACACATCTTAAAATATGCAGGCTAACAGCAGCATGAAATACCCTGATGTCTGTAGGCCTGAACAGGAGCTGGTGTAGCAAAACCTTTCTGTGGAGTGGTGGCAGCCTGAAGATCAGAGCAGGAAGAGGACAAAGAAGCACCTGCAGAACGATCCAGTTCATTTTTGTACCTGAGAAGATGGGAAAACGAAGACAGGATTTTCTTTTAGGGATTTTTGTGATATAATTATACTTTCTAAAGTACCTGTTAAAATCCATCATTTTATAAGGCTGCATGTAAGCAGGACCACAATTAAACTTACTTCTTAAGCTCCTGCTCCAGTCGTTCTATGGTTTTCCTGCACGAGTTAAGCTGACCCTCCAGGTAGCTAACCTAAGTCCAGGAACATAGGTTAAAAACTTAATTTATTGTTACTGACACTGCAAACACACACACATATGTATATGTATATATACACACACGCAGTCTAATAAGCACAATAACAACAATTCTGTTGGAACAAAACATTTTTTTTGCATTTTCTCAGAGCAGTAAACTGACCTGCTGTTCTTTGACTCCGAGGTCATGGGCAACCTTTTGACGAGCTTTCTCCAAAGAGTCACACGACTCTACTAAGGATTGATTTTCTCTTTTCAAACCAGAGATCTCATTACGCTCACTGTCCACCTAAGAAAAAGAAAACATCCATAACTTTTACCCATTCTTCACAACATTACATAGTTCTGAGGTTAAATTCTCAAAATTGTACCCTGCAACATAATTTCTAGGAGCAGTTTCATTGTTTCACTTTTGCATGTATATCTAAAATGAAGATGGTTCAGGAAATTCTGATGATTGCCCATATACAGCAGATACACTGTGACAACCACACTGACAACCTTCAAATATAAAGTATTAATGGTTTAACTCATTCATCCATCTGGCAGAAATACAAACCTTTTGTTTCTGCTTCTGTAAGGCAGCTTCTAGTGAGTCCAGCTGAAACTGCTTCTGAGTCCTTTCCTTCTTCAGTTTGTCCAGCTGGACTTCCATCTCCTGGATCTTCTGCAGGGCTTTCCCTGGAAGTCCATCCTTCCACTCCTCCAACGCCCAGCTCATGGTTTATAACCGCCTAAATAAACAGTTTAAGTATATTACAACTAAGTCAACACAAAGGACAAATTGAGTAAAACCTACAATATGTATTTACAGCGATGGAAAGAAATTAATATTTTAACATAACAAAAATACCATATGGAAGGGAATTAGTAAACTGTCGTAAAAGTAACTTCGATGATAACCTATCAGTTTGTAAACTAGGAGGTGGATATATAAGACAAGATAGGTTAAATGGGGTGTGAACTAGCTAGCTTAGCATGTATATTTACAAACGTGAGGCATGGTAGAGTTACCAAATATTATTTAGCTTAGCGACTGGTCCCTTGTAGCTAATGTTACCAAGTTGTTTTAAGTAGCATTTGTTATATAACCACTTCAGCACTTATAAGAGATGATATTAATAAATATTTATAAAATTAACATAGTCTGACACAAACGGAAACCGAAGCAAACAATATGAGGGTAACTTTGATTTTAAGGCAATTTCAACATTTGCACCGGTTAAAATTATAATACGTGCGTTTGTCAGTGAGAAAAAGGCACATTTTATGTTATCTAAAGAAGTATTACGACTAATGAGAGAAGGACTTACTTTAGGCGCGACACTCCTTTACTCACGGGCTGTTTGGTTTCCCGTTGAAAATTCAAATTCCACAAGCTGAAACAGCGATACAACCCAGACACATCTGATTGGCTAATGTTTGTGACGTATAGGACGCATATGATTGGTTAAAGTTTATTCAGCGTAGAGCCGTTACGGTCCTGTTCCACTCACGAGCGACATCGTGTGGTGCATGTGCTATGATAATCTGTAATAACGACGAAGATCCTTTACACAAAGTATTATTCTGAACTACCACATTGGGAAATGTACACAACAGGATTAGGGCCACTGGGGAAAAAACAAAAACAAAATAAAATAAGGTCCAACATATATTTCGAATTATTATTATAAGAAGAAAAAAGTCAGTGAGTTTAAAGTCAGAATTCTGATATCAAAGTCAGAATTCAAATGTTCTTTTTCTCATAATAATAATAAGAACAACAACAATAATAATAATAATACACACATATATAGGTGTGTGTGTATTAGGACTGAAATTAAAAACATTTTTCAGTGTACCTAATACTCTTCCTTAGAACTGCAAGGAGAAGCCGCCTGCAAAAATAAATGTACAGTTAGTAAAAAGTTGTAAAATTGAGAAAAGCCAAAATGCAGGGAACACATCCCCATTACTTATGTTTCTGAGTTCATATTAATTTGGCATGATTTGATTCTATCTAAAATATAATGGAAGAAATCATGTACTACACATACCTTTGAGCTTAAACACAATACTTACATAAATGTACCACTTTGTAAACATAACATATTCAACAGAAACCCACTGAAAATTGAATTTATTCAACTTAAACATTATATTGAGAGCATTATTTGAGGTGAACAGATATAGACAACAAAAGCTGTGATTGTAAACTCACTTACACTGGGCTGCAAGGAAAACTCTTCCAGAATAAAAGTAGCAAAAATAAATGACCAAGTCTGAGCTGCTAATAAAGAAAATTTGAGTAAAAAATGCTACTAGTAGTTTCCAAGATAGAATCTTCAATAAAAATGCGAGATTAGGAGAATTAGTTAGGGCTTTTATTCAAAAGGAATGTTTGTCTCAGAGCTACTAGATCGACTTTAATGCACTGTCACTTTACAGGTTTTCTTGTGGAGAAAAATAAGCCATATAAGTGAACATAAATCATGTGTAATAAAACTTTATCACATACTTTGAAACCAAAACTTTTGTCATTTGTTTTCCACTTCATCTTAATAATAATAACTATAATAATCTGAGGAAGATAGTCCCCAAAACAAAACAAAAAAACTAGGCTATTCCAAATTTTCTAGCTTTTGTATGATGGCTTGCTTATTACTAATAAAAATATTTAATGGTTAATGAATTAACTGCCTCAGTCATAGTGGGTGGTGTTACTATATCCTCACTTTCTGCTCGGGGCAGAATACAGATTTGAACCTACACTGCAGAGTTAGCTACTTGTGTTTGATGAACAATCAATTTACCAAGGCCAAAGTGCCATCCTGTCATTTATTGAGTTTCATGAATGTTACAGAACGAATGAGTGGTTCAGATTCTTATGATGCATTCCATTAAATTAACATTCATGCCTGGTAACTGTTAACAAAACAACAGGTTACAAAAAGCAGAAAACATGTAGGCAGCCTTTCCATTACTCTTTACGCTGGATTTATTCATGCAGCAAGAAAACAGATTTTTTTTTTTAACACTTGTTCCACAGGCTTTATCACAAACATCAAAAACAGAAAAAGAAATAACAATTTCACTTCTGTCAGAAATTAAGGAAATGGTCAGAAATGAAGTGCTTGAACCTGTTTTTGTAAATCAGTCTACAAAACCACTTTTCCTGATCCATTTCCTTATAAAAGCATACAAATGTGTGTTGCAGAGTTGCTGTTTTTGGATAACCTATTCAAAGCTGTAAGGCAGGCACCTACTAGATGCATTTTTGCAGGTGAGGAAAGAAGTCACCAAATCAGGTGTTGCTACAGAGTATGACCACATGCAACTCATGACAGTGGGCTACTTAACACTTATACTCCACTTCCATGTGGTGCATGTCATTTGATCTACATTAAACACAACAGAGAAGCTATGAACACTTCCATGAAAATAAACAATGACATTAATGACAAGATATGGACCATGTAGGCAGGTTGACCATCCACTCACACAAGTTAGGCTAACATCATTTTGTCACAATTTTTTTTTTTTTTTTTTTACAAAATAAGAGCAAAACAAGGACCTTACAAACAAACCAGGCCCATGTGATGATGATCAAGTCTTTTTAGACCAGTCACATTTCTAACAGTTATCAACAGAAGGTCCAGTTGCCTTTAATTTGGCAATGCCTAAATGAAGGGCCTGGTCTTAGAAAGGGCATATTTCCAAACTGTGAAATACAAGAAACATTTAAAAATATCCTCCTTTTTTCCAATACTTTTTTTTTTTAACCTGGCAGAGCATCACCTACTCAGATTTAGCCCAAGTATCTACTTTCTAGTCTCACTAAGTAAATGACTCTGTGCAGTGTGAATAATAGTTACTGTAGATTATGGTCTTCATAGATTCTATACAGTTTACAAAGTGCAAAAATTTACATCACACTTAAACCAGAGATTAAAGGGAGATGCTTTTACCTCCTTAAGAAATATTTCATAATTTGATAATTCCTTTCTGTTGAAAATAATGAATTAAGAGTATGTCAAAAAAAATTACATTCCATTTTTAATCAGTTTAAAACAGAGTTTAGGTCTTTTCTGTCCATCATACTGTCAATGAATCTCTGTGCCATTAAAGTGAGTAATAATCCACACCCAATCTGCACTCACAAGTCTGAAAATACAACAAAATAGGACATTATTGTATGTTTTGACAAAGGCAACAAAAGCTACAGGTCTGCCTTTGGTGTTTTTTAGTTTCCTGAGAGCAGGGCTCTGACAGTCAATAGTCAGATGATCATACAACTCTTCAACTCAAGAGGCAAACTGGTCTTAGCTCAGCACCCCTGTATAAGGTTAAATTGTAAGATTTACAGCTGGCTCCTTGTCAGTTAACCCGTGGCCATTTTGGTCAAATATTTAACAATAAATCAAAAGGAAACAAAACACACAATAAAACAGGCAACACTTTTTCAGTTTTTTTCTAGACAAGCAAAAAGTACTGTAAGACAAGCCAATCAAACCAATGCTTATTAATTATGGAATTTGCTCTTTGCACTCTCTGCTAAGTTGCTACAGAGTACCTGATGCATGGTCAGTCATCTTTTTTTCACAGTTTAAACAAAAATGAATCAGTAAAGCCAGAAACTGAGTGACAGAATTCAAATACACTGGATAAGAAAAGTGTTGTAATGCCCCCCGTAAGTAGTTTGTATAGAGTTTTACAACAACCACCTTGGAGTAAGGCTTTCCAGCAGAAAATGCTGCCAGTGAAAAGTAAAATAGCTTGTTAGTGGGTCCCGTCAAAACCACAGACTCACAAATAGAAGCAAAAACTGGACAAAAATTCAGCTCAGAATCAGAAAATGGTCTCACAAATTTGTCCCATGAAAGCCGTTTCTTCCAAAAGGCATTATCCGTTTTTCCACTCAGATGTGATCCTTCTTGAGTTACTGTTTTGGTAGAGATGCAGAAATTTTGAAGCTTAAATTTAAACAATACAAACCAAATATGAGGATGCCATGCTATGGAAGAGATGCAACCTCTAGGTATAGATGTGGGTTTTTTTTTTCCTTTTCAAACATTTTAACACTGGGTTGCCTGCCTTTAAATCCAGGTCTAACAGGATGTAGTTCAAAAGGTGTGGGACAAAAAGTCATCTGAAATTTTAAAAAATCCAGTCGGACGAGAGGCAGGAAAACGGAGTGAGCGAGGTAAGTTAAAAACAGAGAGGTATAAGATGCATGCCATGCAGTTGTGTGTAATGTGTATTTTCATTGTTGCTGCTGCGTTCATCGAGGATCATCCCGGAGCCCCTCCGTCTCTTTATTTTGATGCTCCGTCTCCTTTACTTCTGATCCTCGATTTCACGTTTGACCTCTGACACATAGTGGTGATCTTTGCCGTGAGCCACCTCCATGATGGCCAGTGCCTGTAGACAGAAAAGGGTCTTTCAGAACAGTCTTTCATTGTTATCTTTATATCTGTTCAAATTATTCTGACTGCAGTTTTCTGATGAATGTGTCTTCTGTACATTTTTCTTAGAGGAGTCCTGTCTTTCCTACCCAAAAGCCCTTCAGTACATCATTAAAACATCAAATTCATACCACTTTCATATTTGTCTGGATGTTTCAATACGTACCTTCTTGAGTGCTTTCACTCCTTGCGTTTTCCTCTCCAGCCCCAAATACAGACGGCCCAGTTTGAGATACATAGATGCCACATTCAGAGAGTAGGCTGGGTAGTGTACACTGTGGATACAATATCATTTGTATATGCAGAAGTTTGAGGAAACAAGATATCACAAAGTAATAACAAGCTCTATATTGTCAAAATAATATTTCCTAAAGTTGATTAATTGTTAACAGTGTCTCTGCTGCTTAAATTTTCCTAGACCTTTGTAAAAATGACATTACAGACTGACTCAGTTGTAATTGTGTTCACAGTTTTAAAATTGTGTTGTTTTTGCTTTTATTTCATAAAATGATATTCTAAAATTTTATATCAATACTCCATAAGCATATCCACTTTTAATGATGCATTTCCAAAAAGTTACCTAATCTTGATTAATATTAGCATATCCCATATTTCTCAAGAGAAAAATGTTAGCCAGAACACAATCTAATAATAATAATAATGGGGGAAAAAAAACAGCGCATAGAATTTGCTGTTTAACTGATATCAACAAATATTGTCCTATATAAATGTGAACATAAAGAATGGGTTTGTATATTAAAAGGTTTTTCCATGAAGATAATGTGATCAATGAGTGAAAGACTTTAAAGCAGTAACTATATTAAATATTTTCAATGAAGATTTCTTTGTTAAGAGGTGATAAATAACAGCAAAATCTAAATTAACAGAAGGTAACACTGGTATCTGCATCAGCTCCTATCTGCATCGGCCAACAATTCTGCAGTCAGTGCAGGCTTTAGATCTGTGCTGAGGTTGTGTTACCTGTATGGCTGAATGATCTTTTCCCCGTAGCTCATAGCTCCATCCCAGTCCTGCATATAGAGACACACACCCATGGCCTGATACATCATGTGCAGCATGTAGACGTTGGTGTCTGCAAATATAGCCCCCATCTTCTCCTGGCTGAGCTCACACATCTCCAGCAGCTCACTGGGAGGTGCCAGAGAGTCAAGGAAAACGCAACAGAGTGGAGACAGAAGAGGAGGCTAAAAGGCTGTTACTGATAAACACAGAAGACAAAACTGAGAAACAAAACACAAGGTCAGACACAGTAAGAAAATGTGAGAAGGGAGTAATCACATGAGGAGGATATTCTTGTAGTGTTTAGCTCTTCTGAACTCCTCGATAACATTCTTTGCGTAACAGACCATAGATTGAATTTCTCCTGGCTCAGGTGGAGAGCTCAGCTTTCTGATCTCCATCTTGGCTTTGTCCTAGAGACAAACAGAAAGAAATGACACAAGACAATATAGGACAGTAAAATATCTAACAAGACAGGATTTAAGTAGGTTATCTAAAAAGGAAAAAAAAACAAAAACACCCAAGCAACACAGACTTTTATCAAAAACAGCTGTAGATTAACATTCATCATGTCTAGGTTTTATACTACACAGCTTTTGAGGTAATAAAAGTAGGTGTGTGGTGACAACTTCCATTTTTCACATGTCAGTATGAATACTGATATTTGATTCATGGTTTTAGAGCTGGTAATTATTATAACACATCTGCCTGAAATGGCACCAGGAAAATCTGAGACAAAAGGAAAATGTTTCCAAAAATCTGCACAGTTTCCAAACATATAACTGCAAGATGTTTGCAAAGTTGAAGGACATCTGTGGCTATAAGTCTAGCACTTTGTGTCTCAATAGGTTCTAAAGAAAGGATTCATCAATATTTATGAGTAAATATAAGAGTATGAGGTAAGGAACTGGCACAAAGCTGCTCTCTATGTCTCTGAGAAATGTAACACTTTAGAGACACTGATCCTCCTTTTGGTACGATTCAGACACTACAATATTGTCACAGGATGAAGCCGCTGTATTTCTCTGTCACACAACTGAACCGAAGCAGATGGGAGAGATCTGACCTTAAGTCCTTAGTAAATTAAATGTATTTTTCAAAACAGAAAGTGCATGCAGTGTAACTGTATGAGCCAACAGTACCTTAGACTTGGTGGTGCACTCAGTACACTGGCATGTAAAGAAGTAGGAATCTAACAACCTCTCTTTCCTGTCTTCTGTTGGATAGAGCAGGTCTATGTAACTGTTAAAAATCTACAAAGGAAGATACAGCGAGTGTAAGAAGTAACACATATGCATACATTACATTAATCACAATACAGCTATTAACAGTCTCCATTCTTTCATAATTGTTCTGTATTTAGTCGCTGAGAGTGAAGGTCTTATATGTTGCTTGATATTTACCTCATCTCCAGGGTTTATTTCCTGAACAGCTCTGACCTCGGCTACAGTGCCTTTATAGGTCACTATGACATTAGGGCTACAGCTGTGATTCATTAACGCTACACTGTAAGGAGGAAAGAGGACAATAATAAAAGTAAGAGGCAGATGAATTAAATCATAGATGGAGCAAAGCATCACATTTAGTAGTTTAATAATGTTCATGTTCTAGTATAAACAGGGATAAAGTGTTTAGGATGGGGCTTGAATGATGCATTGATTGTGGACACAAAAAGACACAGGATAAAATATTTTTCAGAGATTATGATGCGTTATCCACTTACTCAGGAAAAACAGCTGATCCCAGATGAGAGAGCTCTTCATCCTCTATGGTAAAACCGTTACAGTTAACCTAAATAAATAAAAGAGTAAACGGAGACAGATCAAGAATGAGGGGGAAGATAAATAAACTAAAAGAATAAGAACAGCAGGGGTGAGTAATACGACAATAAAATGTGTCCTGTTGTATAACAACACACCCAACAGGAGGAGGACATCTGGTAGTGGAGATTAAAAGACGTTGTGTGATGAGAAGCCAAGGAAGTTGTTTTCATCCATTTGACTTTGAAAGAAAGATGACAACAGCCCCAACAGGAAGATCACAAGAACTGAGTTCATGCACTGAAAAACTCACTAAACACAGTGGGCTTTGTGGTACAGATGCTGGTTTCAACTCCACATGTACTCCTGTGAATCTGACAATAACCTGAACCTGTGTGCGCACAGACACGACACCTGGTATATGCACACTGGGTGAGCTGTAACACAGGATGCCCTTCTGCAAAGCAAGAAAGATCAACACCTGTCTGCGTTTCAGCAAAAAGTCAGACGCACTTTCCTGACCAAATACACCATACACACCCAAACCAGGATCCTGAATCCTTCTGAGAACAAAGACTCCTTACTTTTGTATCTTTATAGAAAGTTTGTTTCAGCTATTGCACTGAATTGCTCTAAATGTGCCACACATTTACTGTTAGGGGTAAATGCTTGTAATTTCAGTGAAAAGTCAGTTTGTTTCACAATTTTTCTTGAATGAAACTAAGTGCTAGTTAAACTTAATTTTTAAGAATTACACTCACCACTCTGCCCACAACAACAACAACAAAAAATCTTAAATTCTCCACATGGTGACAGACGGCAAAAGTTTAAGTGGCATCATCTCTATCTTTCTCATTACAGTCAATCACAGCTATTTATATCCTAAGAAAGGGACAAGTTTTCAGATGGCATCTGTAAACCTCACAATTGGATTTCAATAAAATCCATAAAACCAGTCCTTTAAGGAAATCTCCCACAGAGGTACATGACCATGATGCTGCCTCCACAGTTCTGCAGACATCCCATATGAAAAGTTTAAAATAAAAAGGTCTAATGATTGAAGTGTCACTGATGTGCATGGGCTTCAGATTTTAATAAGACTCAACAACATAGAACATCATTGTTGTGATATAATTTTTTTCTAACGTCACCTGTGCAAATAGCTCAGTGAGAGACTGTTCATCAGGGATGTTACTGATGTGTTTGGAGTAGAAGTGGTGCAGCGCTGCAAGATCTGCCTGGTTCATCTCATCTTTCTCACTGTCCATTTTATCTAAATCTGGGGGAAAAAAGAGAGAAGAAAATAGATAAGGTGGTGAAAAAGAGTAAAGAAAGTCTTTTTTGAGACAGTGCTCCAGTTTCTACCAATGAAAACCACTGTGACAAAAAAAACACCAGTCTATAATTTACTGGTAATAAAAAGGTATGATATTAATGCATAATTTTATCAGTACGCGTTTCGTTGCCATTATAAAGTATGTAGATAGATCACTGCTGCAGAACACATGTTAATGTCAATCACACACACACACACAGGTGGCAGCAGCTGGCCACAGATTTGCTTTATGTGCATGGGAAACAGGTGTGAAGGGTAATTCTGTGACAATCCTCTGATGACACATCTCTGCCAACAACAACAGCTCAGACTAATGTTAAAACCAAATGAAGCACAACACAGAAAACAATTTGTGGATACAGACATAGAACAGAGTTTTTTTAATGGGTGTCTGTCTCAGAAAACATGTTCTTTTGTCAACTTACAAAGTTTAATCAACTGTACTTTATGAGACTGCTTTTGGAGCCTTGACAATTAATTTACTGTAGCATATAAAATCGTGATTAATCGTAACACCATGACATCGTTACAACCCTAGGTGGTGTACGTGTAGAATTTAACATGAACACCGGGGAAAAGCAAAAGCAAATAAACTTACTCCTGAAAACATTAAATTGTTAAGTGAAACAAAATGAACACTACAAGCTGCTCAACACAGTCAAAGTCTTCCAGAGGAGAGTGATGAGTGCCTTGCTAAAGGGCACTGAGACAGTCATTTTTCAAATGAAATTACAGCACCCAGACACTCGGGATTTCAGTCCCACTGCTCTGCTGAGTTGGAGTGAATGAAAGAGACAGAACCAGGACTGGAGCCTACAGCAAACACTATTAATAGACGCACAGTTACAACTGCAGAGACAGACGATCAGTCGCACAGACACACACTTACTGTAACTAAAAGTACACACATATGTAACTAAACATACAAGCTCATGTATTCATGCGCTGACTTACGGGCTTCAAACTCTTTCAGCAGAAGAAGCCGTTCTGAAGGAGTGCGCTCTGTTGTGACTTTCTGAAACACAAGAGATGACAAAGTGTAAATTCACCTGATACTACACTTTTATTAGACCTATCATACAATATTTAGCGTCTGTAGACATAAGCTCTGATGTAAAACACAACTAGTCAATAATTGTTTAATTTTAGGATGAGTTTGACAGTGAAAACAAGTGACCAACACAAGCCCTAAATGAATATTGAAGACATAACACCGGTTACACTATCCATACAAACGTGCAAATGTCGCTGAAGTCATTACAGATATTTGGTCATATATAACACAATAACTCTTATCAGGCTTGGTCTGGTATCTAACCTTTATCTTTAATAACTGCATCTTCATTTTTTCACTGTGAACTGAAAACTAATCCACATCTGGTGCAACCAATACGATTGTTGCTTACTCACTTGATTGTGAGCTACGAGCCTCACACCATTAGCTTCTTTTACATTAAACTGCTTTGGTTTTCATTGTCATTTTCATGATCACCAAGAATAGAGTTCACAATGCATTCTCAGCTTTCCTAGATTCTGAAATGAACATTTTTTTTGTTGCCTTAACCATACTAATGTATATTTTACTTATTGCATAACATTCCTGTATATAATTAGTTATGGCATTTCCATTTTTCTCTGACCTGTTTCATAATGATTCTGGCCACCAGTCTGACAGTCTCTGACGGACACCAGTTCTCCCCGTAGGCACACATGGCTAAACACTCCGGCTTATGCATGGACCAATCACCTCTCTGCTCACACATAAAAGACGGAGGAGGAAACAAGTCAGTTATTATATCAAATAATCCCAATCATAGAAAAACATGCAAATTAAGTGATGAAATGAACAAATAAAGCAAGAAGTTAAAATCTGTATGAGAGGAATACATGAGCAGCCAAGGACACTTAATTTTCTCTTTTATCCCCATCCTCAAACAAAAAAACTCTTCAGGTTTCCTGTAGTGCACCATTTTTGTATGACTGAACTAAAACTAGACAGAGGCAGAGGGTGGACAGGCTAGATCGTCATAGCAACAGCAATGTGAGCTTGTTCTTCGTGTGTGTGTGTCTGAGAACGCTAGAAGCTCTTCTGAACAGTCTCTCAGTGAGAGGTCTGTGAAGTGCTGCAGTAAGATGTTCCTCCAATATACTATGAGTTGAGCTGGAAAATGTTCAGGTGCACATTTACACCTTGCATTTGCATTTTTCTGGCTTTGATTCTGCTTTGTTATCATCTCTTTGAATGTGAAACATTGAAGCAGGAATAGGATCTAAACAGATGAAAACCTCTTACCTGACAGTCAACATTGCAGTAATATGCTTGCTTACATTTACCGCATTTAAAAAGGTCATCTCTCCTGTAAAGACACAAAGATATAACATGTTAGTGGATAAGTCTGTGACGAAGAGAAAAGTTAAATATTATATAAATAGGACTCAAATGAATAGTCTGCAGAAAAAAATACACTGTACATCTTTATTTAAACATGATAAAAAGCAAAGTTTAACTCTGTGAGCTTTAGCTGCACTGTTAAATCATTGTGCAACGAAATACTAAATAGACCACACACGTCAAATCTAATTATTTATTCATAACTTGTACTTTTGCACGCAATTCTACTTTTTATTAGAGTTTTATACACCCAAACAGCCCATTTTGAAACTAATGTACACGTAATATAAAACACTAGAGCTTATGTTTAGTTGTCAAACATTTAGTTCATACATTATTGATGAACAAAAAAAGTCACAATTCTGATTCCAGCACTTCAACTTTCTTTTCTCCTCTATGACCGTAAATTTAATGTGTCATTTGAGGACATCCTGTCGAGTTGTGGGAAACAATGATCTATGCTTGATCACCATTTTATAGATATGCAGACAACTAACAGTTTAATCAACAATATTAATAAGTGTAAGCTGCAGCTCTATGAAATATGAATGTTAAAAATGTTTGATGGACTACAGCAAGTGACAAAGTCACACAGAGTTTCTGCTTGTATAGGAACAAATGTACACACACAGTCACCCCTCGAACAAACACATGGAGTCCTGCCCTTCTCATCTCTTGGCTCCCCCTCTCATGGACACCTATATTTAGCACCCTAACCTTTTACTGCTCTACAAACCTCAACGGTAGTTCAGGAAGGACATGTGTGAGTGAGACAGACTTAATTCAACTCAAAATAGTTATAGTATATCAGGTCTTCAAGAGATGAGGAGCTGAGCTTAAGTGGCGAGTACTAAATACTTAATAATACATTTTTCAACACAACTAAAAATGTTGATAAGTGAGAAAAAACAAAAAATGTTGATGCCAATTCACCAAAAAAACAAGTCAATGCATGTCAGTCTGAATAATAGAAGTACACAAAACCAGTGCAAACTAAATGTTGAACACTAGAAAGCTGTTGTCACGACAGGTCAAAGAACAGTTCAACAACAAGACAGATTATGAAGCTTCCTGCCCAGGATGATACTTCCCCCTCTTAATATGTTCAGTGAAAGGTCTCCAGTTTTTTATGGGACATACCAAGACAGACGTCATGTCAGTGAGTCTTTTTTTTTTTTTTTTTTAACAAGAAATGGAAACTGATATCTACTCTGTTTGGAGGGAACAGTGACCTTTGACCTTCTTTGGCATTTTTGACTTAAACATAAAAGGTAGTTGTTTAATAGGTTATTGGGGCTCCCCAGAATTGAAAAGTTAGATGAGATTTAAAGGTTATCTCACTTTACAAATCTCGATTAAGCCATTTCTTACATTGATGTTTATGTGTGACTTAAGGCCTGTTCTCATTCATTCAGACTCATTTAGTGATGCAAGATCAAGCTGACAGTTCATTTTAGACACAAGCTTTAACCCAAGAAAGCCAAACGTGAAATGTAGGGAAAATAAAGACAGATCGAATCATGTACTTTTTATTTATCCCTGTGTTGTAGAGCAACAGATCATAAATACGTGTAATAGACTAGGGGACGAAGCAAAGTAGGTAAAATCGGTTTTGTGCACATTTAATCAATATAATTGCTGTTATCTGCATTGGCAGATTGCATGGTAACATGAGTATGACAATTAGAAAGGTAGCATTTTATATGTTTGGTTAAATACTAATAGTGAGGTTGCTGAACATGCCTGTTTCCATCAAATGCTGGACTGCTATTGCACTGCTACAAACAAATACTGCAGTGCCAGTCAGGTGAGCTTCCTCGCTACACTGACCCACTTCAGCTCGGTAGGCGTCCAGAGGTTTTAATGCTAACCTAGCAAAATAGTGAGGTTAGCCAGCGCCGGACTGGACATGTTTCATTCTCTTCAAGAGTTCAGTAAAAACCAACAACTGGAGGAGAGGTGTTAAGGGGGTGTTTTTCTGTGCAGCTACATAGAGCTGAGGTGTGAGTGTTGGTGTTGTTACCTGGTGAAGCAGTGCTCACAGTGTGCTCCCCTCTCATTCACTGTCAACACGTAGGAGTAGGCAGGGCAGGCGAAAACCAGCTCCCCCACAGAGAAGTGCCGCACAGCCCGCAGGCCGCGGCCTTTACCCGGGCTCAGAAACCTCTCCGTGCCCTCTATGCCTTCGTTCTTCATGTTTTTATCCGGTTTACTGGTCCTGAGTCAGATACCGCTGACCACCACCTGTGTGTGCTGGGTGCACTAATCAGCTTCTGTCGGAGCTGTTTCTTCTTCTATGGTGCCTTTGTGTAGGGTGATGCGTTCACAGCCACCTACTGGAGAGGAAATGTCACAACACGGTATGACGTGTTAAAAAAAAAAAAAAAAAAGCCCATTGAGGATGAGGAGGTCCAAAAAGTGGATGTGGGGGACAATATCCTCTTGATATATATCTCAATATCCAGGGATGCATTTCTGTACACTGTAGGTGACAAGAGTTTCACAGCTTTGTTTTTATAAATAAATAAATAAAAGCACTGTCCACTGCAGTGAACATTCCATAAAAATCTGTATAAAAAAACCCCGGTTGCATCATGCTGCTTCTAATCAAGACAATTATTTAATATTAAACAAAAGCCAAAAAACTTTACTTTCTTTTACTATCTGGGATATATTATTGATCTTCAACTTTTGGCTGTAGGGCTCACCAAGTAAATCACCTGCTTCTATCTGACCCTGTCCCCTGCATCTTCTATCTTTATGTCCTCCTTCACCACATCCATAAATCTCCTCTTCGTTCTTACTCTTGCCTGGTGGCTCCATCTTCATCATCCTTCTAACTTTATATTCACTATCCTTCCTCTGCATGTGTCTGAACTATCTCACTCTGGCCTTTCTCACTTTGTCCCCAAAACATACAACCTGAGCTGTCCTTCTGATTCATTCCTAATCCTCCCCAGCCTTGTCACTCCCAGGGTAAATCTCAGCATCTTCGGCCTACAGTCATCTCAACTGTACAGCCTTGCTGGTCTCACTATTATCTTCTATACCTTTCCTTTAACTTGTGCAGATGCTAATTTGACACTCATCACTCCTCTTTTTTCCAGTGCATACCTCCACTCTTCAGGTTTTTCTCCACCTGCTCCCTGCTCTCACTCCAGATTATAATGTCATCTGCACACATCACCATGGCAAATAAACAGGACCTCAGAGCTGATTCTTGATGCAAATCCACCTTTACCTTGAATTCCTGTGTCAAAATGTTATTGATCTTTATGTTTTTATTTAATATCACAAATGAGAAACACACACACACACACACACACACTATATATATATATATATATATATATATATATATCAAGCAGTTTAAGCAGGTATTTTGTGCTTTCAGCATAACAATGGCATATACAGTAAATGTAAACCTGAATTCATTTAATTATTCATTACTGAACTATAATTATCCACTGTATTCGGCACAAAATACAATAGCTCTTTTCCACAGTAGACATTTCTGTTTGTGAAGCAAGTAAAGAGCAGATCTTTCTGAAAACATTACCAATCACTCTGTTCCATTTAGTTTGCCCAGGAGGCCATTCAAATGAGCTGGTGTGAAGCAAGCTTTCCAAAGCTTGAATATGATCAAACTAAACATTTTTTTTAATGATACCAAACATGTGTGTTTTCTGTAGTAACAGGTAAAATGTCTGCTGGGAAAAAGGTCAATTCTAGTTTTGAATACTGATATTAGAATGAATACATGTCAGTATCTTAGTCAATATAATGTCGCAAAGCTTATGAAGCTGTGGTTATACATTATAAATATGTCACAAGGATTGCAGGGCTTTAAATGTAAGGCTTTTGTCCCACTAACCCATCACTGCTGAAGGCAATACCACGCATATGCAAACTGCTGAAATAAGACATTTGATTCATCTTCAGGCTGCTCTCTGGCCTGGATAATTAAGAAATATCACACTAATGTACATTTGTCAGCACTGCAGTATGTCACTGACTCTCACTAGCATTACACATATAGCTGCTCTGTGGCATAATATATCAAATAGACATATTACAACGTGGAAAGACAAACTTTCTGACAGAGTGTATTAAAATATTAAAGCTATAGAGTAGAATACATTACAGTGTATTTTATATATTTCATATTGGCTATCCTTAAATTAAAAGTAAATCAGAGAGCTACTATACAGCTACTATAACAATAATAATAATAATAATAGATTAGATTTCTATAGTACTTCTCCAAGGCACTGATAGACACCAGTATACTACTGTGTGTGTGAGTGTTCGTGTATTCATCAGGACTCACACCTTCAAACATTCTACCATATTAAAACACTCAACACTGTTCAGTTTATATATATAAATGCATTTATTTAAGTTAATCATTTCTCCTCATTCAAAGTTGAATTTCTGCAGTATCTATAAAACAGGGAACAGTTAGAAGCGCTGTACAGTGTGACAACAAAACTAGGAACCGCGGCTGAGTACA
This sequence comes from Maxillicosta whitleyi, assembly GCA_029822895.1. Taxonomy (NCBI): domain Eukaryota; kingdom Metazoa; phylum Chordata; class Actinopteri; order Perciformes; family Neosebastidae; genus Maxillicosta; species Maxillicosta whitleyi. The sequence continues at coordinate 2,085,809 of JAPSES010000001.1, forward strand.
CTGTGTATATATGTACATACTGTACACACACTGATGTAGGTATATACAAAAATATACACTTTTACATGTGTGACCCCCTCGTGACATATCACTCCATTTCACACCATTGTCATTAAATGAAACCACCTTGTTTTTAAAAAATCACATTAATCATCAGTTCATGTCTCTCCCTACTGGTTACGGTTTTATTTTTCCACATTGGTTTATTAGACCTGTACAGGATATCATCTATGTCCATGTTTGGCCTCCCATGCACAGACTATCACTCAACAAAAGAGGGAGAGCTGAGCTGAACTAAACAGCTCTGAGCCGAATGTCTCAGCAGGGCTTAATCCAAAGGAGAGGATTTGAGGTGCATTAAGAGGGGAAGATGTCGCTCCTATTAGGACAAATGATGACATGACTGTTTTTCCTGTTTAAGGGAGAAGCTTAGAGAGCACCTCTAAACATTCCCCCAAAAAACACAGTGACTAAATTCCTCCTCCACTGAGAAACAGTTTTTTCACTGACTGGTGTCCAGTTTACACATCTAATATAGACAACAGCTCTGTTATTCCTCTTTTTCATTATGTTTTCAGCCACTTCCACAATGCAACGTTCACAGCTGGTTTGCTTGGTTTCAGTGTGGATTGATTACATAGCAGGAGGTTCGTTACATAAAGGCTGTTAATGAAAAACTGACACCAGTTCAGCAGTTCGGAGCTTTTCCTTGCCCTGTCCTAAAAGTGAGAGGAGAAACAACAATGTGACACTCAACACGCTGTGGGCAATGTGCACCCTCTAAAATGCTGCGTTTCCAAAGACCTCTCATTCTTCCTCAAACAGAAAAAACACAGGAGGGAACTTTGGCACATTGTTCTAAAGATGTAAACATTTAATCATTCAATCAAAATGAAGCGCTGGACTAATTATTAATACAGTCACTCCCCCTGTATATGACATAAAATAATATAAAGTAAAACAGCATCTTCACAAGGATAAGACTGGTTTAGAAAGAAAAGGCTTTAACAACATATCACTGTTGCAGATTGTATTGCCATGGTCGCCCAGAATAAAGAACCAGTGACAAAGGACATGTCATTAAATGTATGAAACACTCTGCAGATGCATTATGCATCACAATTTTACAATCTCCACTTTCACTTAGTCACCCACTAAAAGTGTGGCAATAGAGGGCGCCATACACCTCGACAACATATGATGCCCCAAATAACAACATAAGTGAACCAGTTTGCAAAGGAAGACCTTCTCTTCAGAGATGCTGCCTCACAATAAAGAACATCTGGGGAAAATGTTTAATTACATTTAAGCTTTCATGTCTAACATGTTAGAAAATTAACAAAAAATCATCAGCCATTGGCAGTTTTTGATATGACACTTTATAAAAGAGACATAACCGAGTAAGTACTAAAAATTAAATGGCTGGATTCAATTTATCTCAATTATTTTCCAAACTTCACTGCCCAATGAAATTTCTCACAGAAATACATTAATGCATTATAGCCAATTAAGTCTTCAGTATTTACAATTACTGATGTGCAGCATTGATTTAATAATAAAATAACTAAAGTCTTAACCTGGAAAAAAACAAAAAAACAACTCTCCATCATTTTACCCTTAGCTGTAAAACCACCTGATTAGCACCAACTGGTGTCCTAAATCAGATTTGGGTCTGGTCACCATGGCAACACATTTTCCACACATCTAGGCTGGGCCGTGGTCAAGTCTCACTCTGGCCTCAAAACCGCTGGTCCTGTGCCTTGTAGCACAATGCAGCAACCTATCAAGTCACAGGATAGGCTTTTCAAGCAGCTGCAGTTTCAGCTGACCTTCTCAACTCTGTTCAATCTGCTTTCAGAAAAATGAAGGTTTAAGACAAGGCAAACATAAGATAAAAGGAAAAATGGCAGTAAATGAGAAGCCATACACCAGAGAAAGCATCAGACAACTGAGCCAGCTGACCAGCTGCCTTCGTCAGATTTGGTAGCTCAGTAAAACAAAAACAAAAGATGTAGCATCTACAGGGAGATTGTGTATGTGTGACTGAAAACCAGTTACATTAAATATCATTTGAGGCTGTGACTGGTCACTAGAATAAAATATATAATTTTTTAGGCCATATTTGTTGTACACAATGTCTGTTCAAAGATGTTTGACTCAATGCAGTTGCCTTGAAGCTGCCATGTGATGAGTCACTTCAGATACATTTAAAACCAATGCCATAAATCCTAAAACAAAAGAACTCATCAATGTTTAACAGTAGAGTTTTACAGTAATGGAGATAAAGTGATGATAAACCATTACATGTCCTTTGTGTCAGTAACACTATCAGGCAACCAAAAATGTGGCACAGTGCTGTTTGGTGACAACAAAATGGTCTTGCGTTAAATAAAATAACTTGCCAAAATAAACAAGAAAAGTGTTACTTGCACTTAGTATATCAGAAAAAACTGAGCAGCTCTGCTGGTGCAAACACTAAATCTGCAGATCTCTAGCAGAGACAGAGTGAGTACAAACAGTAAAACCTTGTTTATTGCAGTTTCGGATTTCTGAACAGATGGCTCATCTAGCAGACACAAAGAAGGAAAAAGTTGATGTAAAACTCAACTGACTGAGTGTAAGTGTGGGAACTTGCTGATGAAACATGCAGCTAGAAAAACAGTTTCAACACAAATGCATGCTCATTTCACATAACAGGGAGACTACAGTAAAGACTTTTCTGCATAGCATCTGTTCTCAGGCTGGAATAAGCAAGGTTTGTACTTCAACAACAATCTGGATGACCTGTGTAGTCTTCTAGAAGTTAACAATGCGTGAACACAGTTGTTTCCTTGTATTTTCTAGCCCGCGCCGGCAGGGTGGTGGAGAGAGACACACAACTCAATGCTATCTATGGCAGCTGATCAGTAAAATACTGTGTGCCTCACTGGGGTGATTTTGTAAAAGTTTTCCATTTGCAGCTAAAACCTGTTTGAGTGTTGGAGAAGCTGCTACTTTAAAGACATTGTATTCAGTTTGGGTGTAATTTTAGACAGTAAACATAACACAATGGCAATATAGACACAGGCCAAGGAAATATCTGCAGGAAAACAATAAAGAGAAGCACTTCCTAGAGGGCAGTAAGAGTAGAAATGAAAGTATATCTACTCTTTTTAATTGCTCCTCGGGAGTTCCCGAAACACAAAACACCCTCCTGAAATTTGGTTCCATTGTTTTTGACAATCGTAAACAAAAAAGACTGATAAGATATTTCCTTTGTATTGCATCTTTAGAGACATGATTGTGTGGAAGGAAGAACACTGTAGCAGCCAGTACTACAGCCAGAAGATGAAGAGTAAAATCCTCAGGGCAGGGTTCGAGACACTTTCTGGTTTTGGGGCGTCACATCCCCACCCAGCCTGTGTCCAGCCTGGTGACGACACCTAAGTTCACCTATGAACTCCTTTCCCTTCGCAGACAGAGAGCAGAGACTTCAGACACTATTTGTGGGAAAAGCAGCAGAGAAAACAAAGCAGCATTCTTCTGTCCACCTCCTCACTCTTTTCTCTGTTGATCCTGTAAACCAAAAAGATTAAAGAACAGAAAAAGGCTCATGGAATCAAGTCCTTTTCCTCCCTTCAAAACATGTTACAACAGAAACCACAACCTGAAGCCTCTATCTACCGTCACAGGCTCCGGCTCGATATGGAAAAACAACGAGAGAGCATGGGAAAGGAGCAAATACATTAACACCTGATTTTTCTGGCAAATCCCCCCCAAAACCTCTGTGAACCTCTATGAAGAATTAACAGTAAGAAATAAAAATATTAATATGAAAATAAAATAATTATAAAGTAAAAACCACAAAAAGTTCTATTTCACCAGCACTTGAAGAAAGTAAATAAACTAAAAGAATTCGCTCATCGTTTGCCTTTTTAACCATCAATGAAAACACTGAGGTATGTAGTTTGGGTGGAAAGCCTCTTCATTGCTTTTATCCTCATCATGATCTTCATTATCACTGTCCATCCACTCAATAGTCTCCTGTTTTGCTCCATTATGGTCTACAAGCCCCTTCCCCAATGGGTGTGTTTAGAGTGTGGTGGGGGAGGGGTATAGACAGTACTGGCTCCACCTCTGACTGTCAGAGTGAGACCCAGGAGGAAGAGGAGGAGCAGGTGAAGGATCCAATCGTCCATAAAGTCTGTCTTTCACCTCGAGTCTATATCCATCTGCCAAGTCTGTTGGTGTCTCTATCCATTATCCACTATAGTATCTATTATATCCAAATATTCCTGGGGTCTGTAGCGCCCCCTATGATTGTAGATTGAGAGTAAACTTCCATTGCTGATTGAGGCTCGGGCTGCAGACCTCCACCGTGAGCCCACCCATCCTGGCACTGCGACTGTCCAGACAAAGGTTACTGCCCACGTGACGAAGCTTCGAGTTGGACTCGATCTGCTCCCATTTCTGGAGCAACGAGAAATACAAAACATAAATAAAACACGTATATGCAACTGAACAGAATAGAATAGAAAGGACTTGTACTTAAGTTAAATGTTTATTGTTAAATGTTAAATTTTTTACTCCTCTATGCGTCTTTAATTACTTGTCATTTTACAGTTTTTCAGCCACTTCTGGTCTACTGAAAACCACAGACATCAAAATCTGCTAATTTGGAATGTTTGTGATAAACTCAAGGATGAAGTGTCTCTAGATGAGTTGAGTTTAAATTCTCTGCCTTTTCAAGCTAAATATTTATTGGAAAACACTTATGAAAAGTCAATTCCTTTAGAGAGAGAGAGAGATGAATCTCACAGGACAGTGACAGTACAAACATGATGCCCCCTGCACATTAAACTACCCAACAAATAAGGTAGTTACAGCTTCTGGAGCCAAATTCAAAAGGGAAAAAAACTCTATAATATATAAATATAGATGAACCTGGCATGGGTTCATACAGTTATGCAAAAATTAAGCCACTTCTTCACACTTCAGTGTCAAAACCCAGAGTCGGGTAATAGAATCTGATCAATTGGTACTTATAACTGTTAATCATGTATTTAACCGCTCCTGCTCATGATCAGCTCAAATCTAGACCTTACAGTGTAGATTTTCCATCATACAAAAACAAGAAAAAAGTAGATGCTAAAATCCAACGAAAGGAAATTATGCAATTTTAGCCCAGTGGCACCGAAAAACTATCAAGCACCGCAGCTTTAAAGGCAGCACACAATATGATATGATATGAAAAACATAATACACAACAATTAGTGTTAGTTTCCACACTTTTAAGGTCATTTTGCTGATAAAGCTTCAGTAATGTTCTGAATGCAGATAATTTCACAGTCTAGTTTCAATATTTTTACTTCAAGGATCTGAATATTTTTTATCACTACAACATGTATTGGTGTGTGTTAGCCTGTCTAGAAGCTGATATTAAGTTAACACATGTGACTGAACTGGTTGTTACCTGTCTGCTGTCATTCTCTCGACAGCCTTGTAGTTTGATGAGGGACCCGGCTGTTCTATCCACCACAGTCAGACACAAGTCCATGTGTTTGACTGACTTATCCTTAGTCAGGGCCCATTCCTGTACAACAACATGCACACATGAGAATATAGGCATAAATACATGAAAACATACTAAGACCATCACCTGTCACATTACTGAGTGTAAAATGGTTTGATTAAAGATGTGAAAAGTGTGTCTCAATTCAGTGTGTTGCTTCATCAAAGTCCAGTTTATTTATATGAAAAGAAAAAAAAACTTTTTTTCATATTTAGATAAAGTAAATATAAATAGAATATGTTTGATTAGTCCATCCCTCATGTCTTCACAGACATAATAGGAGAAAAAAAAAATAAAGAATTGCATTTCATTTTCTACTTCATCTCAGAATATGTTATGAAAGCCTGGTGACATTGAAAATGACATTCACTTTTGATTATGAAAAATATGTTTCAGGAATGGAGAGTTTCTGCGTAACATTTTGGAAGCTTCCCATATTTTGTTTGAGGCAGAACTGAAAAACAAAATTGGGATTTTGTTGTTGTGACCACTGCAGCTGTTTTGCTGTATTTGGTGTCAAGCTGAGGCATGAAGGTTAGAATCCAAGTACATATTTAGTTCATTATAATATTGTAAGTATGTAATATTATAGATATATATGTTATTATATAAGCATAATCAGTTATTGTGATGGTAAGATGAGTGCTCGACCAAATCAAGACTCAAGAGGTCCCAGCAGAAAAACAGTATTTTCTGTGGTGATTGAGTAAACCAGGTGTACACAGGCGGACGGCTGTAACTCTAATTGACACCAGTTTTCGCAAGTCAGACCTCTCCACCTGTCGTTCTATTTCTAGAATAAACTATTTAAGGGTGTGCAGGCACAAAATGCTGCAACATACCTTCACACATTCACACACATATCCTTTCCTATATGAACAATGTTGCAATACTTAAGTACACAGATGTAGATATTTTGTATAGATTCTGAGAAGTCAGCTCACATGCAACGACGAGCCAATATAGACGTGAAGTCTCTCTACATGTGAGCAGTAAACATGTTATCATATTCCTGTAAACAGGGTTGACACATACATGTTTTAATTTGGTCCTTTTTTTAATATTTAAAACCCACATTTGACATCTGTGTTCATATAGCTAAATGCTTATTATTTAAATGGAGGTGATCATTACCTCCAATTGTTAATATTTATTTTGCATTCTGACTAAGTATTAGAGGCTGATTTAATAACAACAGCATGGAGCAGGGAAAAGCCAGTCATGAGTGGATAAATAATGCCACAGACAAAAGCATCAATTACTAATAACCTTGTCATGCTCATATTTTACAAGTAAATCTGTGTTGAAGTTATAGTAAGTTATTAAATGATTTTATGTTCTGGATGTACATAGTCTTCTAATGGGATTCACATGTCCAGTAAAGTAGAGTTCTTTGTGCATCCCCCAATACAAAAGGGAAAAGTAAAATAAATAATATAATGACATTGTTATGCAACAAAAACAGGAGCGCACTGATGAATACAAAGTCATTTAACGGTGCAAACAGACTGTCATTTTGACAGTACTGTGCCGTCTTCAGTGTCAGTGTCACATACCCCTATGTTACTGCTAGAGGCTGCACATCCATCAGCCACTATCAGAGTAAACTTCCACTGATATGGATAAAACACATGCATTTTGTTCACGCTGCAATGCTATTGTCATTCAAGTTTTGTCATGGAAATTTAAATGACTATGTTCAGCTTCTACAGTAACAGAGGGCATGTTCATGTAAAATGCATCAGGGAAGTAGAAAAGAAACCTAATGACTTTGTTTTGTTGGTTCCACTGTGTTTTCAGTGGCACCCGGTCCTTGTTGCCTTTCTTCTTTCAACCTCATTCAGCATATCCTGACAAACACTTTACACTTACAGTATATGTAACCTACAACTGTGATTAGACGTTAAATTAAACTCCCATTATTATGACTGTATGACAGAACACCCTTGACCTCTCACCACAAGTGCCACCATCTGCCACTCAGGTTTCTTTAGTAAAGATTTGACAAGCTGACCTGTGTATGACGTCGTAGTAACGCTACCTGGTTTCCCCCTGCATTGTGGCACTCGTACACACCCACCACCCCATCTGCGAAATGGCCGAGGGTATCCAGACAGTTTCCTCCCTGTTGTAAGGCTCCAAATGCTATGTCCTGATGATCTGGGACTCTAAACACACACAAACACACAGTCAGTATTAAAGGTAAATATGTAGAGTCATTTAATACAAACTAGTAGAAAATGGCACTAAAAAGGACAGTAATAATGTGAAAACATAAAAAGTTATGTTTCTGTCTCATCGTTCTGAAAAATGCAGTTCTCACTTCTCATATTTACTACATTTAAAATTATGCAATTTTTATGTGTTACAGTAATAAATGGGTATGTGACAAATTGCAAACCTGTCGACACTGTTAATGTGCAGGAGTCATAATTTCTAATAATGGTTAGTCATTAGTGTCACTACAGTTATTTAAGTGTCTTATAGGGTTTAAAACATTAGTCTAGCACACAGGGGTTCATTCTACTCATGTCAAAGTTTTGGTAAAAACTGCCACTTCCAGTCAGTGTAGACGTTTCCTTAAATGTCTAATTATATCACTCAATGCTGTTATATGATATAAGCTTAAATATCAGGTAATACGCTGTCATTTTCTTACCGCAGTTCAGGGTAGACGTTCTCAAGGTACCATTTGAACGGCTTACAGCCTAATCTCTTCTTCATCTCCAAACGACTCTGTATACTATGAAAAATAGAGAAGGGATGCATTTAATATTTTTTAGCACACAACAAAAACTAAAAATTAACATATGTAAACGAATTTAAAAACACAACTAGCAGCAAGATATTAAAAGACAGATAAAACTGATGTACCTTCCCAGTGCAGGCAAAAGTGGCTAAAACCATGTTGTTTTTTTTCCTCCTCTCATACATAACATTAAATCTTGTTTGTGAATACATTAAATTATTTGGAATGTGGTTGTCAGTACTTTTCTGTTGGGTCACCTTTGGAGGATGAAAGAACTCCAGGTCCCCCTCAACCTCAACGACATTATAACAGTGGTGCAATTATAACTTTTATTGAAAAACACATCAATAACGTAACAATACATGTTGCTTTTCCTTGAATAATTTGGTATGCAAATTAAAAATAACTTAGATTTTTGCTTTAATAATACAAATAATGTCAAGAAGACCGCCGCCTGAGACCATATTTTTCCAAATAAAAATAAGAAATATGCAATTATCGTGCAATAAAAACAATAAAGTCACTTTTTTTTTAGAACAATAAACTCATTTATGGTAACAAAGGGGAACATTTTAACAATTTCAATGGTTGTAATGAGCCCATTTACATTGAACGTCTCAGAATATTAAAGTGCAAACTGTGCAAAAACAGGAAGATTGCATGTTTTTCTTTCACAGTTCAATGTTTGTTCATTCTCCAAACCTAAACTCTTTGTCTAGTCCAGTGACAGATCAACATGGCAGTAGATTTGTTTGTTGTATGTCCCTAAAATGAGTACAGGGTGCTCCAACGCTAAAACATTAGTTCCACCTGCTACATGTTCTAACCTGTAGAGGAAAAAAAAAAGAAAAGAAAAAAACACCCAGGAGTGATCCCATACCCCCCTGGCAAGCATTCACACACCCCATAGTTTGCTTTAACATGTCTCACTGTTATTGCTGTAATGTACTTATTAACTGTTTGTTTCTGTATATTGTATAACCTTATTATACTTTTAGCCACCCCACCCCTACCCCTCAAGGAGCCATTGCTCTTTGATCAGGCTGCATTTGTAAATATTAATCTGTTCTTAACTGCTTCCCTGAGTAAATAAAGGTTAAATAAATAAAAATAAATCAATCTGCTGATTTTTTTTTTGCATTGTAACCTCATCAGAATTCATGTTGACTTTTACATACAGCTCTAAATTTAGACATATCACAACTATACACTGAAGTAAAAATATAAATTCTCTTTCTTATCTGTTCATTCTCTGCCAAAATAATATTTTCAGGCTTCCTCAACACACTATATTAAAGATGAAACCACAAACCCTGACTATAGAGTGATTACTTCCATATGATGGCATGTGGCATGTTATGTCTTCGGAGTTGTTCTTTTGCTCATGTGGGTCAGTTCAGGCCTGTGACATGTTCACAGTGGAATCTGAAACTGGACACAAAATGACACCAGTCCAAAAAAACAAAAAACAAAAAAAATCCCAATAGATCTGAGCTGAGCACAGCTGGAAGCTGGAATGGAGCCAAAGAAGCACAGAGAAAGAAATAAACTGCACTGAAAGGACAGAAGTGGCTTATGGGTAATATCAAGCTTCTCAAGTGGAATTACTAACATTGAATGGAATTAAAAATTGTCCTACTTAGATTGTTTTTTTTTATGGTTAATTTGATTTTCAGTTCCAGAGTTAGGGATGAGTATGATTAAGATTTTATCAATGTTAATACTCAAAATGATACTGCTTATTGATCTGGAGTTTTAATGATATTCTTATTGATTATTTTTCCAAATTCAAATCAGAACAAAATTATATCTTAGTCAGAAACAGAGTTGATGAGAAAAAAACTACCAAACAACTTTTATGTTGCTGTAATAGATGGGAGACCTATTTTTTTTTTTTTTTTTTGTCTCCAGTGGCATTAGGAAAACTGGAAAAACTGGAGTTTATCGATGCTCTAGTTTTTACAACTTTGGCCCTAGGACAAGTAAAATACCAGGCTTCAGTACACATTCCTATTAAGAGTTGTTTATTACTGACACTGATCACTGTTCAGTTTATCATTTATCCAGGTTTTTAATAAAGTTAAAGGCTGGGAGTCTTGTTTGTTTCTTGGAAAGAAGGGAAGGGGAGATATTGGCCAGTTATTCATTTATTCATTCAGCTTCTTGTTTCAAACTATCATTATTATAGCAACCTATTTTAAGAAACACCAAACACATATCAGAACAACTCACCCTAGTTTCAGAAATAAAAAAAAAAAACACCCCACAAATCAAAAGAGGTCAGCGAAAGTAACAAGATCCTTTCTGTTTCTCTGTTCAATAAAAAGTCCTAACTTCTATAAAGCACTTTTAGTCCAATATTTAATGTGCAGGTGAAGGCTACACAGTATGGACCAATGCAACTGTAAATCTGCATTTCTCAGATGTCATGATTACAGCCTTATTCCAGGATTCTGTGGGGGGGAAAGACATCTTAAGCGTATGTGTGCGGCTGGGAGAATAAATCCCTGCTTCATCTGACACTAGAGGGAGACGTCCCACAAGGTCACATCACTGTTTCATCTTTGTCTCTTATACTGTATCAAAGTGAAAGATAAGGCACTATTTCTATGCAGATATCCTGTTAAAAATCCATCTATTTTAATAGAGTTCTGCTGTGTGATCCGTGCTCCTCTTTACTCATGCAGTTTGTGTTCAACATGTCGTCTGCATCGGTCTATGCCGTCATAATTCTACACTAATCCCTTTAGCACATGAAACTATACGGCTGTCTTTAGATCAGCGCTGACTTCTTGGCCTCTTTAGAGCCACATTAACCGCCTCATGTCCCATCAATAAAAGGACTAAATGACTTTTCTTTTTTTTTTTTATAGCTGACATACTGCAAATTGGCAATCCAATTAATAAGCCCATTCATGTGGCTGCCTTTGTAATTTCAGAATCATTATTCTGTTCAGCACTGCAGGACGAGTACAGAGTAATACTCACTTTCCGTAGGGGACATTTCTGGCAGAGGGAACGGCAGCGTAGTAGAAGTTTTTAAACTCATCCATCCATACCTCAGCAGCTCGCCTTGTGTTCCTGAATGAAATGAAAACAAGAGATCAATTAGTGTAAGATGAAAACAAAAAAACTGTAAAGGTTTAACAGAAGATGTGAGAGACACAAATTGAACAGGTGACAAATGGAAATCGACCGAGAGAGGGAAACACAAGGAGAGACGGACCAAGTATGGTGGTTTCGCTGTAAAATCATTAAAAACTAACTAATGAATAATTAATGTAACAGATGGCTGGATTGGCACATGTGGACGGTACTGACAGAGAATCTTTTATTATTAAAATACAGCCATGCTCTCCTCCAAACAGACACTTTACAACAAATGTAAGTAAAGATACCTTCAGTAGTGTCATTATGTTATGTATTGCGCAATTTATTTCATTTCCTTATGGAAATATACCACTTTTTGGAAATACATAAGTTAAGATGAGATACTGAAATTTCTCTAAATCATGTTCTTTTGTGAAAAATAAAATGATATGATCTCCATCAGTGTTTTACAACTACATGTGATGGTTTAGGGTTTGTTTTATTGTTGAATAAATCTGTAACTTGTAATTTACTGCAGTGAATGTACATGATTAAGTACATTTTAAGCATTCATTGGTTGTTCATTCCACAGCAGTTCCTTATTTTATATGAAATCACATGTTTTTAGTGTCACTATCTCATGAGAGCCATGGACAGTAGCTCTAAAATGCGAACTTTTCATGATATCAGAAAAACAGGCATATTTTCAGCTTTGTGACAATGTATTTTTCATCAAAGTGCTTCATACCAAGAGGGATTTTGAAGAGGTTTTACTTGGATCAAGAGTGAGATTTATGAACTCAACACATAAATTAACAATTAATCCTTCATTAAACTCTCATAATCAACACATTTGGAGATAAACTGTGTTGTACTGGAAAGGAAGGGGATAAAATTTAATATGAAAAAGAACTGAAGCTGTCACCCATATCTAGCTGAGGAAAATATGTGGCAGAGTAGAAGTAAAAAGCAAGAAAAAACTGAAATACAGAGTAAAATTAGCTCAACTTTGCACTAAGTCACACCTTGCCAGTTAAATGCAAAGTCCAGACCATTAACACTGAGATCAGCAAAGAGAACAGAAAACTCAGCAGTTGCTGCTCTTTCATTGTCCATTTTAAGATGCACTATTTGTTTCTTTACTGTATAAAAGTCTGAAATAGAACTGATACTATTCCCCTGCCTTACATTGACACTTCTCCCGTTTATTGTAATGAACTGTAACACGAGCAGAGGTGCAATTTGTAAACTTTATAGTACAGGTCTAGAGGGTTTTAAAAGATCATTTTAAACTTGTATTAAAACTTTTTACAAAAGAAAATATAGCTCCCAGAAGAACAATTACAAAAGGCATCAAAGCAGAAAAAACAGGTGCTGTCTCGCGGCTCCCCAGGGTCAGAACCATCAGCCTCAGGGAGTGAGGCTGGGTCTGTCTTTAGACTGAGGCTTAAAAGTCTGAACTGAGGCAGCCCCAAAGCACAGAGCGGTTTGTTCTGCACCGTAAGCCTCCTCTTCTCATACATGCCGTTGACTGCTCCCATCAATTAATAAACACTGTCTTGGATTGTAGGCAAGGCTTATGCAACATCTTATGAGACCGGGTTAACTTTTATATAACTGACAGAAAACAGACTGGGAATGAGGTCCACGGGATCTGATTAAGTTGACACAACACACACAGGAGAATCTACTTTACAGTAATAAGACTTAAGAGGATATTCTTCATGCACTAATTGCTACAGTTCTTCCTGATGAGGTTGACAGAATCATTTGTTCATATGCAAGTACTCATATATGCATGTACTCACAGTTGTTTGATGCAATAAAGCTAAAACTTTCACTTTGCTGGGTGTCAGGAGGATAAGGAAGTTTATTTATTATTAGTTACTGTCAGTAATGAAATGTTTGAAGGACTAGTTTTGTCGTTTTTTGAGAAAATGATTGATGTGAAGTAAATATTACACTTGTGTTTTTTTCCATTTACTATTGGTTGTTAAAATGTTTGAATGTGTTGCTTGTTGTCATGTGGATCCCAGGATAAACAGTTGCTATGTAAAATAACAAAAACTCATCTAATAGCAGAACTGTTCTGCTTCTGAAACCACAGCTTAAATAGTGATCATGTCCATTCTGGCCAAACTGATCAATATACAAGTAGAATTATTATAACTCAACCTAAAATTCAGTCATTTGTGTTGGAACTGGAACCTTTTCCTCACCTAATAATGATGTTTATTCACCGTAACCTGGTGGTAGCTATGTTTTTTGTAGGTATACTTGCACATCCACATACTGTAACATTGAGGAACTCTAAATTACAAGTTGGACGTTAATACGACTTAAGAGCAACATGACGTGAACGCAGCATAACTTAACTATCACCTCAGCAGCCTGTGGTTTCCTAAACACAATGTTCTCTCTCTCTTGAAATTGCTTAAAGCAGCCTATGGAAACTTTCACACCGTCCTCTCCTGGGCTTGCTGCCAGGTTTTCTCCCTTTTTCCTCTCCAACAGGAAATTACAACACCGGGTATTATCAATCCAGTCAACGAGGATGGCTTCAAACACAGGTGCTTTCGCCATGTGCATTCATTTGACGTCTGCGCCGCTAGCAGCTATGGCTGTTTCTCATTTTTTGATTAGACTACACAAGACAGCCTGAGGCACACCGTTTTTTGGCTGCTCCACCGGATTGACTCAGTTTTGGCAGGTTGTCATAAGCTTTGAGGAGACTTTTTTCATGGAGAGAAAATTATTTTCTTTTTCTCCACCAGAGTTTCATTATACAGCAAACTTCAGATATAAAGACACTGTGAGAGGATTACTTAAGCACTATGAGGAAATTATTATTAAATTATTATCCCAGTCCTGGGGTGTTATTGAGTGCTTGATCACTGTAACCTTGATCACTATAAGCTGCTTCTTTTTGTCTTTTACAACCAGAAAATGTCTTTTTCCAGTGAAGAATTCAGGCATTTCAGAAACTAAAGACAGTGAAGAGCCGATAATGTCTTTCATGTGTTGTTTTCCTCCTGTGATAATGTTGATAGGGAAAAGTGCATCACTAGGAGTAAATGTACTGTTATCTGTTTGTTGATCCACCCATGAGGTCTTAATTAGTGCATTTGTCAGGCTCATTTCCAGGGGTGGTTACGTGCGGTTTTAGTTTCAAAGCTTTATCTTTCCTTGTATCGTGTTTCTTGATTGTGTTGTCCTATTTCACCCTTCCAAAGGACACTACGTATAAAAACAGATCTTCCACATTCAACAAGAGAGCTCGTCTCTCATCCGAAGCCAATTTTCCCTGTAATTACTTTTTCATTGCTTTTTAATTGTTGGCACTTGGCTTTAATGATTTAACATTGTTACGACTCTCAGAGCAATAACATAACTTATTAATGTATGTTCTGGCAGTTACTAATCACAGCAACACAAACTAATTCACCCAACACAACTTGTTGTCAAAGTAATCTCTTCTTTCATTACAGCAGTCACACGCATTTAGAGAAATCTGCAGGGAGTTGTGGGGAAACTGAGAAAAGCCCAACATTAAAACACCACAAAAGAAAATGGAATGACCAACAACAACAGGTTTTCAGACAGTGGTGGTTGGTGGGAAGTTATCAGTTGTTTTTTTTTACACTGTTCTTTTTACAATTACTTTGCCATGTTTTTTTTAAAGAAAGCTGCCAAACTGTTTTTTATAGTAATTTAGCTGTTTTTAAGTGCAAACCTCCCATATATCTAGATTGTATCT
Organism: Maxillicosta whitleyi; assembly: GCA_029822895.1. Taxonomy (NCBI): domain Eukaryota; kingdom Metazoa; phylum Chordata; class Actinopteri; order Perciformes; family Neosebastidae; genus Maxillicosta; species Maxillicosta whitleyi. Next base: position 2,100,956 of record JAPSES010000001.1, read on the forward strand.
TAATACAGAGACTGAGAAATGCATATTGTGTGGTCATTATAACTTTGTCTACATCTTTTAACTGATTTTAAATATGGTAGTTTGTGGGTCTGTTTTAGATTTAAATTGTATCAACAATGTGACTTTGATTTTATCAGTGATCACATGACTTTAAAGGGATAGTTTGGGATTTTTGACATGAATCTGTATGGCATCCCTGTCATCAGTGTAGTACATCCACACTGACTTACCCCCGACAGTGTCCTGTGAGCCCAGTTCTGGT
>JAPSES010000001.1:2122329-2139631 GCA_029822895.1 Maxillicosta whitleyi
ATCTATCTATCTATCTATCTATCTATCTATCTATCTATCTATCTATCTATCTATCTATCTATCTATCTATCTAGCCACTTTTCCATGAAATGTCCTTCCTTTTCCACATCCGAATACATAACAATTGTCTTTTCACTATCTTATACCATTTAAGAAATCATTAAGGCTTATAACCTCTGCGTCTACATTCCACTCTAGCCCCACTTGAGACACCTGTTGCGGGTGTGTTTGGCTTTTTAAAACACGTCTCAAGACGGGCGGAGCTAAGAGACGCAGCCTGTGATTACAGCAGCTCCGTAAACGCCATCTGTTCTGCTTTTGCCTCCGTGAAATCCGACCCTGGTGTAAGTACTATACTTAGGCTACTGGACATAAAATTAGCCTGTTACAACGCCGAATTTCTACTGTCGAGCCCTGCTTTGTTGTCGATGACTGACGATGGATTGCCAGTGTCATGGAGGAGTATTATGAGCCGAGGCTATATCAGGATGCACTGACAGGCGATTATCTGTACTCTGCGTTACGATTGATTAATACGCATCTATTAATAAGACGAGTTTATCGCTAGAAGTTCGTCACATAGAGCAAATGTGGATAAATTCTGCAGTCGAATACGTAAGAGTAATTGTACTTGCAGCCCAAAAATGGCGATTTCGTTTTAGCTTATGTTAAAAAATCTGGAAAACAAAATTATATCTCGTATGTAAGTGAGTTACATCTTATTAAGGTGATTCCTAATCCGACATATTTTAAGCCTTAAATGTTTTAATGTACACCTGACGACTGACCTTTAATTTGGTGAATTCGACTATGAGAACACGGACCAATTAGAGGAGCGCAGAACATTACGTCATCACGTTCAAGAAATTTGGTTAGCCTCGTAACGGTCGGCTATGTTGTTAACGTTAGCCAGTCAAATATCACAATCTAATGGTGCTTGAATTCACATAACAGCACACCCAGAGCAGTCATTCTTTTGATTCATTTTGTGAAAGATCGGTACAGTGTGAACCTCAACCCACACTGGTTGAGGAGGATGTAGGCGGGTAAGTTTTTCAAAGATCCACTACTTACCAAGATAGTGCAGCGGATAATATTAAAAATATTCACTTCCTGTATTCTGTGCGAGCATTGTCAGGAGAATTGATATCGTCGTATGGATATCTAAAAGTAGATTACTAAGAGGGAAATACAATAATGAAAAATATCACGTTGTACTCGCAAATATTTGCTTCCCATTATCACTCATTTGATTACTTAACTCGTTTACCTCGTTCAGACGAGACTTGCATTTCGAGATCTCGCGATGCTACGACAAAAATAAATGCACCATATAAAGTCTATTTTCTATTTATCTCGTCGTTTTAAAACGCATGAGCCTCTTAAAATATATCTGGCTTGTGGAAAATGTGTTCGTTGCTTCCTTGGGTGCAAAAATATCCTGAAATCTGTAAATCACCTTCACTTCTCTCATGCAGTGAATGGGACAGGAAATAGGTTCTCGGTGAATGATCTTGTTCTTTGTGGTCTTTGATCCACCAGCTCAATCGCCATTGGTTTGTAAAGTGTTTGCGTTGAGTTTAAAAGTCTGCGTTGATGCTACGTAACCTAAACAATACATGATGATACTTGATGCATCTACGACTTGGTTCTAGCTTAGAATATGATGCAATTGCGTTGTATGGATTAGCGCATTTTTTAAAGTAACATTTTTGGTCGGGTTTTTTTTTTTTTTTGCTTTGTGTCTCCTGCAGGATTCAGTACAAATACATAGAAGATGGTAACCAAGAGGATCCGCTCTGAGTACATGAAGAAGTTCAAAGACCCTAAATGGGAGACCTACACCAAGTGTTATGAGGAGATGCTGAAGTACCGATTGACCCGTAGGCTGCTGGAGCACTCCCACAACCCCTGGTTCTGGAGTGGCTCAGACACTGATTCAGACTCAGGAGGAAGAAGTCCCACTCCCCCAAACAAGAACCAGGTCCAGTCTGAAACCACCAGGCTGGTGGGGGAGCTGGAAGAGTGTGAGGGAGCCAGGATGGACAGACAGCAGCAGGAGAGTACCAGATCCACGGTGGCAGTACCCAGGTTGCCCCTTCCAGAGGAGGAGGATAATGTGTCTGCAGCTCATGGTAATAAGGTGGTCCATCACTTCACAAACCAAACAACAGAATATTGTCATGTATATCTGTCTGTTGTATTATAACAACTGATTTCTCTCAGCATCTCAGATTGATGGTGGTGGAGAGACAAGGGTGGAAGAGCAGGAGAGAGAGCAGAGAGGCAGCAGTAGAGGGAGTAAACATAGAGACCCTGGTAGGACCAAGAAGAAAGTATCATCTGTAGATAGAGTATCCCTTAGTGTTTACTGTGTATATGATTTAACATTTGGTGGTAAAAGCAAAGGAGCAAAAGTTTGAAATCTGTGCTGTTTTGGAGAAAACAGAGGTGTTTTTCATTAGGTGATTGAAATACAAAGGTTCACAAAAGCTACCATATCACAGAATTACTGTTTCCTTTCTCTGGATCCTGTAACCTTCTCCTTGGTTCTTGCATACAGTAATAATGTGACCTATGTACATGGTTTCTTGTAATATGAATAGTAATTTACAATGTAAATGTAAAAGTATGTCATTTCTGAACACATTTTCACAAGCAGACTTAATAGAAATGGTTTATTTGCCTAAAAATGCAGTTTTGATTTTCCTGAGTGGAGATGTGTAACCTTTTTTTTTTTTTTTTTTTTAAATATTTTTTTTTATAAAGGTTTTGCAAATATTTTTTTTACTGAATTGTTAAGTGTAGTCTCACCTTTCTGTTGTCCAAGTGTCTTTGATGCTAAAAAGATGCACAGCAGTGGCTATATTTAATCTGTTTTCCTATCCTCAATCATATTCTAAGTAACAATAATAATGATAAATCAAAGCTGAATCAAGTGTACAAAAATCAAGTTACCATACATTAATAATCTTTGACCACTTGATATTTTCTGCTTTTAGACACAGGAGCTCGACCACAGGGAAATAAATCCTTCAGACAAACTTGGCGCAACCAGCGGGTCAGACCTGCACCAACACAGCAGCCGAAGGAGGACAGTAAATATGGGAAGCATCCTTTTGCTCTGTATGGTTCAGGAGAGAAAGATGCAGATATTTCAAGCAGGAAAACACACAATGTTGGTCCTGCAGCTTCGACTACTGAGGTAATCTTTGTGATCTATATGTTCTGTTCAGTAAATGAGCTGGAGTGTCAATGGGAGCTGACTATCATATATATTTTCCTTATAGATCCATGAGTCGGCCCTTCGGGCTAAGACTAGACGTGCGGTAGAGCGTGAGATTCAGTCCCAGAGAGCCGAGCGGCGAAGGGCAAAATCTGCAGATTTGGACAAGGCCAGGACAAAGATGGTCCAACCAGAATTCAACCCCTGGCTCACTGAATACATGCGCTGCTTTTCTGCTCGCTCCCGATAGGACACATATTTCCACACATTCACTAAAAATGTTAAATCAGGACAAAGCCAGACAAAAATGAAAAAGCCATTATTGCCTGTTGCATCTGAAGTTTCACTACCTGTAGATGTAGAGTAAAAAGTAGAGGACCGCTTCGTACAAACAACTTCCATGTGCTAATTTAGGATGTAAATTGACAAAAAGTTCAACATTTGAATTCACTGTGTGGCTTACTTTCTTGCTAAAAATATTTTTCAGTTGAAAATAACCTGTTTTTATTATGTAAGGAACACTTTACAGGGTAAACAAGTTTTAAAGGAATAGAAACAGCTGTATAGTTACTCATAAGAGTCTAAAAGTCATTTCACAGCCATATTGTGATGCAATTGATATACATTTTTGTCCATATTTATTTTGTGAATCAATCCATAGCATAAAAACACTGCTACATACTTGCATATCATTAGGTGTTTGCTGTCACTCAATATATTTTATTTGTAAAATGCACTGAGTATTGGTTGTGTTATGAAGAAGTACCTATATGATCTAATCACTTCCTGCTTTGAATTGCTTCTAGTTGGTTTAAAGCTTCATGTACTGGTCAAGTACATAATAGACAACGATAGACAAATCACACTCAGAACTGTATGATGATAAATGTAAGTGTTGCATTTTCACATGAGTGCGTTAACACACTCATATTTAATTGACTTAAAATGGTTTTAAATCATTGGTTGTGTTTGTTTCTTAGATGCAGTAATGTATTTATAAGTAAAGTAACAATAATCCTGGTGTTAACAGAGTGTGACAGCAATTTGTGCATCTTTTAAAGTAATTTGGTAACTGTGAACAGTGATTGTAAGGTACTGCTTTCTTTATACATTTAGTAGTCATAGAGCTCCTGCAAAAGTCTCACATAAAAATGAAAGAACGTAATGATCAAACTGAATCTGAAAAGGGTTATCAGTTCTTAATGCTATTGAGCCAAAAGTCAAACTACAACAAAGATGGACATAAAGCCAAAGTCTGTTACTTCTGTTGAGCTCTCCTGTTATATTTATACTGTAGTAGAAATACGTGGGTACATGTTCCTGATTTTTTACTTACCATTTGAAGCAGCGCGACCAAAACACGTGCTGCACTGTAAATCACCTTTTCCATAATCCTACTTTCAGTTGTTTTTTTTTTGTTTGTTTTTTTAAAAAAGGGCAACATACAAAAACATACAAAACATTGGGTTCATCATTTTACCTCTCATAAGTAAAACTCTGTGCCATAAAGACAAACATATCAATGTTGAGTATTTAGTGCAGAAGAATTAAGAAAACAGAAGGCTTTTAATTGTGACATTTTTTAAACTTTTGTGGGAACTGATTTTGGTGTTACTTGCTTTTGTAATAATTTAGTCCTGTTTAATTTGCCAATTTACCACTGAGTAACCTAGTTTCATGCAAAACGTAACATTTTGTGCAATATTATGAATTTTTAATAAGATGTCTGCATTTGTGTGAATGTGGTGATCTGTGACAATCTCAGAATTTGCCAATTGACTCCTGCATTCAGTTCTTGAGACCAAATACACCTCGAACTGTTAGATTTTACCTTTAGCAAGTTGTATTGTATCGCAAATGTCCATAATATGAATTGTAGGCTTTAACTGGTAGATCTACGGAAATTACTTTAACAAGGCTTGTAACGATTGCAAAATACAATAAACCTGTATAATTTTTGTACATTTCTATGTTTACAATTCAATCTGGCAATGTAATGTATACATTCAAGATGGTTTAGGAGAATATTTTCAGGGTAAATGGTGTTGTTTGCAGCTTTTAATAAACCAGTTTTCCACTTATATGTTCTGATTTTATTTTTTTTATCCAAATACTAAAAAAATCTGAACTCATACTTATGCCAGTAATGAAAACTAAACTGAAAAGAAGGCCAAAATTTTTGATTTGTAGTGTTTTTATTTTAAAAACATACCTTTTTATCATACACAATAAATTACAAATCATAAATGATGAGACAAACAGACAACCATAAATATAAACCATGGAAAAGATGATATACACACAAGACAGCGACCTGGTGTAGAGCAGCTAAAAATGCTCTTATAGTTCAGTGTGTCCTTTAACATGTACTTTGCAAAATCATAAAAGATGATAATGTTAAACAACTGCAAAAATAAACAAGTACTGAATGTAACTGATAAAAAAAAAAAAACAAGAAAACAGTGCTTTCAATAAGAATACATCAGTAAAAAAAGTAATGTTTTTCAGATGTTTAAATAAGGAGATGTACAGTATCTTTGGAGACAAAATGACTCGAGCACACATACGACTCAGCTTCATACCTAAATGCTTCAGTTAGTTTTACCTACAGCTGCAGCAGTCAGTTAGGTTTTCATGTAAACAGGCAACATTTACAGGTGACAGACATCAGACATCATGTAAGTCTTTTGGACAAGGAAGTGTGTTAGACGGCCATTTAGCTCATGGATGCTGAAGGTGTCTTTGTAAATCAACATGAAGTCCAGCAACAATTTTACCCAACCTCTGTGTGTTATTTCAACCAATGACTCTGAACTGATAAACAGCATTTTCCATAGTTCATCATGTAATCATCAACATGTCCATTTACAAAGGAACATAATGTCTGCAAACAGCATTGTCTCTCAATACTGCTTACAAATTGCCAGTGTACTTTAGCTTATAATAATAATAATAATAATAATAATAACAATATAGTGGATGAAGAAACATATGCAGGATATGATATCTACTTTAATATACATATAATATCTCTTCATGAAATACTCTGATATTCGCTTGAGAAAACATGCTTTAATCCCTATATACAGAAATACTGTACAATGTGGAAGATGCTGCAGGGGAAGCGGAGATAGATTTATAAAGACAGAGCTGCGTAGAGGGAGAAAAGACAGACAGGAAAGCAGATGTGAGGAAAGGTAACAGAGACGAAGGAAAATGAGCTGTAAACGATGGAAGGGAGCGAGAGCCTCAGCAGGTCCAGAAACGACTGAGTTAATCAACATGATAAACTATGCTTTTGGCAACAGCTTGTCCCAGGGGCACTTTAATCAGAGAGAAACCTAATACCAAACATCAGAAACTATTACAAGTGAGTTTCAATCCTAATTTTGAATTTTGTACTTTCGATTTGTATAAATTCTCTGGGGATAGTTAGGGCAAAAGATTTATTACACAATTAACTGTATGAAGTAATCATAAATTAATCCTATCTGTTGTTCCACAAATAACTAACATCACCTAAATAAAGACTCATGGACTCGCTCTAAAAACAGAGATCGAGGAAGTAATTTGCAATAGCTACAGTTAAGATATTCATTACATGCAAGTGACTAATGGCACATATTTAATATCATCAAATTTAAGGATTGTGTAGCTAAAAGGATGTGCACAGTTTTGAGAAATGTTTCAAACAGCAGAATGAGTGGCTTTAGACTAGGTTATTGATGTTCATTCTGAGAGATAAAGTAGATAGTTCTGGCACATCTTTACCAAATCCAAGGTGCACAGAGAAGGGAAAAAAATAACCCTTACACCAGATTTAAAACTCCAACAGATCAAAATCTGTTGATGTTTATTTTCAGTGTGAATGCCTAATCAGATGCCTGTATTTCTCCACCATCAAAAATGTGGATTCTAGGTTAATTCTCCTACCAGTGCTCTTCACAAAGGCACTAGTTTAGATCTGGAGTTGGTCCCTGGGCGCCGCACAGTGGCTGTCTACTGCGTCATGTGCACCATGATGGGTTGAATGCAGAGAAGAAATTATCCAAAGGAGACAATGAAGGGGAACTTTAATTTACTACTTCAAGCCAAATTTGTAGAGGCTTTAAATATGTGAATATGCAATAAGAGAAACTAAAGAGAGAGAGAGAGAGAGAGCAAGGTAAAGTAAATAGATGTTTAAGATAGCAAGCACTGTAGTATGAAAAAAGTATAGATATGGTCTGTATTCAAGGCTCAGCTGGAGGGATCTGATGCTGTGATTGGTTGTCACCTGTATTCAACCACTATGTAGCTTTAGCCATAGAAATACACAAACAATCCATCAGATATGGCTATTTAAATAAAAACTATAATTAACATCAAATGTAAAACCACTGCACAGATTTTCATGACATTTTATGGGAAGTGTTGGGAGTGGACCATTTCATCCAGAACAGAAATGTATCTGCAGTGAGTAATTCACTAGCGTGGTCATCATTTGTATTCTAAAATGCTGCAGGTTATGCCCCGCAGCAAAGAAGCTACAAATACCAGCATGATCTTATGATGATGGTGGTCTGAACCTTTGCAAATAGCTGCAAATGGTCCACTCATTTTATTGTAAATCTTTGGTCTATACTGAGCTTTTAACTAGGTGAAAACACAGATTATAATTTCCATGTTGTTTATGGTTTAACCACATTGTGGAGTGAGAAGAAACACGGACTATGGGTCTGGAAAAGGTCTGCACTTTCTCTAGATTTTCATGTAAAAAGGTACAAAATTGTCTTGGTTTTAGTTTTGCTGCTTTTTGTTTTAGTTATATGGATAATGTTGTTTCAATAGTGTAAGCTTTATGATGGCATTAATTTGAGCTCTGAGACTTTTCAGAATTTCCACAAACTGTTTCCTGTAGGTGGGTTCAGAGACCGGCTGAGACATATTTAAACTACTCATCATTAGAAAATTCACTTCAAAACATTCAATTTTATCAGTTAACTGACAGTGAAACAACCAATCACAGCAGAGTAAAGCATCTGTCCGGCTGATCTAACTTGGAGAGCAGATATGTCAGGGGGATGTGGTCTTCACATCAGTATTTCACATCCTGATTGAGGGGCTCGGAGTGGGTTTGGTCCGATCATGGAGCAGGCTGTTGGATGGTGGGCGATCTCTAGTTACCTTGGAAATGCTCTGACAGGGGGGCGTGGCTAGGGAGTCTTTTCGGCTTTCTGCAGGTGCAGCCATAACAACAAAGGTTCAAAAGGTTCTGAAGGTTCCGTGCGAAGGTCGAAGATCAAAGGTCAGGAAGCCGTCAGTAGAGTAGTAACCTGAACCCAACACAGTTTGGGCCCCCATGGCTGTTTTTCTTCTCCTGGTCTTCATAAACCTGTCTGCAACACACTAAACACACAGAAAGACACTGTATATTGTTTCACCATTGAGTAGTGACAGACCCAAGTTACCACATGTAAAAAATTTTTTATCTAATTAAAAAAACATAAGAATGCTCTTAAAAGTTCATCATGTGGTATTTGCAGTGACTTGGGGGGGGGGGGGGGAGGGTACAATCTCAGATATGACATGTAATACAACCATGTTTCCTTTAGTGCACAATCACCTGGAAATGACAAATGTGTTTTAGTAGCTCTGAATGAGCTGTTTACATCTACAGAGGGACTGGGCCCCCCAAATCTTTAAAAGGCTCAGTATGTAATATTTAGTGATGTCTAAAATCTGCAGCCAACAGAATATCCTCCCACCACATGTCCCTATAGTGGAGGCTAAAACATGAGAGGCCATTATTAAAGCCAATGTTTAAAAAAAAGTTAGATGGCATATTACTGGGTCAAAAAGCAGAAAATGTCAGGAATTAGGTGCTCATCAAGAGCAGGGGTAGAATGCACGAAAAATCAGCGCATCATGGAATACTAATCAAATTATTCACGTGACAACTGCATTCAAGCAGCACAGTAGCATTAGAAGCATTAGTAGCATCTATTCTGGAAATTTTAATAAATCTAATAAATTTGATTTAAATTTTAACAAAACACTCTTTTGAACACATGCTGTTTTTAGAAGAAAAACCTTTTGTTTTAGTGACCCCGCACAAACTTGCCGGACTACTTTGGTTTCAACCAAAACCGGACCAGAACTCAGCTCACAGGACACACCAGGGGGCAGCTATGTACTCCGGCGGCCATAGCCCCTTCCTTCCTGTACCGAGGTCTGCTCCTCCTAGGTGGGCGGGGGTCCCTGCTGCCATGCTGTGGTGGCAGTTGTAGCCCCCTCTCTCACTGGTCAGGATGCAGCATTCTGTTGGTGGCTGCCCCCTAGTGTGGATGGTTCCCTGTGACAGCTCTTTCACCTCCTGGTCCTCTTGTGCTCCGTCAGTCCTTTTAAGCATGCTTGTGCGTCCATTACTATGTGCGTGTGTGTGTAGGTGTGAGTGTGCTCCCATGTGTGTGTGCTGTGAGTGTATGTACGTGTGCGTGGTGTTTTTAAAAAATTTAAAATTTTTAAATTCTTGATCTACATGTAAAGCACTTTGTGCTACATCCACTGTATGAAGAGTGCTATAGAAATAAAGATTGATTGATACAATAATGAAAATGTAATTATAAACATCATACTCTGTTTCTGCAAATAGAGCCACTTCAGTACAACGCACTGGACCTTTAAAAGTCTCTGCACTCTGAATCTGAATTCAGTTTGCAGGCATTTATAAATCCCATGATGAGTGACAAGAATGTAGATGAGGAGGGGTGGAGCCCAGCAAATGCACGGCACTCAGAGCAGAATTTCAGATCGCTCATCTTCTCTTGCTCAGATGTTTCTTTTTACTGTGTCAAACTACTACTAAACTTCAGAGACAGCTTATGTGATAGCATGAATGGTTAAACCAAACCAGGTACATAGAGGTACAGTCAGTTCCTCTTACCTTTTCTGTATATGTTTCTGGGCACGTGCACTAGCAGCCGCACTCCTGAGTGCCCTGAGGCTGAGCACGGCGGGGAGAGCGGAGCTGTCGTAATGCAGCATCGCCGTACTGAATACCCGACCCCATCCTCTCTGGATCCAGCTCCCCTGAAAAACAGAAAAATGATAGAAAGACGCAGTGTAGGAGATGGGAACAGTTTGCTTATTTACAGCAAGTATGAAATATGTAGCTGAGTAAACTCACTCTTACCTAAAAAATATAGTATGTGTTTAGAAAGTACAGTGATATAAAACCGTTTTTGGACACCCCATTTATTTGTGATGTACTGCATGACATTTTGTATTTGGTCTGTTCCATCAAGGTTAAAACTGGATGTTTTAGCAAGATAATGAAACATCCATGGCATGACATGCTGAAACTGTCAAAGAACACCAAAAATAAAATCCTCTTGTTTTTGTCTCATGCAGCTACACCGTTGGAAACTCAAAAAAGATTTTTCTACAATTCTAAGCGTCTCTGAAAACCTTTTTTCTACTACTATTTATTTAGAACATTTGCTAAAGCACGTCATCCATTATGTTATGTTATGAAGTGAAGGCAAAAGATATTTGTTGGTTCCAAAGAAACATCAACCAAGTAGGACTGAAACTTTTCATTGCTGTGCTCTTTGCTTTGGCCATCAACCAAAATTAAAATGTGCAGGTAGTGGCTCTGATGTATCCCTGTTGAATTATCTCACCCCCTCTCACTCCTTTCCTCATATGGTTGAGGGTCTCTGTGGAGGCTTCAGCTGGACACAGAGGTCTCCAGTGTTGGGGGTCTGACATGTTGTACAGAACATTGTCAGGACTCAGACATAAGCCTGTTTTGTTGAGCCTGTTAGGATAAGAAGGGATTTGCTGTCTGAGGTTACGCTTCTGGATGGAGATCCTACCTGATTCTATCTTGTTGAGGATTTTCCGAGCACATTGGACAAAGGCCTCTTCAACGTTCTCACCAGTTAGAGCGCTGGTCTCCAGAAACATCAACTCTGAGACACAAACAATTACAACACAAATTGATTTTCAGAACAAAGAATTGTAAAAATTCATTCTTTTGATGCTTTGTGGAACAATTATTTCCCTTGATATGTGTGTGTGTGTGTTTTAAACCTTTTTTACATTCTTGAATTAATAATTTCTTTTATTTATAGTTAACTAGAAGGACTACATCTATTGACACAGAATTCCTCATGTGAGTTTATGTACTTGGCAAACAAAGACAATTCTGATTGAGTTTGTGATTGTCTGAGCAGGAGAGTTTTTCCAAAAGGCAAGTGAAAATATTCTGTTTTATGTAGTTTTTACAGGGAAAACAAGCAAATGTCCCAATTGATAACAAACATTTGCTCTTACCGTTCTCCTGAGCGAAGCGTGAAGCTTCCAAGAATGTGACCTCCCTGTCTGCGTCCAAGTCCTTCTTGTTCCCACACAGGATGATGACGATGTTCTGACTGGCCAACATCCTGGCATCACTCAGCCACGTGGTCAGGGCATTGTATGTTTCTCGACTAAAGAGAGAAAGAAGAAAAATAGATAATACTTTTAAAAATCTGCGTAATTTGGGGGAAAAAATTGCAAGGAGCTGCCACTTTACCTGGTGATATCATAAACGAGCAGGGCTCCTGCTGCTCCTCTGTAATAACTTCTGGTCACAGACCTGATGGACATATTAAAGCAACAACAGAGGACACCGTCATTAATGATCAAGATCTGACACAGTTTGACACATTTCTAAATGCTAGAGTTTTTCTAGACTGAACTAAGGTGAATGGTTTCAAGTTTTCTCTACTTTGAAAAAAAATCCATCAACCTTAAAGTGTACCTGTGCTGGTCAAGCTTACAACATTAATTGTGCTTTGTTTATTACTGATAAGCAAAAGAGGCACAAATTCAATTAAAAAATAAAAATAAAAATTAATTGCCATAAATGCACCATACCAGACTTTTTTTATTACTTGAATTATGCCAGGGGGCAGAACCTATGTGGAGCAGCCATTGCTGGTCAGACATGAAATGTTGTTGTTGATTCCAGGTGATGGAGTGCCAGTAAACAAGCAGCAGTCAGTGAACCAGACTGAGTGGATTTCTGCACTTGTTGTCTTTGCAGCTGTAAGCTTTGTATTCCTCTGTCGTCCTAGAGATGCAGCACTGTGTGATAATGTGTCATCTTAGACTGGTGTCTGCTGCTCAGGGTCAGTGATCAGTTCATCACACCCCAGCTAATCAGACAAATCAACAACTCTGCCTCACTATCAGTGCTGGAACAGTCTGTGACAGAAGTAAGATGTCACTGACCACGTATGACTGACGGAGCACTGACTTAGCACTCTAGTACTCGCATATACTTGACAATGGGGATTATATGTGATCTTTTGGAATGGCTATCTATGAAAATTTGCTACAGGTACTCTCTATTTTAACCCAACAGAAGTCGCTGTTCTTTCAATAGTCACGGCTTCATGTATAAAAGGGATTCATTCACCTATTTGAAGTGTGAATATTACTTTACTCAGTGTTTGTGTTTGTGAAAGTGGCTCCTGCTTCATAGTTTTCCTTGTCATGGCTCCTAGAAACAGAGAGTAAAATAACTCCCATTCCATTTTAGTTTGGTGGAATTAATGAGAGTGGGGAAAAAAAATCAATGTATAAACATCTGACAATAAATATACACCAGTCAGACATAACATTATGACCACTGACATGCAAAGTGCTCTTAATTTTCGTCTGTCAGTGGGTAGGATATATTAGGCAGCAAGTGTTTCATGTCCAATGGGCTCTAATTTTGTACATATATATATAGCCTTGTATATCAATGTGTGTTACATATTTCAGCAGGTATTTGTAAGTACTTAAACATAGTAAGGATGATGTTTGCGTATAATACAAATTTTGGGGCAAAAATATTTTAAAATGTGCTCAGTAACACAGTTTCATCAAATTGTCCCTGATTTTGACAAGGTTTACGCCAAAGTCCTAAACATGTGGTTCCCACAAGATAGTCACTTAAAATTGTCTATGTTGTGTTAAACAACATATTAAGCTACACTGATGCCAAAATTTAGGAAAATATATTGGAAAATCTTGAACTTTTCAACGCTGATTTAAAGTAACATGGTTTCAATGGGCATAGTGACACAGATTCAATTCTTGATCCTATTATGATGTAAGGACCAATGTGTCGAAAAAACGTCAAAAAAAGGCAAATATTTTGAATACAAGCACTTATTATACATCGCACTAATGAGCTAACAAATGAGTGCATACAGAGTAGGATAAGACAAACTTTGATTTTTCTCATACATGTGCATGTTCCATTGATCTGACCCATTAGCAGCAGATTCCTGAAGTCCTGGAAGTAGACAGGGGGGACCTCCATGGATCACATTTATTTGTCCAAAATATCCCACAGATTATCAATTGTCCTAATATTGGAATGTCCTTCCTTAGTCCATTTTTATTCAGTACTAACCACTGCAGACGTGGAACACCTAACAAGACCTGCAGTTGTGGAGATGCTCTGACCCAGTCATAACTGTTCCAGTAGAACACTTGTCAAAGTCACTCAGTTCATTATGTTCCTTATTTTGATTCTTCAAACACATCAGCTTTGAGACTTAAATGTTCACCTGCTGTCTCATGTATCCAACCCAGTGAAAGGTTCCACTGTATTGAAATAATAAGCATTATTATCACTTTTCCTATGAGTGGACATAATGTTATGGCTGATCAATGTAACAGATGTGTAACAAAATACACATGTGAAACTAAATCGATCCAATCCAGACTACATTCATGATGTTATAATTTCCTACCGGAAGCGTTCTTGTCCCGCTGTGTCCCAAATCTGCAGTTTGACCATTTTATTGACCACACTGATGATCTTTGATCCAAACTCTACTCCGATTGTGTGGTTGGACTCATCCTTAACTAAGAAACAAAATCAACAATGCAATGTTTTTATTAAACAACTACAACAGTGTTAAATACAGGTATATATTTAACAATACCATCAATGTATTTCACATCCCATAAAATGCACTACAGAGCTTAAATCCTGTATATTTTTACAAAGAATTTCTCTAAGGGCTATGAATTTTCACATGCTAATATGTGTTAATTACAGTGGGAGTGTTGATTTCCATGCATTAACTGTTTGTCTAAATTTGAACCATTTATATGCTATGAAATTGGTCCTGAATGAGAACATTAACATTTAACACACGGTGCTGCTACAGTGCAGGATCTTACTTCTTTTCTAAACCACTTGCAACAAAAGAAACATTGAGCTAACATTAAGAAATGAATGGTATGCTAAATATCTCTGACTCACATCTCTTCTCTATGAACTGGTGCAGCAGACAAGATTTGCCTGTTCCAGCGTTCCCAATCACCAGAAATTTAAACAGGAAATCTGAAGAGGAAACACAGACATCATGGTGCTGATATCCTATACACAATATCAGAATACTGTGCAGGCATTCATAACATTGACATTGGATATCAGCTGATACACTGTCCGTGCCAGATACACAGAGAAGGCAAATGAAACCAACATCCAAACAGTGACCAGATGAGATGAGAAGTTTCAGGGCCACTAGTGGTCACAAAAAGTATACATACTAGTAGGAAACAAGTAGGAAATGTAATTTTGGTTTTCATAACAGCAATGGAGCAATGTAAGATATTACTCGGGCAGACCACCAGTGTGAAGACTTTTCCTCTTTTTGTGACTTTATTTATGAATCACCTGAGTAAAATAGAGAAAACCTGAGCTGAGCTGAGCTGAGCATATCCTTCCATGTTTTCTTTTGTTGTCATTTATGATGAAGCTAAACTGCAGCTGTAAACTTCAAATCCTTTCACTTTCACTTTACCTGTGTTATTTTTTTTATGGTTCAGATGCATGTGAACATTAGGGACTGTCTTGCTTACCTCATCAGTGAGATCACCCGTTTCACTTTTGTTCTTCATATCAGGTGAATCTAATGCGAAACCCTATTGAATACATTTTGCAATGATAACAGTCAAGTATCTAATCCAGCACAATCCTAGAGGAAGTCCCTACATATTTTGTTCTGTACATGGACATTTTAAAATAATTTCTTATTAGCTGACATGTCTTACACATTATCTGTAATACACATAAACTGGCACAGCTTTTCGTTCTCTGAAACCAGCAGTAGCAAAGGGAGTACTTGATACTGACAGGTTGTTTTATGTAACATGTCCTGCTTTGTACATGTTAGTCACAGTCCTGTAAAAATCAAAGTTTAAGGCTCATCTGCACACATGTATTTGACTTCACCAATACATGCAAACTAAGGTGGTCTATTACATCAGTCTACATGTAAAATTCTTCATGAATAAAAGTTGTGAAAATTAAAACGTTGGATACAGTAATAAGGAAAAAATAAGCCAAAATTTCTGGTTGGCTTTAGTTTCCATAATATATAGCCTTGGGTAAAAATGTGAAATTTTGAGAATTAATGAGAGAATGGGTTTTACTCAAAAGTAATGTTTGTCTCAGAGCTTTCAGATCTCCTTGAAAACACTGTCTGCACATGACAATACATTCTCTAGGCACTTGACACATTCTAGTGGAAGATTTTATAAATGTGTTCTAATGTACAAATTGCACTGTAACTGCATATAAGTTGACACTATATTTATTTTTGTTTTGTTGTTGTTATTTTACTCCTTACATTTCTTATTATATATTGTATTTATAATTTGATAGAGAGACAACAACTACTGGTAAATAATTCCTTGTATGTATTTACATACATGACAAATAAAGATGATTGTGATAATCCACTATATGTGTAATAACACTTTACCACATACGTTAAAAAAAAAAACATGAATTGTCTGATACTTTTGTCATTTGTGTTCCAATTCATGTTATTAAAGCATGTACGATTTAGCACAATTAATCTCTGAGGCAGATAATAATAGTAATTAAAAAAAAACAACAACTCTACCAGCTGTTTGTAGATAAACACAATAACCTGTAAAGACAGGAGCAGACATAGTAAAGGGGAGTTGTAATGGAATAGATGTTAACTAAATGATAACCCTGCAATGAAAACACAAAGCTAAGACATTTACATCCCAAAAGTCTAGTTCCAAACACACACATCATCTTCATCAGCCTCCGTGGATATTTACACACCACTAGAATGGCTCCTCTGCTGTAAATGTATGGTTTTATTTACGCTGACAGGGCATGTTAAAGGCCAGCGGGCTTCTCAGCGGCTAGGTTAGCCTGTCAGCTATTGATCTACGATGGGAACCAGACCCTCAACACACCTGCCTCATCCCATTCTGACAATACGACAAGATATTGTTGAGGTCTGTGTCAAACACACTTCTTACCGTAAGACTCCGACATCGCCACTGTGGTGTTTGAACCCAACAGGAGGCAAAGAAAGGAGAAACAGAGGGTGACAGATGGATATTGCTAGCTAAGTAAAGGAAAATAGTGTTGTTGATTTCCGCGGATTCCAGCTGATTTTCCCCTCCGACTTCCCGTAATGTGCGATTTGGTTTTTCACAATAAAAGCCTGATGATACTAACTGACACTTGTAATGTCTTCAAATGACCAAAAGATGACGCTGTTTTATGGATAATGATTATTAAACCGTGTGAATATGTAGCAGGAATTTTAGAAGGTTTCTTGTACTGAATATATACAATTAATTGAAATTCTTCTTTTTTCCTCTCTTTTTTTCTTTTTGTATGTATATATTTAATTTTTGACACGTGTTTAGCAGTGTTTGTTACTTGCTTTCTTTCATTTTTAGAACGCAATAATTTGTATTTTTTCATGTCCCTCCCCGGGCTCCGTAATTTTTTCTTTTTTTTTTTCCTTTCTTTTTTTTTTCCTTTTTTAAAAATTTTTTTTTAACCTTAATTCTAAGTGGACCAGGCACTGATGAGGCTGAAGTGACCAAAAGACCATGACCAAAGCATCTTGCCAAATCACCATAGTTTCCCTAACTTCCATGTCAACAACAGGAACATTCCATTGGTATTTCTGGAATAAGTGTTTACACAGATTTTCCCAGCACACTTCAGAAATAGAGCTCTTCATATTAACAATTTAATTT
>JAPSES010000001.1:2139731-2177595 GCA_029822895.1 Maxillicosta whitleyi
CTTCTCTTCTCTTCTCTTCTCTTCTCTTCTCTTCTCTTCTCTTCTCTACTCTACTCTACTCTACTCTACTCTACTCTGCTCTGCTCTACTAACACACACTCCAGTCCAGAAGGTGGCGGTAATGCACTTACCAGTTGTTTTCCAACCGCCATAAACTAAAGAAGAAGCAGAAGGCTCAGGGAACAGGAGCAGGCTGCGGTGCTAACGCAGCAGGGCTTATTGGAACGAACATGGCAGCTGTTCTACCCGTCAGACCGCCCTGCGATAGCAACCCAGCTACTCCGGGAGCACAATCCATTAAGGTAACGTTTTGACAGAAAGCACGAATGGCTTTTTTTCTGGAGCTCCGTGAGGCTAAATACTGCGGCTAACGCCTATTTGACTGTCCGCCGCTGTATCATTCATTAACGAGGCACGATTAGCCCTTAGCACACCCCTTTGTTTTAAGCACTGCTCTTGTTATTAGCAATTTACTGATGGTGTACACTGTTTCAAAGTGTACCTTCAGAGACGTGAACTGTATGTAATTAGCTGAAACCGATTGAAAACAGCTGCGCAAAATACCGCCCATAATGTGTTTTTGTGGAAGATTCAAGGTACGCACATACGCAGTTTCTAATTTATCTCCTTAGTTTGTAGTACACTGTATTCTTTAATAAGTTGTTAAAATCACCGCTGTATTTTAAATAAATTGAATAATGTGATGGTGGTGAAACAGAAATAAACATCCCATTTGGCCTAAATGATACTTCGTTTAAGCTAATTACATGCTGTAAACCTGACAGTGTCAAAGGAATAATAATTCATAATGGCGTTTCCTCTGTTTTCTGCAGAATTATTCTTAGTTTGACTAAGTGGATAACCTGTACAGTGTGTTTTTTTTTTTTTTTTTTTTTTTTTTTTTTTGTATGCATGTTGCAATGAGTTGACGCATTACCCTTCAGAAATTATTAAAAATGAATTCCCTTTAATAAATTGCATTCCAATAGCAGGTAGACATATAAATGATACACTAACAGTAACTTCTGAAATTAGAAGATGCACTGCAACACCAGCAAGATGTTGGCAAATTGGGTCTATCAATAACATAAGCAAAGAGAGATTCTTGTTTTTAGTACTGCACAAGGTATTACATTAAAGATGGTGTGATCTATCTATCTATCTATCTATCTATCTATCTATCTATCTATCTATCTATCTATCTAACAAATACAAAAATGTAAGTCTAAATCACTAAAATCGTCTTCTTTTTCTTGTAGGAAGACATAATTGAAGAAGAGTCCAATGATGGCAGCCAGCCTCCCAAGAGACGGAGGATGGGGTCGGGGGATAGTTCTCGGAGCTGTGACACCTCTAGCCAAGAGCTTGGGTTGGTTAAACTGATATTTGCCAGATGGAGTAATATGTTTGAAAGTAATACCTTATTACTGTGCTGTTACATCTAATTTTCTAAAAGTTACTCCTCCTATTTTTACTTGTTCATGAAGAAAGCCTTTTATATTCCAGTTTCTTCAACAGTTTTATCCTAAACCTTTTCTGCATTGTTGTTCTTCCAGACCTACATATTTCCCAGCAGAGAACCTGACCGAGTACAAGTGGCCACCAGATGACACAGGAGAGTATTACATGCTGCAGGAGCAGGTCAGCGAGTACTTAGGAGTTACATCCTTCAAGAGAAAGTACCCTGGTAAGCACAGCCATTTTACTCCTCAGGTACATTTGATTTGAAGTGATACCTGTCCATTTATAGTAGACAGCAGTAGACTTAGCATCAGTTGTAGCTGTGCCTCGGCAATGACTTGTCTGATGTCATACCTCCATGTAGTATTTTGTTTCTTTACCGTGTTTGACATGAGAAAGAAAAACAGTCAGAGGTTGTGCATTCACAAATGCTGTTTTGATTTTTCTGCAGATATGGAACGGAGAGACCTGTCACATAAAGAGAAACTCTACCTGCGTGAACAGAATGTTATCACAGAGACACAGTGCACCTTGGGTAGACTGCTTTCTTAACACAATAACACAAAATTAGTTTAGTACACTGAGCAAATGGCTTGTATTTTTTTTACTGTATGTTTCCAGGTCTGACAGCTCTGCGGAGTGATGAAGTGATAGATCTGATGATCAAAGAGTATCCCACTAAACACTCAGAATATTCAGTCATACTGCAAGAGAGAGAGCGTCAGAGAATAGCTAAAGAGTATTCTGTAAGTACACAACTTAAAGTAATTTCCTAGGGCTGATAAACCTTAAGACATTTGATTTCACAATCATGTAATTCTTATACATTTTAATATTTTTAACATTTGTTTGTTGACAGCAAATGCAGCAGCAGAATCCTCAGAAAGTAGAAGCCAGTAAGGTTCCTGAGTACATTAAGAAGGCAGCAAAAAAAGCTGCTGAGTTCAACAGTAACTTCAATAGGGAGCGTATGGAGGAACGGAGAGCCTACTTCGACCTTCAAACACATGTAAGTTCAACCTCAGATAACAGATGTTTTACTGAATTCACAGAAATTATTTCAATGACCTCAAGAGTCAGTGGCTGTTTACTTTAAAGCCTGGACAAAGGAACAGTGTAAATAAAAGAATGTGATTTTTTTCTTTGCCAATATGTTCCAGTGTTGCACAGAGATGCTACTTGGTTTTCCTCACAGTGGAATACTCTTCACCAGATTTGACATGGATGTGTTTGCTTTGTTGTTTTAGATTATCCAGGTGCCCCAGGGCAGATTTAAAGTTCTGGCCCCAGAGCTTACCAGGACGGGTCCCTATCCTGTGGCTCTCATACCAGGACAATTCCAAGACTATTATAAAAGGTAAATTCCACTGATAAATGCATTCTCTCTTCTCTTTAGAGGGCATTTGTCTTAAAGTGGAACCATGTAAGATTTTACTGTTTTGGTTCTTCTTTGCATTTTTCTCTATATTGCTTGGAAGTACATATTCAATGTTGTAAAAACCACACTTAACCCTCCTGGGTCACCTTGACACGATTGTTGTGAATGCAGGGATCAGCGGTCTGAGGTTCTGTCTGCAGCCACTAACACTGTGCTGCTAACATTAGCTGCAGAGCTTAAGAGCTAACAGGCTAACAAACATCAGCAGCTCCCACATGTCACTGGGTCCTGGCCCCATTGGCAGTTAGTGTGCTATCATCCCAGGGCTAACATTTATAACTGTAACAATCATCTAGATTCTAGACCTTCACCTGTACAAGAGATCATACAACACCGGCTAAGATCCAACATGTAGACTAGTTGTTATGCCGGTTGCTATTCAGATGACACATATTAGATATGGGTCTTATAATGAACTACCTACACCTCACAAAAATTTGATTCAACTGACAAAATTCTGTGGCTAGTAATAAAAATGCACTTCTGAAACTGACAAAGGGTGATCTAATAAACTGAATAAACATACACCTACGTGACAACCGTAATTACTAGTGAGTTTGAGAACATCTCCGCAAGCCAACAAGCATCGTTCATAAATGAGTAAACACTGACAGCCAGTATCAATCATCAGAAGCACGAATCCACTGAAATACATAGAGTAAAGAGAATTTGTCTCAGTTACAGGGCTGCATTGGGAATGGGACCCAACGCAAATCTTGCGGGAATGAGTGGTATGAGATTGACTGCGGGCGGCTAATAAAAAACATTGTGGGATTGAGATTTCACATCAGTCAATCTTTATTTATATAGCACTTTTCATACAATGGATGTAGCACAAAGTGCTTTACACGTAGATCAAGAATTTAAAAATTAAAAACACCATGCACATGTACTCGCAAACACACATACGGGCGAACACACACATAAATACTTAAAGGATTGACTGAGCACAAGACCAAGGATGAAGAAACTAGTACCACACAGGGGTCTAGTCTCAGTGATATTTACAAGAGCAGAACCAACAACACCAAGTCTGCATCTGTGTAGATGCTTGTTTTTCTTTCAGATTTCACCATTTTGTCAAAGCTGGACCAAGGCAGACTGTTGTCTTATTCTTTGTTTGATCACTCACTCTTAAATGTAAAGGCCTGAGAAATGAAGCAATAATTGGCTTGTGTTTACAGCTAACCAGCTCTACCTGGCTGGGGGCTTGTTTGTGTCCTAGTGCCATAAACCATAATGTTTCTTGTTAGAGATTAGATCTAGGCCACCTGGATGAGATCTGGCCTGCAGGACAAGTGTAGAGACGTTGCAATTTGCATATTCGACCCTAGAAGTGCTAGTGGTGGGCTTCTGCTCTCCCCTTAACAAGCCAATTGACCATCACAATTACTTTGAAACTGTTTAATTAAGGTAAAAATTATGGAAACTTCTCCTTTAAAACGGGGTTACCCCTGCAAGATGAATTGTATTTTCTGGACAGACCCTGTTCAGGCTTTTTAAATCTGTTGTTCTTACAAATTGTTGTGTTGTTTATCAGGTACTCCCCCAATGAGCTACGATACCTGCCATTAAACACAGCTCTGTTTGAGCCTCCCCTGGATCCAGAGCTCCCTGCGCTGGACTCAGAGCCCGACTCAGACGATGCTGAAGATGGCAAGGATGAAAAAAGGAACAAGAACTCATCTGTAAGATCCTTGACTGTAAAATGTGTGTACTGTATTTGCTCTGATTGTTTCTTTTAGTCTTCTCACATGGCATCATGTCCTCCCAGCAAACAAAGTTCTGTCATTCAACCTTTATTTAGTCTTAGGATGTATTGTGGTAGACACTCCATCTACAGTACAGCTGAGAAACTGGCAAAAACAATAATTATTATTTCAGTAACTCACGACTCAGTCTAGAAATACTGTAAATAAAACCTAAAGACAAATATGAAGGAGTTGCAAGAACTGCATTAAAACAACGGACATCAAAAACATAGTAATTTCTAATTTCCTGCAGATTTTAACTCCTTCTCCCTTGGTTGTTCCCTTGTCTCCTTTTAGGACAGTTCTTCAGGCAATACATCCGACGGCGAGAGCCAGGAGGGAGGAGGTGGACAGGGCCACAAGTCCAAGGCCAAAGACAGGACATCCACACAAGGCAAAGACGGCAGCCATAAAAGCCACAAAACCACCCCAGGGTACAAGGTAGAGGACAAAACCAACTGAACTCTTCTCCAACAACAGCAGCAGCACTTTTCTACCCCCTCCTCCTCTTTCTACTACTACCACTCCCTTACTCCATCCATCCCGCCACCCCTCCCTAGCTTTCTTCACTTTGTTCTCCGGCTTCTACAGTTTGTCAGCATTTCTGCTGGGACAACCTGGTCCACACAGACACATACACAGTCACACACTGGGGGTCCTGTCTTCAGTGTTTTTATGATTGATATGTGACTTTATTTTTTTCCCACTTCATACCAGACTTTGAGCAATAAGAACATTTGAAAGGAACAATTCACTTGTTTCTTTTTCACTGCACTTTCACTTTTTGTGTTTTTTAGCACAGACAAATTAGAACTTTAGAAGTTTTTACTTTTGAATGTCTTCAATATACCTCTTGTCTGTCCTCACTTGTCCAAAAACTACTTTCAAGACAAGTAAATGGATGTTTTGGCTGCTAGTTTTCCTTTTTGGTTTTTGGAAAAAAAAATAAAGTTTTTTTGTTAAAAATAAATAAATAAATAGATAAAAGCCACATGCATTTGTGGTTGCTTTTAAAAACGTAGTTGATGTTATCACCACAGAGTTTCAACATTTATACCTAAAGTGTAGAGTGCACTTAACCCTAATGTTTTAAGTGTGTATTGATATTATAATAATCTGATTTGTTTATACACCATGTGATGTACTGTTAATAATTGTCAGACAGCTGTTTCATGTAGGCCTTTTTTTTTTCTCTTATAATGTCATCTTGAAGAGACAAGGACGTGTTTACCTTGTTCACACTGTTGCTGAGCTGAGCTAGAAGTGGCCTGTGTGCTGTCTGTTTAAGTCTGGACTCCACCTGGCGACCCTCTACCATTTCAACACAGTTTATGTAGCCCTTAGTTTAAATGAATACATTAATATTCATCTAGATGAAGATGGGCAAAGAGCACTATTTAGCTCATACCCTTATTCCCAGAAGCCTGCTGTGCTATGCACTCTAATGTTGTATTTTTCTGATCCTCAGCTTCACATAGGGAAATGTCCAACACAATGAGCATTTAATGAACCTGGGTAAGCCCAGTTGAGTTCAGCTCAGCTTTGTGAAATGGGCACAGTCCTTTTCCAGTGTCTGCTTTAAAGGTTAACAAGTTAGTATGTTCAACTTTTACTTGGGGATAATCCCAGTAAGACCTAATGACTTTTACTCTTCCAATTTATTTTGCACGTTACTTAAAGCTTAAAGAGGAGGAACATAGTTTACATGGCATGTTGGGAGTCTGAATACTATACTATAATAACATAGTACATACTGTCCAACTTGCAGTGAATATGAAAACCAATAGATTTAATTACACATAGGTATTTGTATATTTATAAAATCTATATATAGTTACAGGCTGAAATGTGTGTTCCATAGTTTCAGTTTTCTTAAATCCTGATTAATCCACTATAGTGGAATGCATGTAGAATTAAAATAACACTGAGTTTTTAGGATCCTTTGTGTTTCACTCTATATGTCCCCATTGTCCTTATGTCTCTGTAACTCGGGCTGCTCGCTGATTAACACTATCTTCTCTCTGGCTTCGATCCAGAGGATGCAAAGTTGCTAATGATAACATCATCAGCTGATGAGCAGCTCCATGATAAAACCAAATAATGACAACAAAGTTTGACCACCTGCTTATATGTGTATAAAACCAATGTTACATGGTTTAAAATTTTAAAAGTCCAGATGCTCCACAGTATTTTTGGAGCTTATACTGACAAAAAATATTATGGGGGATATAACCTTTTACAGAAGTTTCATGGTGTTGCAATAAATACATCATGTTAAATATATTTAATTTTTTTATACGGCTGCCTTGACTATTTTAGCACAGCTAAGGATGTTTGGTGTTGATTTGATTTTAATTTGCAATAACATGTTTTTTCCTTTTATGATTTGGGAGCTTTACCTATCTCTCGGATTAAGTGAGGTGCTGTTTTGTTAAACTCACTTTGCCCAGGCAGATGGCTACAAGGATAGCACTACCAGTCATTCATTTTCACTCTTACATCATGCACATACACGTACATAACTTTGACAACATATATATTTTCACAAAGGCGATCACATATCAGTGAAAATAAGTCACCTGTTATTACATTTTGAATCATTTGAGTCATCCATCTACATGTTTATTCTTTAGACTTCAGTAGGATTACTGTATGGCCTGTTCCACTTGACTGTGCCTCTGATTGTATGCCTTTATGTCTATTTATACATAAGAGCAATATGATGCATACAGTATAAAAACTTCCACATTATATAAGACTGAACAAACCAGGAAAAGGACTTCTCAGAAAGTTTTCACTTTTATGTATGTAGTGCACATTATTTCTATTGGACAGATAGTTGGTTTAGAATAAAACTCATTCATGATAACTGGGTTCAGTCTTGTGAAGTGCTCATTTTGGTTTAACTATGTGGAC
This sequence comes from Maxillicosta whitleyi, assembly GCA_029822895.1. Taxonomy (NCBI): domain Eukaryota; kingdom Metazoa; phylum Chordata; class Actinopteri; order Perciformes; family Neosebastidae; genus Maxillicosta; species Maxillicosta whitleyi. The sequence continues at coordinate 2,147,298 of JAPSES010000001.1, forward strand.
GTTTTTCTTATATCAATGGTTCAGAGATGGTCTTTTCGCTGAAGGTTTTGGTAATGCTGCAAGGCAAACCTGAATTATGAACTGTTACTTGTATTTGTATGTACATATGCAGCAAGTATGTGTAAAATTGTGCACAGGTAATTCAGTGAACTGCATTCAATTCTTCGTTTGTGTTATTTTCCTTTTTCTGCTGCTGTCTTTGTCTCCAGTTCCTTGCTTTGTTTCTAGTCCTGAATCTTCACCATTACCAAACCATGTCCTTTATTGACCCATTAGTCCTGTATCTGTGTCCTTCTAGTAGAGTTTGTTTGCTTTCTTTCTGGGGATGTATTGATTAAGGATATCACTTAAGATGGAGGAAAAAGTGGAAAATACTATAAAAGCTAAAAAAAAAAAAAAAAAAGAACATTTTAACCATATACATATCAAGAAGGCAAGTAAATTTCTGGAGTACACCTTTTAAAAATGTGGGGTTTCCACATTCTTTCTATGCACTGCTGTAAAACCAACTGGTTGCAGTAAAGCTGTTAACTTCAGCCTTTCCTGGTTTCCTATTAACAGTTTTGCAAGAACTAACAATCTGTCCATATCCTCAGTTACTGACATAAAACACTTTTCTATAATTCATAGGCTGTTTATATAGATACAGCTAGTTTTTAATGTATTTTACTGTGATATCCTCATTTGACTGTCCCCAAGCCTTCCTGTCTCTGCTTTGTTCTGTCCTCTGTTGAACTCAGTGTTGGAATCAATAGGAAGCATATCTTCAGATGTCCATATTTATATATCACATGATAAATAAAGTTTTGTTTTCAAACTCACAGAAGGGACAGAAGTTGTGATTGTGTCCAAAAACTTGATCTATGTTTGTCAAAAGTATAGCGTATAATGGCAAGTACTGATAGGCTCAGATGCTCTTTCGTATTTCTATTCTGAGATGTGATTCGATCTCCTGGTACTTTGCAAGTTATTGTTGTTTAAGTGTCCAGTAAACTGTAGTTGTGACAAAAATGGAGAATAGATGATTTGGGACTACTGATTTGTCCCTACCAATGTGTATTGTGCCCGATAAAGAACTTCAGTATTGGCCACATTTAGTACTCTTTTTGTGATCATGGTATAACTTGTTGAAGCACTGATTTGTCCATGACCACAGGAAACTGTTACTGGTTGTTTTTTATAGCATTATTCTGCCCTTGCAGCCTAAGGTCATTCCCCATGCTATATGTGGCATTTGCGAGAAGGGTAAAGAGGCGAACAAGAAAGGCAAACCTGAGGCGCTCATTCACTGCTCCCAATGTGATAACAGTGGTAAGTTTACTCTTTCCATTCATAAAGAGCAGTTTCCTGCTTTTAATTTTTTTCTGTCATACTACTGCTATTCTATAAAATGAGGACTAGTAGATTTTAGGCTCTTATGGTTGCCTCTGAGTGTACATATAAAACCTTTCAGAGGATTCTCCATATATTCATAGAACTGGAGTTATATCCAGTGACTACAAGTGGTCGCAAGAAAGCTCCATACACAACCTAAAAAGTAGTAACTTTTTAAAAGACACTTTTTAATTATCTAATTAATCAGTTTTATCCCTGCATAGTTTTCAGTAATATTTATAACTGTCTGTTCTGGTTTTATTTTTGTAACGTAAATGATCCATACACTGCAGTGTTGAATAATTGTCACCTGATTTGTTGCAGATTATTGAATAATTATCACTGAATAATTTGTTACCTTTGTCAGTCTTGAGCAATATAATGCTTTGGTAGTTTTAATTGAAGTTGTTACTATGGTAGTGTAAGTGATTTATTTTTTGTTTAGCTAGGGCTGCGTAATTTGGTCGCAATGCAGCCTTTAGTGATTATAGAATTGTACATGGACACTTCGATTTGAGTAGTTGTGCAGCTCTAATGAAAGCTAATGGCAAAAATCAGGAAGTTTCCAAAATATGGAACAATACCAAAGTGATTTAGTCCCTCACTACAGTCTGTGAAAGTGTAGCCACAGTGTATGTAGATACTGCTCACATGATTTCTGTGTTTGTTTGTTTGTGTGTACATGCATCTCTATGACTGTGAACCACAGGCCACCCGTCGTGCTTGGAAATGAGCCAGGAGTTGGTGTGTGTGATCCAGACGTACCGCTGGCAGTGTATGGAGTGTAAAACCTGCACCGTGTGCCAGCAGCCGCACCACGAGGACGAGATGATGTTCTGTGACAAATGTGATCGAGGATACCACACATTCTGCGTTGGCATGGATAGCATACCAACAGGTGAATGTGCTGGAATGGAGATGTAGCTAAATGCACCCAAACATTCAGCTGAATCACTGACATTCTACACTGAATTGAGATTTCTCTTTTACTATGTCACTGATTTCTGCTGACTTGTCTCCTCAGGTCTTTGGGTATGCGAGGTATGTGGCAAAGATTTCACCACTCCTAAGAAGAAAGGAGCATCCAAAACACCCAAGAAGTCCAAGAAATGACGAGCGGCACCAGTAGCATGCGTCTTCGAGCTGTTCAATCGATGTCACTACATTGATTTGACCAGTGAAGCTGCAGCATTGTATATCAACAGGTTAAACATCAAACCTCATTGTTTCTTCCTTATTGTTTTTTTTTTTTTTTTTTAACTCCTCCATTTTTAAATCGGTGCATCCCCCTAAACCATAAATAATAATAACTATATCTTGGTATAAACGTTGTATGAGTCGTCCTGGAAAAAAAGGATATTTTATCTTTTATCATTTTAAATCAAGCTACCAGTTGTAATGTCCTATATACCTCAGACATCCGTCAGTTTTACCATCTTAATAATATCCATCTTAGTCCTTGTTACAAAATGATTTAATGTATGAATTACTGCCAGTGTCTGTGCTTTTTTCTGTCATTATAAGATAAATTTTTAGCTGAAGTTGTTATGGTGCTCTTCACCTCGACTACTGAAAGTGTTTACAAAACTCTGATATAATTCATCTTGTTGCAAACCTTAAGATATGTACTGTTTTGTATCTTCTAATAAGGCAGGCCAGTAATGAGCAATGTTATTTAAATAATGTCTTAGGTAATGACATGGTGCTTGTGATCCTATGTAATAAACTGTAACAGACGTTAGCTGTCAAATGCCTCACTGCTGCAGCAATTTTCAGGTATTTTTGTGTTAGTCTGCTTTACCTAGACAATAAAATGTGTAAGTAGCCTTGTACTCCTGATTTTGTACAAAATAATGTAATGTAACCACTTGTAATGCATAGAGTGAGCATCTACCAACATTGACAAATGTAATTCTGTTATTTTATTAAGATATTTTTGTTTATTTTGTATTGTCCTTCAATGAGCAAATAATAATGTCAAGTCACTGAATTGATGAGGAATGAATGTGTTTTCTTTTTTCAATAAAAGGCACATCAGAAGATGTCTTGTAACTTATTGTCATTCCTAACCAGTTTGACATGTGGTATTACATTTTATAAACATTAGTGAATTTATGTGTGAACAATTTGTACAGTATGTTTCACACCATAAAGCAAATAATTTTTGTTGCCCATTGACACTTCATTAAGTTTTGCAGATATTTAAGAAATGTTACAGAAGTTTTGGCATTAAAGAAATTATACATATGAACTGTGCAGAAATTGTTTTGTGTGAATAGCTAAATATTACCTTTTTATTCACACAGAAAAAAAAACAGATAAAAACAAGACAAGCTACAGAATATTATAGACAGAGATAAATTTAGATTTATATGTTGGGTTGAATCCCCTAAGGGCTAGTCAAATCTCTCATGTCATAGTGTCCCCTAAACAGGTCACATTATGGGGTGAAAATTATTACTACTGTGGAGCACTCGTTTGTCTTAATCTGCTTTGGATATGTAGTTCTGCTTGTGTCCGCCAGTGGCCTGTGGGGGCGCTCGCTCCCACAGTCCAGAGTTAACGCGGATGTATTTTCATTAAAAGAAGAGGCTGCCATATTGCAGTGATACAGCGAGTTTGACTGAATAGATCTCCAACAGATTTACGTTTCTGTAATAAAGAAACGATGTTTTCAGTTCAAACATTTGAGGACACGGGGAAAATGAAAGATTACCACTACACTGGTCCAGTAGAGCACCGGTTCTCGCCATACGCTTTCAATGGAGGGTAAGTTTGACACTAAATTACCAGCTAGTTGGTTAGCCTACTAGCTAACGTTTACAATACAGTCTGACTACGCTAACTAGCCGAGCTAACGATATTGGAACTGAAACAAAAAAATACATCATACAAGTTAGACAAATACGAAGAAGTTACTGTTATTTTGTAAAAAATTAAACGCGCGTTTATGGTACGTTATCTTTCGTGATTAAATATAATGCGACAAGTTGAACATGGAAACATTGCCCAGTGTTTCGGTTTCGAGTTTGTCGCTTCCTTTAGCTTGTGAGTGGATCAGACTTGCAGTTCAGTGTCCCATCATTGTTTTAAAGGTAGGTGAATTATCATTTGTATATTTGTATTTTACAGAACCGTATTAGCTGTTGCCGGGGAAGACTTTGCCATCGTAGCCTCAGACACTCGGCTGAGTGAAGGATACTCAATCCACAGCCGAGACTCTCCAAAATGCTACAAGCTGTAAGTGCTCAGTCACCTCTGGAGATGTGGCAGTGTATCTGCACTATACAGGGTCCAGTCTGAATGAAATGTAGTTGTGTGTTCATATATTCATTTCTACTGGGGGAGCGTCATTAAGCGCTGTGTGGAATTGTTTGCATCTCAAGCTTTGTGAATCTTACTGTGCTCCCCATGTCACACATTACCTGTTTAGGTACGTGAAGTAAAATTATGTGTTGGCTGCCAAATAACCTCTGTAACTTACTATGCTTTTTACAAAATAAAATGTGACGAAAACGGATGGTACCAAGAAAGAGAAGGAAAACATGCATTAATAAATGAAAAAATATTTTTTATGTCACTTGTAGTGTAATAACTATAGTCCTGGAAACTTAGCCAATGAAATTTCCGAGAAAGTAATTTCATTTAGGTTCAAAAGTGTGAATATTGTTTCATTTCAGTCTGTTTGCATTTTTGTGTAAAAAAAAAAAAAAAAAAAAAAAAGTACAAGCAGATCTTCATCTTGTGTCATTTTCCCATGATATAAAAATCTCTTTTTTATATATATATATTTATAAAAATTGTTCTTCAGCGTTGAAATTGATGTAGGTTATTTTCTATGTCATGTAAAACATAGAAATATACTTTGTTAGTGTTAATTTCTGTGTGTTTATTTTGGCTTTTTCTTACAGGACAGACACAACTGTCATTGGCTGCAGTGGTTTCCATGGTGACTGCTTGACTCTGACTAAAATCATCGATGCCAGACTAAAGGTGGGCTCCTCAGGTTTCACTCACTGCTGAGTTTTATACTCCCAAGTTACTTGACCATGTTGATCATGCACTTCAATCTTCTGGTTCTACTACATATACTGTATTGTCATTGTAAAATCATTATTTTAAAAAATTTTACACGAAATGCTCCACACATCTTGCTCGAATGATTTTGTTCATCCAGTACATCCAGGATCACCACCCTTTATTCACAATAACTTAAATATTATTCTAAGATAAAACTTCTCCCTGATGTTGTTTCCAGCCCTTCACCTGATCCATGGATTGTTTTTAATGTAGGTTTCAAAATTTGGGCTATTATCTCTGCTTTTCCTGCAGATGTACAAGCACTCGAACAATAAGACCATGACGAGCGGAGCCATTGCAGCCATGTTGTCAACCATTTTGTACGGCAGGAGGTTCTTCCCCTACTATGTGTACAACATCATTGGGGGACTTGATGAAGAGGGTTAGTATATCCAGTTCTTATATTATAATGTATTGCTTTATTTTTATACAGATTTATAATTTCACTGGATTGTGTGAGCAACAAATTTGTGTGCTATGAATGAAGCTTTAATTAATATTTCTGCTGTACAGGACAGGGATCATGGCATTCTTTTTAAGTCAGTAAATGTTTACATTATGATGCATTTTGTTACTGTTTGTGTGTAAGTTGATATTTATTTAAACCTTATTTTTTCCCTTGTATTTTTTTCTTCCTGTGTTATAGGTAAGGGAGCTGTGTACAGCTTTGACCCAGTTGGCTCTTACCAGAGAGACACCTACAAGGCAGGAGGATCAGCCAGTGCCATGCTACAACCATTACTTGACAACCAGGTGCAGATATTTACTGTGCAGATAATGCCACCAGTTCGGTCGCAGCTCCTGCCAAGCTTTGTCAGTGGACTGAGTGCACACCTGCCTCACTTCTTTTTCACTCATTTGTTTCCAGATTGGCTTCAAGAACATGGAGGGTGTTCAGCACGTTCCTCTGACACAGGACAAGGCTGTTCAACTCGTTAAAGATGTTTTCATTTCAGCCGCAGAAAGAGATGTGTACACCGGAGATGCTCTTCGGGTCTGTATCATCACCAAAGATGGCATCAATGAGCAGACAATAGCGCTGAGGAAAGACTGAGAGGGATGTGTCACCTCTGTTTTTTCTCTGTTCTTCTCATTTCCACATTTACTTTATAGATTTGGCCCATGTATACCAAGTTTCTTAAAACAGGAGTGTTGGTCCAGAAGTTGCTTTTAGTGGTCTCTACTGTTGAGCTGTCCTTGGGGAGCTGATTAATCATATCCACTCATTATTTTTTTTCACATATTCCCCTCATGTTTTGCCATTATAACATCCTTGTATTTGATATAGTAATCTGATTCTAGATCAACACACCTGTTTTAAGAAATGAGGAACACTCTTTGCTCCCCTTTGCCTAGACTCTGCCTCATGTATGGCTTTTCGCTATGTTTTGGAATGGAAATACGGTGTATTCTTTTTACATTGTTAATAAATGTAAAGAACTGAAAGTCCTTCATTGCATGTGTTCACTTTTCCATATTAGATAGACCTGTTTATGCTTGTCGTAAGTTGGAATGTGACTTTTGTAATGTAGTGCATTCCATATTACTAGTCACTGTTAAATATGTATCAGATAACTTCTGTTTTAAGTCTTCATAGTAACCTAAATTATTACAGACATTACATGTATTATATTCTTATCAAATATTTGCTTTTTGTTTTTTTGTTTTTCATTGCTAATAGTTTTCTGATTTTAGAAGGACAGTATTATATAAGTTGTTCCTGTCGAACAACATTTCTATGTTTGGCTGTTATATCCCACCTAGTTTTACCTAAATGAATACATTCAGATGGATGTTATTTACTCATTTTCTTCAGATTACATTATGTAGTTATTCCCCAACATGCTATTCACACGTGAGGGTTATTAAGACAATCAATATAATACATAGAATGAAAGCATTTACTAACTGTGAAATACCAGCTAAATTTGTTCATAAATTTCGGGTGTTGACTAATGTCTGGGTGTAGCTACTGATAGTGTTAAAGAGGATGCAGAAATTACAGCCTTTAATGTATTATAGATCTCTGAATTTCAACATCTTGAACAAATAATTTGAGAATGTTTTATTTACAGTTACTATAATAACAGCATAACTATATAAAGCATTGGTCTGCAGCTTTGTAACAACTATGATACAGTGGGGCAAAAAAGCATTTAGTCAGCCACCAATTGTGCAAGTTCTCCCTCTTACAAAGATGATAGAGGCCTGTAATTGTCATATGTTTAACTCAATTATGAGAGACAGAAGGGAAAAAACCCCCCAGAAAAATCACCTTGTCTGATTTTTAAAGTTTATTTGCAAATTATGGTGTAAAAAAAGCATTTGGTCAATAACAAAAGTTCATCTGAATACTTTGTTATATACCCCTTGTTAGCAATGACAGATCAAACGTTTTCTGTAAGTTTTCACACACTGTTGCTGGTATTTTGGCCCATTCCTCCATGCAGATCTCCTCTAGAGCAGTGATGTTTTGGGGCTGTTGTTGGGCAACACAGACTTTCAACTCCCTCCAAAGATTTTCTATGAGGTTGAGATCTGGAGACTGGCTAGACCACTCCAGGACCTTGAAATGCTTCTTATGAAGCCACTCCTTTGTTGCCTGTCACGATACATGGCCCCGTTCATTCTGTCCTTTACACAGATCAGTCGTCCTGGTCCCTCTGCAGAAAAACAGCCCCAAAGCATGATGTTTCTACCCCCATGCTTCACTGTAGGTGTGGTGTTCTTTGGATGCAATTCAGCATTCTTTCTCCTCCAAACATGAGAAGTTGTGTTTCTACCAAAAAGTTCTATTTTGGTTTCATCTGAATTCTCCCAGTCCTCTTCTGGATCGTCCAAATGCTCTCTAGCAAACTTCAGACGGGCTTGGACGTGTACTGGCTTATACAGGGGGACACATCTGGCACTGCAGGATTTGAGTCCCTGGTGGCGTAGTGTGTTACTGATAGGAACCTTTGTTACTTTAGTCCCAGCTCTCTGCGGGTCATTCACTAGGTCCCCCCATGTGGTTCTGAGATTTTTGCTCACCGTTCTTGTGATCATTTTGACCCCACAGGGTGAGATCTTGCGTGGAGCCCCAGATCGAGGGAGATTATCAGTGGTCTTGTATGTTTTCCATTTTCTAATAATTGCTCCCACAATTGATTTCTTCACACCAAGCTGCTGGAGTGTGACTGTTTGAGGTTGTGGGCAGGTGTCTTTATACTGATAATGAGTTCAAACAGGTGCCATTAATGCAGGTAATGAGTGGAGGACAGGGGAGCCTTTTAAAGAAGAAGTTACAGCTCTGTGAGAGCCAGAAGTCCCACCATAATTTACAAATAAATTCTTTAAAAATCACACTGAATGTGATTTTCTGGATTTTTTTTTTTCTCATTCTGTCTCTCATAGTTGACGTATACCTATGATGACAATTACAGGCCTCTCTCATCTTTGTAAGTGGGAGAACTTGCACAATAGGTGGCTGACTAAATACTTTTTTTGCCCCACTGTATATGTGCTTTAAAATATTGACTCTCCATCAGTGTCAAACGTCTGATACAGTTTATTAGTCTGAACTAAAACTTAACATAAAACAGCAGACTAACAGAAACAAAGCCAATGTTTTAATAGATATTGTGATTTCAATTAACTTCATTGGTCCATAATGGAATGTATTTGTCCTTCAGCTAAAGAAAGAGAAAATGTAAATAAAAACAAAAAAAGTCAGAGAATAGTCCAGTCACTTTAGTCTCCAGACCCTAAGTTGTTGTAGAGTTTGGTGCAGGGAGACAAAAGGATCCCCTTTGTCTTTCAGTTGAGCAGCTTAATGAGGTATCGATGCCTGGTCAGGATGTGGAGACGGTGATATCAACTGTCCATCATGTCCTCTGTCTTATTCAGGGTGCACCTCCCTGGAGAGTGAATCCAGCCAGAGACAAAACTTTACAAACCTATAAACAGTAAGCCTTGTTGGAACACTTGTTAAGATCAACAGTAAACCATGTTTAGTTTACAGATATTTTTAAAACATCACATTAATAATCTGGAAATTTTGATTCATGGGATTTAAAGATGTCCCTTCAAAGTTACAGCTCAGTACAGTGTCTTGCATGTTTTGCTGGTATGACAACAATATTCCCTTCTTGAGACAAAAAAAAAATACTTATAAATATATGCACAATAAATATCACATACAAGTTCATCACAGTTATACCAAGTGAAACTCTTTAAACCTCAACGCATGAAATATTAGAATCATAACCAATCTCTAACCATCTTAATTACTCACGGATCATCTATGTCTGCACTCGGATCTGATTCATACGCAGAGGTTCCTCCAGAACTCTGACCTCCTCTTTGTTGTCCTTTAAGAAAATCTTCTGATGCAGGCTGACCCTCACTCACTAGAAAACAGATAATTCAGTCAGCATGTGTTGAATGGCATCATTTTGTATTCTGAAAATGAGGAGCTGCACAAAACACAAGAACATTTCAAAGGTGGTCTTACTATTTGGAAAAAGATCTGAAAGACTTTCTCCTGTTCTCAGGTAGGACGACAGAAAATTCTTAATGTCGAAATGCAGCTGTTCTCGTATGGTCGTCATCATCCTTTCCATCATTTTCCTCTCCCTCTCTGTGCATCTGAACTCATCGTCCTCCGTGACAGTGGGGTCATTTGGTTTTTCAGTCAGACATGTTTGATTGTGGATGGTGTTGCTGAAGTACTGTCCACTATTTGCCTCTATCATTTTATCTATCTCCTGCAGTAACTCTCTGATTTGTGGCAAATCATCGAATGGTGTGTCACTAAAGACAGAGTATCTGTGGTCACATTTCTGCACCAGCCACTGAAGAGCCTCACCTTCTCTCTCAATATGTAACTCTATGGATTCTCCTTGAAGCTTTTCCCCACCGGTGAAGAGCACCATGGCATTTTTCCACAGTGAACTGGACAAACAGGACAGGTTCTGCTCCAGAGCAGCTCGGTTCATGTCTGTGAAACTGTGTCTGAGATTCACAACAAGGAGAAGAGCGTGTGGACCGGGGTGGCAGAGGGACAGTGCCTCTGTGATAGCCCCGTGCTTTAGGACTGGATGTCTCCAGGATGCAGACCATCCCGGAGTGTCCACAATCTGGATGATCCGGTTATCAATTGATGTTTTAATGTTGATGCATTCATTTTTATCCTCTTTATGAAATAATGTTGCCATCATTTTTGCTGCAGAGGTCTTCCCACTTCCTTTTTCACCAAGTAGCACAATTCGTACCTCAGTGAGTGTGTGAGGCTTCCTACCACGGAAGATGACATTGTGTTCGTTCTGTCTCGCAGCCACCATGTGGAGCCTTTTTTGTGTTTTTTCTTGCAGACTTTGCTTCATCTCCTCCATACTTTCTGTTATAGTTTTGTCCATCTCATAAAACCCTGTGTTATTTTGAGAGGACAGCTTTTCAATCCCTTCAATTAGGTCAGTCACCTGAGTGGAGTGGCCTCTGTTCTTGTTATTGAAGAAGTAAAGCCTGTTTCCACACTTTTGTAGGAGCTTTTGAAGGCTTTCATCCTTGTTTCGCATGAAGGACTTCATGTCCATACCTTCAACTATGTCAGCTCCTGTGAACACAACGATTACATGTTCCCAGACTCGTTCACCAAGTATCTGCATGTATATTTGCACAGACTTCCAGTGTTTTGGTGTAAATTTCACAGACAGGTTCAGAACAAAGATGAAGGCATGAGGACCAGGAGGGCACTGACAAACCCAACTAACAACATTTTGATCAGGTGAAATTCCTGTGGCATTCCTCCATGGTGGTGTATCAATCACGACTACTTTTCTCCCTGCCACCTCTGCCTCTTCCCTCTGGGACCTGGCAGTCCATTCTTTAAATCTATCATCCCCCAGAATGTTATTACCAGTTGTGCTTTTGCCAGATCTGTACAAACCAAGTAGTATGATCCGAAGCTCTGGGAAACTCTGCATTCCATCTACACGGGACAAAAACATAAGAGTTTCTTTGATTTAACTTATTAAAACATCAGTGAAAGGATTCAAAACAACACAATGACATAAGAATAAAATGCAGAGTTTTCTACTCATTAAAAGTATATAAATGAATTAGTATAATGCATATATATGTAAAAACCAGCAACTTATTTGAACTGTGCTGTTGCTGCACACTGTAATTTTGTACTATTAAGAAGTTGTTATTATTTTTTGCTTATTTTGTGGTACTTTTTATTCTACTCTATTTACCTTTTATATATTTTATTCATAATTATCCTTTTTATCTTTCTCATGCCACAAAAACCAGGGGAACTATATTTCATTATAGCATGTGCCAATGATTGAATGACAATAAAGCTGAGTTTGAGTCTGAAATGATCCATAATAATTGCTCACTTTGAAAAAAAAATAAAAATAGCATGGCTGTGTATTAACCAAAGTGGGCCAGCGATATGAATAAACAATACATCTGTTTGAATGTGAACGACAAAAGGAAGCACAGACCTATAGGAGGAGTTCTAACTCTGTCGACCACACATGTAATTTCTGTCTGCTTTTACTTAAGCAGAAGATCTGTTTAACTATTTCTTCAGTGTCTTGTTATGTCTGGCTTATACAAGTTACATCATGTGGGATGAAACATATGAATTTAATTACTTTCTTTTTTTAAATAGTAACAATGCTCACCTGATTTGGGGTTTGCAGGTTTTTCATACTGTATTTCTGAAGTCTGGTCGTCTGTGTTTTCTGTCTGTGTTGATTTAGACATATATTGTACCTCTTCTTGGTGTTCAGTGAAGTTGCTGCTCAAACATAGATTCTCAATCTTGATCAATAAGTTCTCAACCTGTTCATCATCTGCTCCATTTGCATTTTCAAATACATGGTAATGGTTCCTGCACATCATCATGAGATACTGCAAAGCCTTGTTTCTCTCAATGTGATCCTCTAGGGTGCAGTTTTGAAGACAATGTCCAAATGTGAAAAGCAGTATGGTCTGACCCCACACCGAATCCCCAAGAAGACTCACGTGTTCAGTAACAGAGTGAATGTAACCTTCTGTAATGTCCATGTGCAGAGGGATAAACAACAACACTGCGTCTGGAGCAGGTACCCCACTACTGACGATCTCTTTCTGAATAGACTCTGGGGTGTCATGCACTGAAAGGTCAGTCCAACCAGGGGTGTCCACTACAGTCACATCCCTGAAAACAACAACAACCCTGTGAAATATTGTGATGTAAAGTTTGATAATTAAACACAATAACATGATTTTTTTTGTACCCGTTTTACCTTCTGTCAGATAATTAGATCTGTTTCCATTCATTTGTATGATGGATTTTTATCAGATGTACAGTATTTAGACAAAATGATTATATCATGTATTTATAGATTAAAAACTATCAATCATTTTAAGTGATGCTACCAGAAAATGAAAACACAGAAAAAGAAAATGAAGCTAGCCATGTCTGACATATAAAGTTTTCTGTGTATACACGTAAAAGATTTACAATTTAAAAAAAAAAAAAAAAAAAAGGATGAGTGTGTGAGTTGAACTTGGTAGATGACCAAGTTACCAATACCAACCTGCCAGCTACATAAGTACGTCGGCTTTCACATTTGGAACTTCTCCTTCCTGAAAGAAATTCGTTGTTGCCCAGGATAGTGTTTCCTGATACGCTTTTACCAGAACCAGCCCATCCCAGCAACACCATCCTAAAAGCTGAAGGTATAAACATATGTTTCTATATTACACTTCACATTTATCATATCCATTCAATCAAAAGGTTATGTTAGTTCATTGATAGACTCACCTCTTTTAAAATTCAAATCTTCTGCCATGTTGGGTTCCTCTGTCCTTAATGTTCACCGTTGTTCTAATCAAGTGAACACAATTCAAAAGTGAAAGACTGACAGATATGTTTCCAGTCAAACTGGTTCTTTCTCTACTCTTATTTCTGTACTACTAAACTATTTTAGTACTACTTTAGTAAACGACTATTTTGCTACTAAAATTGTTGGTAGGCTGAAATATGTAAATTAGTAAATCTAAAAACATTTACATCAAGATACACTTTACTGACCGTTGACTTAACTATAAGATAAGTTGAGTTTCACATGTAAAATCACACTGACATGACATTATATGGTTGACTGTACTTCTCTACAGACCATATAGAGCTGAGAATATTATTTTAATTGATCAGAATTGTTAGTGCAGTTGATGCCATGAGTCACAACCTCTGACAGATCACCCGAGTTGAAACTCTTAGTAAATTGAAACAAAGATAACAATCACTGGCACATTGGCAAAGTTATGTTATGTGGTTATTCATCATGTGTTGTTATAGTCTGCTTTCATGTGAACTCACACTTTGTGCTGATACACTGACACAAACTCAAAATTCCTCATATTTTTATGGACCTGCCCGAATTTTTATGATTTAATTCAAAATGCTTCAAAATCTTTGTTAGAAAGAGGCAAAAGAACTCAGTGGAATAAGATATTTAAATTCTTTTTATTAAATCAAATTAATCAGAAAGGATTAACTGGACAGTTGATGTTATAACCAAAGACTCTCATACATAAACACAGACACAGGCAGTGTCCTCAGGCGTAGTACTGCAGGTTCGCCTTCTTCTTGGCTTGGACCTCCAAGATTCCCTCCATGTAATCTTCATGGTTCAGCTCTGTAGCCCCACGACGCAGTGCGATCATACCGGCCTCCACACACACAGCTTTACACTGGGCTCCATTGAAATCATCAGTGCAGCGGGCCAGCTCCTCGTAGTTCACATCAGGACTGACATTCATCTTACGGGAATGGATCTGCATGATGCGAGCACGGGCCTCTTCATTTGGCATCGGGAACTCTATCTTTCTGTCAAGACGGCCAGAACGGAGCAACGCTGGGTCCAAGATATCCACTCTGTTAGTGGCAGCAATCACCTACAAAAATAAAAACTGTTGTTATATTTTGTCAACATATCTTACTTTAAGTCTGTTATAGTTTTTTTCATTGGTGGAAAGCTACTGAGTGTGCTATACAGTAAAGTTGTATTAATGGTATTTATTGTTATAATTATAATAATAGATACCATAAATTAACAAGTACTATAAATAAATACTGTCTCATTTTTAACAATTGTGAAGCATTTCCATGACCTTGTGATGCGTTAATGTTTATTATCTTTTTTCAAGGTCTGTTTTTTTTTTTTTTTTAATCTCTTGTGAATTTTTTTCTCTGATAAATGTCATGACAAATCCAATTGGACTGTATCTGTACTGTCATTGTATCACATTTCTAATGATGATGTATACAATTTGCTTTTTCTTCTTTCATTTTTTTAAAACAACTTTCAACAACATTTTTTCTGCATTTTCGAGCCATATCAGGTTTCCAAAGAGCCACCTCACCTTAACCTGCATGTTGGGCTGAAATCCATCCAGCTGGTTCAGCAACTCCAACATGGTTCTCTGTACCTCTCTGTCTCCAGCCTTTTCGCTGTCAAACCTTTTGGTTCCAATGGCATCCAATTCATCGATGAAGATGATGGAGGGAGCTTTCTCTTTGGCCAGGGCGAAGGCATCTCTCACTAACTTGGCTCCATCTCCAATGAACATCTGGACCAGCTGTGGACCGGCCAGCTTCAGGAAGGTGGCCTTGGTCTGAGCAGCACAAGCCCTGGCCAGGAGGGTCTTCCCTGTGCCAGGTGGTCCATACATCAGGACCCCCTTGGGTGGCTGGATGCCAAGGTTTTCAAACTTCTCCTTATGATTCATGGGCAGGACTATGGCCTCCACCAGCTCCTGAATCTGCTTGTCCAGTCCTCCTATGTCGCTGTACTGCTCTGTGGGGCGCTCATCCACCTCCATGGCCTTGACCCTGGAGTCGTACTCGGTGGGTAGGGTCTCCAAGATCAGATAGGAGTCTTTATTGACTCCTACCAGGTCTCCCGGCTTCAGCTTCTCCGCGTCCACCAGCCCGATCACCGGCAGGAAATATGTCTGCCGGGTTGATGTTTTAATAACTGCGCACTTTCCTTTCCTCTGGGAGTCCAGGTCCACATTAGCACCGTCCTCCTCCTGGTCGTTGGGGTCCACATCCAGCAGCTCGATCACATTGGACACCAGATACGGCAGCGTTTTGTTCACCTTTATCTTCTCCGTGTTTTCTTTGATTTTATCTTTCATAGCTTGCAGCTCGTGGGTCACTCTCAACACTTCGCTCTTCATTATCTTTATCTCACTGTCGAGGAGACGAGTTCGCTGAACTATCTCCTCTGTGGACATTTTTAAGACTTCTTCACCGATTCCATCTTCCACTTCATCCCAAACTGATTTGTCACTCAGCGACGCCATCTTTGCTCTGTCTGTAACTGAACTGTGACACAACGGAAATAAAGATTCTACTTCCGGCATAACGTCTGCCGCACACAGGCCAAAGAACAACATTTAGGGAATTGTCACATCTGGGTTTTATGTGTGTATTCACGTCTATATTTCACCTAAGAAGAATTATATTTTAATGGTAGAGTAGTATTAAAATTAATTGTATTGGACTTAAAATATTCGATAACGAGGGCATCCTTGTTTATAGGGGGCGCAATTGCGCTAAGCAATGTGCAGACTGTCGGGAAAAAATAGTAGAAGTAATAGTCGCCACTCATGAGCGCTTGAGAAAAGGACCGAATATGACACGAACACGAAGCTGAAGTAATTTAGTTCGTGCGCTGAGTTGAAGAGGCAGCTTGTGCGTGTAAGTCAGTGAGCAACACAGTATGGTACACCCATGATTGTCAACTTTATTTGCGGTTTCTCTTTGCACATTAAGTTGCTGTTTTCACTGTGGTTTCGATGTGTTCGTGTTGGCTAATGTTGCTAACATTAGCTCAACAGCTAACTTCAGCTAGCTAGAGGATTTGTCATATTTTAACCATAAAACATACTTTTAAAATTACGTACTTGGGTGGAGTTAACTTATATGCGTATATCTGCACAAATACTCGCTTAATTATCGGCTCAAACACTAGAATTCTGATAATTACTCCAGTTAAATGTAGGTATTATGATGTGTACATGTTCGCGCCACCGCTGCAGTGGCTCCACCACGATATGATGTTATGTATAAAGTAACGCTGGTTAATTGTCTTTTTACTGCAATTAAGCTATAGTCATAACTTATTACATTGAAAATCATGACTATCCGTATTCCATGCATAGGACTGTCAAGTCACAGAGGAGGGGAACGAAACACTTCCTGCGGAGTCCATCCCACGTTGGTGATTTTTCTCCACGGTTTTAGGCATCCACTGTGCAAAATAATTCGTCCCAGGTGACTGTCATTGGAAAAAATGGACCAGAACAACAGCATACCTGCCTTTCAGGGTCTAGCCTCACCCCAGGTAACATTAGCTTCAAAGATCGGTTTTGCAATGATATCATTTGCTATCACATTACTTAATTGATGATCTAGGCTAGTTGAATTGTGTGGAATTTATAAAGGTCATATTATATACTGCTAAAATATGGTTAAGGACCAGGTACTTGTACAATAGGATATGCTAAAAATTTAGGCCACTGTGTTATTTAATGTTTTCTTTTTTCCTAATGAGTCATTCTGAGTCCTAAAACTACTTACAATACAAATGGATTTATTTGTAAGAAATTATTAATTAACAAAGACCGAGTGAAACCTATCCTTATCTGTTGTCATCAAAGTCATGTTTAATTCTTGAAATGGATGAAACTTAAATCAGTGTTGGGTCTGAAAATTTACAAATAGAATAATGATAATACATTTTTATTTGTATGAACTTTAAAAAGTTGAAACATAAACATTCATATGTAATGGCCATTTGTGACATTTTTTGTTGTATGTTATAATTTTGTGGTTGTAATTTCTTTTCTGGTGCCACGTTGCGGTGCAGGGTGCCATGACCCCAGGAATGCCAATATTCAGCCCCATGATGCCATATGGCTCAGGGTTGACGCCTCAGCCAGTGCAGAACACCAACAGTATTTCTATACTTGAGGAACATCAGCGACAGCAGCAGCAGCAGCAACAGCAGCAGCAACAACAACAGGCACAGCAGGCCAATGCAGGTACGACACACAGGTGCTATTCTCTTCAAGGGATAACCACATGCTGAGTCTCTGATAAATTTGTATCACAGTGAAAATGTTACCTTTCCTCATTTCATAGGCCTCCCAGGAACATCAGGGCAAACACCTCAGCTTTTTCATTCCCAAGCGGTAACTGGTTCAACCACTACAGTATTACCAGGGAACACCCCACTTTACAACACTCCACTGACCCCTATGACCCCCATCACACCAGCCACACCAGCATCAGAGAGCTCTGGAATTGTACCACAGCTACAGTATGTATTATATTCTATTGAGGATGTTTTGGCAATTAATGCTTAATTATTTAATTCTGGAAAGATGGAATGATTGCACATTAGTGATGATTATTAAATGAAAAACGTGTTCATTAAGTCTTCAATTTCAGTTTAATGGTATTTACATTGTTTTGAGTTGCACCATGAATACATTTGCTTGTCTTAGTGATTGTGTTCTGTCTTCTCTGTTTTCAGAAACATTGTATCTACTGTTAACCTGGGCTGTAAACTGGACCTGAAGACCATAGCGCTAAGAGCCAGGAATGCAGAATACAACCCAAAGGTTAGCTGCCACACATTATTGTCATTGAGGAGATTTATATGTGAGTTTTAGGATCCTCTGACCTCTCCATCAGGCAGAAATATTTGAGTATCAAACATGAATCTTTGTATAAATTTTCATGAATTGCAGAAATGTATGTTCAACATCTGCAGCAGGGATATTCAAATCTGGTTATCAGGGGAAGGCATATTTTAAATATTTCCTCCTTCCAGCACACCTGCACGCCATTCCGTCATTATTGGACTTCTGCAGAGCTTGATGATGAGCTGATAATTATTTGAACTAGGTCTGCTGGACAAAGGAAATATCTAAAACATGCAGGATACCAGCCCTCGAGGACTGGATTTGAATACCTCTGACCTACACTGAGCAGCTAAAGTTAATCTTATTTTCTGTTACGATAGTTGTCTTTATTTCATTTGTTGTTTTCCCTCTAGCGTTTTGCCGCTGTCATCATGAGAATACGAGAACCCAGGACCACTGCTCTCATCTTCAGCTCGGGAAAGATGGTCTGCACTGGGGCCAAGAGGTCAGCAGTCAAACTTTATTAGATGGGCTTTTTTTTTTAAGTTCTAGTTCTTCTTAGTTTTTCTAATGATAATATACTCACTCATCTAAAATGGATTTGTTTTTTTTGTTTTTGTTTTTTTAGTGAGGAGCAGTCCAGATTGGCAGCTAGGAAGTATGCTCGTGTGGTGCAGAAACTTGGATTTCCTGCCAAGTTCCTTGACTTCAAGATTCAGAACATGGTGGGCAGTTGTGATGTGAAGTTCCCCATTCGACTAGAAGGATTAGTCCTCACACACCAACAGTTCAGCAGGTAATTTCATCATTTCAGGAGGCTCACAATGCCGTTAGAAGGCCTTTGTTGTTGTCACCGTATGTACTTGGAGGGATCCGTTTTCAAATCACTGTAATAATGACATGAACTTTTGTCGTAGCTATGAGCCCGAGCTGTTCCCAGGACTGATTTACAGAATGATCAAACCTAGAATTGTTCTGCTCATCTTTGTGTCTGGGAAAGTTGTACTCACAGGTAAGATGGTTTTTTAAAAGTACGTTCACTCACTTTTGTTTTCCTTCAAGGTATGAAATTTTAGTTGGAAGTTGAGTTTTTCTGTTAAATTTCTTATTGCATTATCCAATTTATTGCATTAGATGCAAAAAGTACAATAGCTTTTCAATGTCAAATAATGATGATGATAGAGGAGATGCTATTGTAGACATCATTATTTCTCATTTTTGTTGTTTACTTCTTCTATCTTAAGGTGCGAAGGTGAGAGCAGAGATCTACGAAGCATTTGAGAATATCTACCCCATCCTTAAAGGTTTCCGGAAGACAACGTAGAACCTGCAGCTTTACCATTTCACCAAACCTCCTGTTCATTTATTTTAAGTGACATTGAAGCATCTTCAGTGTGTCAATCTTTTCAAATGGACTGCTGTAAGGGCTGTACAGGGATGTGGTTTTGTTTATTTTATTTTATTTTTTACTTTAGGTATGATTTATTGTCCTTTCCACATCCCTGATTGTACATAAAACTGTAAAGAAAATTCTGATTAGGAGAGAGGCAGTTCGAGAGACTGTTTTTTTTTGTTTTTGTTCGTTTTTATCTACACAATTTTAAATACTTTTTGTACATTACATTTTTATTGTCTGCTTATCCCCAGTTGTATGAAGGTGTGTTCAGGTCTGTTAACCTTACATTTCTATTTTGGTTTTTGATGAGGTTTTATGTTCCTGATACAGAAAATTGTTTATCCCCAACAAAATCACATTGTTTGAGAAGTTTTATCTTCACCCTTTCAAAGTCAGTTGAGTCAGCATTGAACCGCACTCTTATCTCTTAATGCTAAAAATAGATTTACTACTAAATTAAGTGACATTTAGAAAAGGGCATTTCAACAGTGATCTGTCTTGGATGTTCTTACATCTGGACATGGGTAAAATTCAATTTCCTGTTCTTAGACATTCTTAAATTATTGGTTTGCTAAAAACCTGTCAAGGAAATTAAAACATACATAGAGAAAGACTTTACGGTTAAGTTCAGAAAGAAGTATTTTAGATGTTTAACATATTTAAAAAATTATGGTGTATTTGCTTCTAACCAATAGGAAGTGTTGTAGGAATAACCAGGATCATACATTGAAAGTAAATTAAACACAAGTAAAATGTCACATGATTGTCACATTTTAGTCCAACTTCCTCTTTCTCTAAATTCACTTCTTGCGTATTTAAAACCCTAGCACTAAACAAGAGTATAATGACGGATGGTAAACTATGCATTGCGTGCCCATGTTTGTCATTTCTGGCCTATACTGTCCTATATAAAAGTTTTATTTTTATGGATTTAATTTTGAGCCACGCAGTTTTATTTCCTGAAGTGAAACTGTTCACACTGCTCAGTCACACATGGGTGAAAATGTCTATTTGAATGTTTCTAAATCTAGAGCACTCTGTTGGTGGGCCTATTGTCACTGATATGTACAACTGAGCACATACTTAAATCTCAAAGTATTTGGAAACTAATCTGTTTCAGTTGTAATTTTTCAATATTGTCGAAGAGTCCATTCTGTGAATCTACCACCTGGAGTCTCTAATGGCAAACACATCTGAGATGAAGCACTAACATTTAAAGGCAGAAACCCCTGTTGGATTGAAATGCGTCTTCTGAACTTGTTAATGTGCTGCAATGTGCATTAATAAAAATGTATATACTGTCTCTTGGTAAATTAGGTTTCATTTTAAAATACTTTTCTGTTTGGAAACTGATGCCAGTAATAGTCACTTGCTGTGTGTAGAATCATGTGCTCTGTATTATCACTCACTAGATTCATAATAGGAGCTGATGTTCTGTGCAATTATATGGATTTAAGATGTAGTTTCATTCATGAACCAACGCCATAATCACTAACATAATGTAGAAACCCATCTGTTTGCACCCTTTATTTTTTATTGTAAACCGTGTCCTGTGCCCAGATTTTATGTCTAATCATGGCTTGAAATGCACCCATTGTTCTTCATAAGATAATCCACATCTACAAGTGCAAACAGTTTTCTGTGATGCCTAATTTTATAACTCGCTCCATTCTGTAACGAGGTACTGGTCTGGCACTACCAAAGTTCTATCCATGAACACAAATTACAACCAATCAGAGCTGCAACACCTGGGATGTTGAGCCGGCTGGTCAATGAAACTCCCCAAACTGTCGCTAATAGAACACATATTTGTTGTCACTTAAGGATTTAACTAGTTTATTATACATATGGACAAAATGAGGGCTATGAGTGTGATTTGGTTTTACTAGAATTTTTCTTTTATACGTTTTCCTCTTTAGCCATCAGTTAATCTATTTGGATGACTTTGTAAACTCAACCATATTAAATGCAGCAAAATCTGCCCAGTTCCACTAACAATGAGGTCTCCTGAGGGTAAGTGGAGAGTACGAGGTCCAAGTGTAGGAGGAAATCAGAAGGGCTAAGAATATAAGGAGCATAATATACTCATCATATACAGCTCTGGGAAAAAAAAAAAAAAAGACTGCTGCAAAATTATCACTTTCTCTGATTTTACCATTTAAAGTTATGTGTTTGAGTAAACTGAACATTTTTGTTTTATTCTCTAAACTACCAACATTTCTCCCAAATACAAAATAAAAAAAGTATAGGTATTTAGAGTGTGTATTTTCAGAATGCGACAAATGGTCAAAATAACAAAAAAAAAATGCAGATGTTTTCAGACCTGAAATAATGCAAAGAAAACAGTTCATGTTCATTTGTAAACAACATAAAACTAATGTAAAGTGGTAATAGTTCAGGCATCATTATTTAGTGGAATAATCCTGATTTTCAATGACAGCTTTCACATGTCTCTTCTCTCCATTACTGTTGGATGATTTTATGCAGATCCTGGTATAGAAATTCAAGAAGCTCAGCAGTGTTGGATGGGTTCTGACCATCCATGTTCCTCCAGAAGTTTTCACAGTGGGTTCAGGTCTGCAGATTGTTCTGGTCATGACAGGGTCTTCATCTGGTGGTCCGTCATCCACACTTTTATTGACCTGCTGAGGCCAGGAGCATTGAACTGATAGAAGAACCAGTCCTCAGTTTGGGAACATTGTCAGAGCAGAAGTCCAGTAGTTTTACAGTTATTTTTGTGGCACAAATAGCACTGTTTTTGGCTGTTGTAGTGGTGTTCATACTTTTACTTCTTAAATAAGACATGGATCAGGTGTTTATTCAGTAGAATGTGTGTTTTTGTTGGAATTCAACAGACGCAGGAATGGAATGGCTGTCATACATGCGTACATGCTGATTTCACAGGAAATCACAGTGGTCTGTTCATTTTTTCCAGAGCTGTATATCCTTCATGCACACATCAGTGGCTCATAAAGTTATATATATACCTATAACATGTTTGCTTGCAGGAAAAAGGTCTGTTGCAGTGAGTATTTCTGTTGGGTTCAGGATTAGCTTTCACCAACAGACTAAAACCATTACCGTCACAAGTGTCAGCCCATTATTGTATCAAACCGAACTGGACCGACACCATTATGGCTGTGACCGGATCAGACTGAATGAGTTTCAGTGCAACGGCAGACTGATTGGTCTGATTCCCAGGTCAGTCTGTCACGTCTCTACAATCTAAGGGTAAATTTTTAATGACTATGTAAAAAAAAAAAAGTTAAAATCAGAAGTGTTGAAGTATTTTAATTGTTTTAAGGATCTAAATGTCAGACTTTTAACTTCCTTATGCAACAATAAGGCACAATGTCATATTTTGATAACTTTTCATACTAGGAATGGAAGGCACCCAGTACATTTTTCACAAGAAATATTGCAAAAAAGTAAAAGAAAAGGGTTTGTAACTTCTTAATTGTCCCACTCACACAGCCTGACCGATCTTCAGGTCTGTTGATGCTGCACGTTAGTCTAGTAGGAGGGGAAAACCCAGGTGTTTGGATAGTTTGTATTTCTTTCAACACATCATGGTTAATTTGGGTGGTGGTAACCTCAGGGTGCAGTGACTATGGGGGAAGTTGCTCTGATGTGGAAAATGTGCTGTGATGTTACATTGCATGAAAAGACACATTCCATTGTAAAAACTGTTCAGCATGTACAGCTCAGATGAACAAAGGTACCTTGAGGGAAATACCCAACGATCCACACTCAGGTTGTGAGCTACACAGACAAGATAAATGTAACAAACACACAGAAGAGCCATCGTCTGTGGAAACCATGACAGAGGACATTCATAGTGATACTAAGTGTGGTGAAACAGATGTCTCACATTCAGACTGGACACAGTATCTACTGTCCAGAAGGATCCACCTGCTCAATGATACAACAAACAATGGCTTTCAAAATGATTATTTGCAAACCCTTTACAAAAGCATAATTAGGTTCTAAATGTGTCTTAATCTTTGCACATTTGATGTTTCCTCACTGCTCTCTCCAGATTCTCGTATGATTTGAACAAAGTCTATGGTCAAAAGACACTATGATGAAATCTGTGTTTGTTGTTCTGAGCTGAAGTCTTGTTTCCAGATAAACTCTTGGCTGTACTGGTCATCATGGTTACAGCTGACTGAGCATGTATAGACAGTCAGTGTCCCCCAGTCGATACTGGCTCCTGTGGAGTCTACACACAGACTGTTCAGCAGCTGGGGCATCACCTGGAGACAAAGCAACAGGATATACTGTTACTGTAAAGCCTCCATTCACAATGAAATTCAACCATGTCATATGTATTATTATGAACATATAAACCAGGGTTTCAGCAGGTATCAGAACATCTACTTTAATGCTTTTTAATGCCCTTTTAATGCCACTTTAAAACACATTTAATGCTCATGCCCAACTGCAGATAAAGTTTTATCCAGGCTTTAACCAGGCTCTGAATAGTTCCTCTTCCAATCACTTCTGCTGAAAGTTGCATTTTCACATTTTTCCGACCTTTGCTAATACTCCCTCTGCTCTTTTGCCACAGCATGAGCACACTCACAGCACGTTGCATTCCAAGTATCTAGTGTTGTGACTTTATGCACCTGCTGTAAACAATAACCAATTAAAGGGTTCTGCCTGTCACTCATCGCACTACACTTCCTATAAAAATGTTTAAATATTTATATAATCAAGATAAAATGTAAATAACAATGCTTTTTTTTCTCCATCGAGTGTATTTAATTTTTTTAGTGCCTCTGGACATTGAATTTAATGGTTTTAAATGCCATTTAAAGCCTTAATTTTCATAAAATCCTTTCATGATTTAATTCTTTTTAATGACCTGCAGAAACCCTATAAACATATTTTCTTTATTATTATTATCATCATTATTGCTATATATTTTTTAAATAATTTTTTCCTGTTATTTATTTATTTATTTTTATTATGCCTAGTAACATTGTTTATTTAGTTTATCATATTTACTTTAACTGTTTCTGTCACTTCCATCACTTTGCAGATGTAAAGCCGAGTTGAGTCCAGTGGATGTTTATTACTACGACCAACTCCACATCATTTGCTAACAATATCATTACCTGAAACTCATAGATCCTCTTAGCACCACAGGGGCATTGTGGGATATCCTGATCTGAAGGGATGTGCTGAGCAGACACCCACAAAGGAGAACCTCCTCTACTGTAGCGCACCACCTAAACATGACACAAACAAAAGGAAAAAAATCTATAAAGAAGTGACAGACGCCATATTTTCATAAAAAGCTTATACAGATCTCAGGTGTGTGCACTTAATCATATGTTTCACCTGGTGTGGTTCTGGGGCAATTCTCTTCTTAAATCGCTGGAACATTTTGTTGTCTGCAGTTTCGTGCATCGCCATCTCCTCCAGGTCTGTCTCTGTCATCGCTAAACGGAAAAAAAACAAAAAACAAGTGAATTGGGTTAAGGACATGTTGAATTACTTTCATTTTATATTTTAATGACCAGTTATTAGACAGATTTTTAAGCTCACTTTCAGCTAATGAGGGCCCGTCGCCACCACTCTGACCAATGACTCCTTCTTCCTTAGTGTCTTTCTCCTCCTCCTCCTCATCTTCCTTTTCTTCTTCTTCCTCTTCAGGTTCTGTAACCAGCTCAGACTCAGGGAACAGGAGAGGAGAGGCCGTGATAGTGGATACTCCTATAAAGACGGACAGAAAAGCAGTGTAGAAAACTGTGAAATTACTTCTAATGTTAGCAGTACCTCAATGCACAACCATCAAATTCATAGGCTGTCCACTGATGAATTAAATGATGAGTTAATCATCTTCAGGCAAAAATCACTATGGTCTGCTCAAAAAGTCATTATCTTGCTACGTCACATTATGTGTTAACCCATAAAGACCAAACATCCACCACTGACCACAAGCATCTACTGATCTAAACTGTTTAATACCACTTCATCAACTAATCATATCAATACAAGGAAATAATTGGTGTAAAATAGTTTGTCATATTTTCATGGTCATCAGATATGACTCATTTGGATGTTCAGAGGCTCCATAGTTACCATGGAAACATCATCTTCAACAGCATTGATTCACCAGTAAAAGCTGTACAGTTGGATCAGTGACAGTGGATGGAAACACTGGATTTATGTTCAGTCAACAATAAATTTAACTGAAAAAGTTAAATTTTCTGGTGTTTTCTCTGTTTTTGATATAATAACCCTCAATTTTAATCTGAATTTTATGAACATTTTCATGATCAGTGAATTAAATTCAGGAAAACATCTAATTTATACTGATAAAATGCAAAATTACAAAAGATAATATGATTATAAATGGTGATAAATCACTTAAGAAAGGTTACTGACACAAAAGTAGCACTGAGTCATAAGGCCATCATCTAAATTTTTATATGGATCTGAAATGTTGTATTTTGTAAAAACAAAAATAAAAAAAAGTCTTAATAATCACTTTAAATTTAGAGCAATGGTGACAAGGATAAAGAGTAACTGGTGGGTCAGCTCTTTCACATGAAATTTCCTCACACCTTGGCTACAGCACTCCCTCTTGTGTGCATGTTTCCAGTGTATCGTCTGATGGTGTTTTCCACAGTAGGTCACACTGTGACAGCGGGAGCAGGATTTGTTGCCGGGGCAACCGCAAACCCAGCACAGTTTGAGTCCAGATACCGGCAGGGCAGCCTGGTCCAGGTCAGGATCAGCAGGGGGTTCATCCTCTGGTGACAATAAGAGAAAAATTACCACAAAATGCATTGTCTATATGACTTTGAAATGTGTAGATAGAAATGAATGAATCTCAGCACAAAACAAAAACACAAATATGCAAGAATAGCATATGCTGAACAGACATTACTACAATGACATTATGGGACACATACTGATCTTTACAAATGAACAAACCTGGTGGAGGGTCATAAGGGTAGAAGTCATTCTTTCTGGTTAGCTGACTTCTGAAAACTAGAGGAAAAAAAGGAGAGAGGAGTGAAATCTGTCAGGAATGATGAGGGTGTGCTGTATCTTTACAAAAAAAACCAAAGTGACAAATAAAGGATAACAACGAGAAAATAAAACTAAAGTTGAAACGACAGACTGAAAATCTGTTCTGAGTTGTCTGGGCCAGTAATCTGGAAAAACAAACACAACATAGAGAAAGAAATAATGCTCCAGATACCTTTAATACAACTACTGTCATTACGTGTATAGCACTCAGGTGTTTTGCAGCAGAAGAGAAAGAGAGTTCTATGGAAACATTTGTCCTGTCCAGAGATGGGTGCATAAACCTGCAGCAGAGATAAACAGACACAATGTCAACACAGTTTCAACTCACATTTTCACTCATCAAACTGATCAGAATGTATATATTATTATCACTATTATGTTATTTATACGTTAAATAATAAATAAACTAGGTACGTAATGTATGAATATCATTCTATACTAGCTGTAATTTGGCCACGTATCAAACTATATAACAAAATTCTTATTTTACTTATTGTATGAAAGACGTTTTTATGTGTTTAAATTAAATAATCATTGAGAGAAAGAAGGCATGGCCGTTTCCTTTTCAAGCTAACCTGCAGCAGGAAGGCCAACGGCAGGCCGCAGATCGGACACTCCAGGTCCGCCGGTGAGGGCAGGCCTCCTTGGCTGAGCCACGCCGGTTTACCTCCGACTTTACTGGGGAACTGCGGAGACCGAAGCCGCCACGGTTCCACCTCCTCCAGAAAACCGAGAACAACCTCTGCCGAGGACATGTCTACACCGACAGAGACAAAAAGAGACTGGCTAAGATAGGCTTATTATTTTTAAAAGGTGGTTATATCACTTTTCACTATGATAATAAGGAAATACACTGGTAAGTCTAGCAAAACACAAAACATGCTCAACTGAGGTCCGACTGTCAGACTGTCCGTAGTGAAACATGGACCAGATGTCAATTGTTCCAACTTTTTTTTTTTTTTTTTTTTTTTACAAATTGAAAATACACGTTGAAGTCTCTCAAAAATATTATATTTATTAACTTAATTTAAGTGTGCAGACCATGGCGCCGAAGCAACCGATAAAATAGATATGGTTAAGCACAACTATACATCCAGGGATGCAGACATAAATTAATTTGGAGCACCACGAAAATGTTACTTTGGTTCCTACCACTTCAAAATCACATAACATAAAAACACCGTGCAGGCATGGGTCAGCTTATTTTTGCTTAGAATAAATTTCAAAATTTTCTTGAGGATTGATCAGAAAGGTGAGATGCAAGCAATCTATTACCCTATGTTTTAATAATATATTTTTTAATGAAAACTGTTTCTTTTTTCGTCTTTTTAAAAACATTTTTTAAATTCATATTTTGTATTTATCATTAACTAAGTATGTGAATGTGTTTACTTACATACTTAGCAAATAATACAGCTGACATTTTAATATGGACAAAAATCTAACTAAATTTAATTTTTTTTAACCACAAGATGGCGCAAATAGTTCAACAGTTCCTTTATAGACTGGTTGTTAGTGCATGGACAAAACAATGTCATAAGTATTCACATACAACAGAGGTCAGTCATATAAAAATAAGTGAAATAATAAAAATAAAATTAAACAAAGAGAAACAAAGGTCAATTGAAGCAAGTTGTAAATTAACTATGAAAACATTATTTATAAGGAGTTGAATTGGTTTTACACTCCTACAGTCTTACAAAGCTCTGTGTGCAGAACTAACTCCAATGGCTCATGGTTTAGACATGTACATTTATTTTATGTCTAACATCATGATTTTAAAGCGTTATTAAAACATATACCGTGCAGTTTAAAGCAAAGCAAGCTATAAAGACACTTGAAACTCTAAAAACACATTTTTAAAGTTCAACAGTGACAATGCTGGTATCCTGTGATACATTTCTCTGTACAATTTTACACAATTAAGGAGTAAAATATTAACTACTATAATGATGATTTTAACACTTAAGTAGTGGTTCCCATATCCTCCTGAGATGTTGAAGTGCATTTTTATTGTCATCTGTAGGGGACCACGACTTTCAAAGCTTTACTTTATCGACATTTATATTTAATGCTATCCATAAAAAATGTTAAAAAAAAAAACAAAAAACAAAAAACAACTCTGGTATCATGTTGTTTACAATCAAGGCAATTATGTAATGTAAAATAGCAAAAAACTTAGGATAAAAACTCCAGATGAGTGTTTATTTTAACTCTGAGGGTGTTAAAATTGTCAAATTTGCAGTGTATTCAACAAAGACAAAACACAATAAAACTAATAATGATGGTAAAATAGTAAACAGCAAATGTCTGGTTAAAATAAAGTTTAACATGTGTTTTTAGTGGTTTTGTTTGTAAGTTGAATCATTTAATACTTGGGATTTATTTATGTGGGTTGTTGTTGGAGTGTTTTTTTGTTTTTTTTGTTTTTTGTTTTAAATAAATCTTTATTGAAAATATACATGCATAGAAAACATTGGACTTTTGAGGAAACATCAAGATGTCAAAAAGGCGACATAGGTTCGACACCCAGGTGGTCCCTTGGAAAAGGTCCTCTGCGCTATACATCCCCATACCTGTAGCCACAAGGGGGCAGTGTCTCATTGTGCCCGTCCCAAGCCCGGATAAATACAGAGCGTTGTGTCAGGAAGGGTATCCGACGTTAAAAAAACAAAACAAAACAAAACAAAAAAAAAAAAAACCTGTTACAAATCAAAGTGATTTGCTGTGGCGACCCCTGAAGGGAAAAGCCGAAAGAAAAATAAAATAAATATTTAAAAAAAAAAAAAAAAAAAAAAAAGACTTACAGACACAAAAAAGAGGAATAAAGCAACTTAAAATATAAAGATATAAAACAAAGAAAGTACCACAGAGTCAATTCATTCCATTTAAAGAGCTGTTTATAAAATGTCAGATTTATTGTAGTGACTGGATATTTTTTTAAACTTCTATTATAAAGTCTCTTAAATCTGGGAGTGTTCTTCTGGCATACTTACTTTTGTGTATGTGGAGTGTCGGTGCGTCTCCGTGGATGTGTGATGTCATCCGAGTGGAGTCTGGGATGGGTCTGTCCACTCCACACCACACCGGACGGACACAGCGTAACACGGACAACTTCCACTCAGTCTGTGTGCTTTATTCCACGTCCTGGTGTCATGTCGGTTCAGTCGGATTGGATCGGAGTTGTGATGTGTAAACAACAAACCGAACTTTAGTGACCGAACCATGGAAAGTAAAAGGAGGAGAAAACACCCGTGTCCGTGGTCGAATCGCTCGGTAACCCGGCAGATAACGGAAGAATGGACGGACTGAAAACTGGCCCACGCCGGGACTGAACCTCCACCCCGGGGCTCCATGTCCCCCTCCTCCCCGTACCAGATGCCTCCGCAGGGGGACGGGGGGTACTCGGTGTCTTCCGCTCCGCCGGTTCCTCCGAGGAGGGTCCGGGGCTCCGGCAGGACGAGGAGGTCCGGGGCAGGGTCAGCGGGAGCCGGGGCAGCGGAGAGGCGGGTGAAGTGTGTGCTGGTGGGGGACGGAGCTGTGGGGAAGACCAGCCTGGTGGTCAGCTACACCACCAACGGGTACCCCACCGAGTACGTCCCCACGGCCTTTGACAACTTCTCAGGTAAAGAATGAATGAGAATGAACCAGTTTGATGAAAACTTGGAGGCATTTATACTACTACTACTACTACTACTACTA
>JAPSES010000001.1:2177695-2193141 GCA_029822895.1 Maxillicosta whitleyi
TCTATCTATCTATCTATCTATCTATCTATCTATCTATCTATCTATCTATCTATCTATCTATCTATCTATCTAACTATATCTATCTATCTCTCTGTCTGTCTGTCTGTCTGTTTGGCTTTTATTAGTCAGAAGGTTAAGTGTGTATGATATGATATAAAACATATATTTAATGCTAAAATATAACTATTGTTGCTGTCCATAATTTTTCATGTTTACTGTTTTCCAAAAATGCAAAGGGAAATGGAGCAACAAATGACTATTTTTTATGAAGCTGCACAATTACAGTTATTATCTTGCATTCCTGTGCAAAAACAACGGCAGCAAGAATGTAAACTGTTTCTGCACCAAAGGTGGTCACACAAAGTATTGACATTTTTGGTTATTATTTGTCAACAAGGACTAGTTTGTTGTTCCAACTGGTCATTTTCTTAATGAATAACAATGAATTTGATCATTTGAAACAAGTTTTTGATAAACTAAGAAGTTATTTATGTTTTCTTGTTTTCATGACAGGTGATCTAATACATTTGTTAAGTACCGTACTTCTACATCAGTTATTCATAATTTCTATGTTTCTTGTTATTTATTGAGATTATGTTGACATTAATTTAAATACAGTGTATTTCTTTATTAAATTTTGTTGTTTTGCCAGATTTTAGTCACATTTTCACTTAAGGAAACTCTCATGGCTTTACATTTCATTACTTTATTACAGTGCTCTACTTTTGTCATCCCTAAGGAGGTGTCGAGCCACTAGCAAATCTTAACATCTATGAACCTCCCCCTGTGAAATCTTTGAATAATTCTACAACAACACAACGTCTATGATTTCTACAAAGGGAAAAACAGGAACACAGTTTAGTGTTGCGTGAAAGACCTTATAGTAAACTATATTTGGTTCTATTCAAATGCCTTTCCCTGACCACTGGAATGTGTGTGTGTGTGTGTGTGTGTGTATGTGTGTGTGCCTGTGTGTGTCTGTGTGTGTCTCTGTGTATCTGTGTGCATGTGTGTGTCTATGTGTGTGTCTGTCTCTCTGTGTGTGTCTGTGTTTGTGTGTCTGTGTGTAAGTGTCTGTGTGTGTATGTGTGTGTGTGCCTGTGTGTATCTGTGTGTGTCTGTGTGTGTCTCTGTGTATCTGTGTGTATGTGTGTGTCTATGTGTGTGTGTGTCTGTGTGTATGTGTGTGTGTCTGTGTGTGTGTGTGTGTGTGTGTGTGTAGGTGTCTGTGTGTGTCTGTGTGTGTGTGTGTGTCGGGACTCTGCTGATTTCTGCAAAGTAAAGGGCAACGGGGCCACAGCAGTTTTGCAGTTTGAGCAGCGAGTGCAGGAAAAATGAAAACGACTGCGTTGAGTCTCGATGAATGCCTACAGTGTCTAAATACAACCTGCTATTGTGGTCTAGCTTTCTATATAAGACCTGTTGGCGAGACAGCACACAGACACGCACAGACACACACTGAGCTTCATGTACAATTGCAGGTCTAGTTGAACTCCTGTGGTTCTCGTCCACAGACATCAGTCAAATTTAAGAGTCTGGAGACAGAAGCAACTCCCCCAGCGTGCACACAGCTGGACAAGGCTGCCATTGAGCGCTATAGGAGAAACATTTTTTATAGTCACAGTGGTGAAAAATCAGACAGAAACAGCTACGTACAGTCAACCTCAGAGCTGATGAATGTCTTGCAAAGAAACGCTTAATAGAGACATTAATATATGACCAGAAATAACAGATTTTATGGAGGCCTTTGTACATTTGTTGGGCTCCTTCAGACTAATAAAGAAGGAGCAATATTTCCTTTTTTTTTTTTTTTTAGATACATTTTATTTTACAGTTTTCAGTTATGTAAAACAGAAAAACAAAGGCCCAGATATGTGTAACAACTAATTAATTAATTAACTAGCCATTCAAAGACAAAAAGAGATGCAGAGGCAGAGGACAGTTACTGAATATTTCCTATTTTTAATCAAATTCTTTAGATGTCACAGTCTCATAGATAGTACTAGTCCATGTTTGTTTTGGCCTGGGTTTGGATCGTGTCTTTGTGAGCACAAGAATGAACACTCAGACCAACAAACTTTTGCACACACACGCTATATCCACACTGAAGCCACTAATCGACGCCATGGAGAACAAAAAACATCCTGCCTGTTAAAGACGGGGAGAAAATGTGCATGTGTGCATCTGCGATGACATTTTTAGATCCCAAGGACAGTGCGTTTCCTCTCCTGCTTTCTATTGTTCCTGCAGCTACAGTGATCCTCTGGGAGCAGAACAACCAACAGGACTGACGAGCAGCAGCCAATAGCAGGACAGGACACAGAGGCCCGAGGCTGATGGGAAATAAAGTCTGTCCTCTTTTGCATTGCAGTCTCTATGGAGATTTAAAGTATAACTAACCCTCTGCTTCTTCATGAGGACGACTGTGATCATGAGCTGTGAAGGACAAATGGTTTTGACCATGTTCAGGAGGTGGTTCAATAGATCAGATGTGCTCTAGTTGGGATGAAAACTGAAAAGTACTGACCTCCAATAGTACCTTTCCCTGTTTTATGGAATCTCATGATATGCCTTAACTTTGAAAAGATGTGCTCCAAATCACATAAAACCCCTGTGGAGTCCCTGCTGCTCTGCTGGTTGTTTCTAAATGTAACTGAAAGTGACCAAGCACATCATCACACATCAGCCACATCTTTCAACTCCTGTTAAAACCATCAATAGGAAGGCATTTATGGATTCTTAAATATCGTTCTGAGTTTATTGATTCTTGATGTTTCTGTAATTTTTTAATCTTCTGTCCTTTGTTCATGCTAACTTCTCTTTTTCTGCTTGTTAAGAAAAACAGTAAAGTCTTTTTTTTTTTAATCTTTAGAATTATTAAAAAAAAAAAAATAGTGCAACTGATACAAACATCTTTGCTGCCCTCTGCAGGATCACCTACAGACACAAAACATAGCAAAGAGCATGTGTGTCATTTAGCTTAAATGAACATATGTGAAGCCTCTATTAATACCACTTTCTTTTTTTTTTTTTTTTACCCATCCTGGGTATGTTTTTTTTTTTTTTAATTATGATGCAATTAATTCATTACATCTAATAAAAAAAAATGATACATTTCTTAACCTGGGTTAAACCATGTTTTAATATTAAAATAACCTATTTGGTAAAACTCTATAATGTGGTTTGAACGAGCAGAAATAAAAGATGTTCCTTTTTTTATGTATATGTATCACTTATGTTCAGAACATTCTTTCTTTCTAAATTTAGATGAGCCTATTTACTACATTTGCCATATTTATGCTCTGCTCTCAACAGAAATCTATTGTTTTCCATTTCTTCCCAGTGTTATTGTCTTGTGTGCGTATTCGATTAGTTTCTGTGTAATGTATTAACTCTAACAGTTTGCTCTACAAGTTCTGGTTTTGCAGGACTTCTGTGAAGTCTTGCCGGTCGTCTAACTATTTTGCCATTTGCTGGCAGGGTTCTTCAACCATAGGAAAAACAGGTTGTACCTAAGATTTCCAATCATGCATAACTGCAAGTTTCCAATTGTTTTTTTTTTTTTGCTCTTCGGACACTTTCATTGATGCTGTGTGCACAATAACTTGGAATAGCTTGAATCTAGCACCAGAAATACATCTGATCAGTGTTGAGACATTCTAAGGGCTGGACCAAATCAGAGTATGAAAGTACTTCTCTTACATTCTCCAGGTAGTAGATGTTTACCATGAATGAAGAATAGGTTACATTCAAAGTGGCACAGCCGTCAGTGTTAAAGAATCAGACAGAGGAGGAGTTTCATTATTTAAAAAAATGTATTTGTATGTACTTACATACTGGTGTCAAAACAGTATGCACCAAAAATGTCACATTGACTCACAGTTACAAAGAAAAACCCATCTTCTTTTTCCTCAATTAGTTAAAGTATTGAAAAACTATGTACAGAAAAAAGGGCATGGTGACAAGATAGAATACGAGAAACAGACGGACAGTCACACAGTATGGTTTACATGAGGCTTCTGCAAATAAAGAAAAACAGTCTGAACAGTTACACTCTGAACTTTAAATTGGGTTTCCACTCAAAAAATAACTGTGATGCATCCTCTCCACAGTCCAATGTCAGGGTGTTTTCAGAATGTGCTCACAAGGACTTAAAAAACAAAACAAAAAACACCCAAGGACTGACTCGTCAAAAAATTAAACAAATGCTGAGTGGAAATGCTCTTTACTTAAAACATATTCTTAAAAAGGTGTTGGGAGTGAAAATCATGGAACAGCTGGGTGGAGTTCTTTAGAGCCCTGGAGCCAGACTGTGGTGGATCAGTCCAGGCTTCCTGCTGCTGCAGTGCAGTGTCTGTGGATGGACACTTAGAGACGCCATTTCCCTCTATTTTACAGATGAAAGGTAAACTAGCCCCCAAAACCCTGGCATTTTCTCTTATAAACCATCTGGAAATTTACAGAGACCAGTGAAGAAAAAACACAAAGCAGGAATGAAGAGAAAATTGATGATCAATCGCGATGTTTTGGGTGCTCCGTTACAAGGGAGAAAAAAAAAGAAAAAAAAGAAAATGCTTAATATGACCCTCATTTGTTAGATTATAAGATGATGGCCATGGGTCAAAAATCAAAATGGCAAACTAGAGCAATTGGACTACACATGCTCCTGCATCCTTAAGTTCCTCCTGTTGGAGGGTGGAGTCTAAATCCCACAAACTCTGGGAGCATTAAACAGAGGGAACCTGAAACAGGTGCCGACACATTCAGTGCAATGCTAGACAAACGCACATTCCCACTGCATTGTGATGTAACTTTAATTTTAGATGAGACGGTGTCTATTCTCATTTGTAACGAGACAAGACACATTTTATCTTTGTCTTATAACTATGCAATGCCAGTTTAGCTGCAGTTGTATCTGGTCCGTTCAGCAAATGTAAGTGTGTGAAATGGTGCTTACAAAGAAATGTATAACATTTATGGCACTTTGTTGGGATGCAATGACTACAGCATCATTTTGGGCACAACACCCACAGAGTATTGTGCAGTTTCAAGTTGAAAATGAAACATGTGCACACTTTAAAACAGAACTGCAGTGAACATGACTGACACTGAAAAATGTGCACAGCCTTGACACGTTGGTCACTACATCAGAAATTCTCAAAGGGAATCTGAACAGATCAACAGTCACATGGGATTTGATTTTAACAGAATGCACTGTGTCTGCAGAAACGATGAGCCATCTCTGATGTGCATTTAGAAACACACACCAGTCTCTGCTGCCTAAAGTTTTCTTCTACATCTTCACTCTAGTAACAAATGATGTACCATTTATCCTCTCCAGAGTTTACAAAGTAGAACCGTGTTGAGCTTCATTCTACAGGTAAGAAGGAAACATTTAAAGGGGTATTGGAGGGAAAAATAAAAAATGTATATATTTACACTCATGATCTTGGTTCAGTGATCTGAGTATATGTATAGAATTTGTGAATTCTCATGTAGGATGACTTTAATGTTTGTGAGGTAAGAATCTAATTTTGAACAGAATGTGTCTCTGGTGTATCTGTGATGGCCTGGGACCAGCTGCTCCTCCTGTGAGTTTTTCCTGTAGCCTTAATCACACTTTGTCTTTTTGCTGTCGTTTCCATTCTTCTCCATCTCCTTCCCTTCTGCCTCATCTGGGTGCTTCCTCTTCTTTGTGTCATCTGACTGACTTTGAGTAGAGTGAGGCCTGAAGGTGATGATGATACAGGTCATGTTGTCGCATCCAGTTCCATCTCCAGACGTGTCAGGGGCCAAGCAGTGGTCCAGCAGCTGCCATGAGGACACACAGGATTTGAAATTAAAGACATATGAATGTAGGGACGAGGACGTGGCCCAAACCTTCAACCATGGCTTGTAGTTCAAACACTGCATGAGGATTAATTTAGTTTGGGACTTCAAAATAAACTAAAACTATATGCATAAATGAGACTTTATTTAAAAACAACACTTAAAACAAGACGGTAAAGCTAATATTCTTTCCATTCAAACCATTATGATTCCCAATTTTAAGAGCCAATACATTATCACATCAGCAAATACCATGTGTGAGTGTATTTGTTGCAGTGATTGAATGTGATCTGTAACTTATTTAGATTCTGCTCAGTTTCTCACTGTATTTAAAGTAGACCAACAACTCTCACATCATACATCCTTTTCTCACAAGGTGAAAAATAACTTTATAACCAATAATT
Source organism: Maxillicosta whitleyi (assembly GCA_029822895.1). Classification (NCBI taxonomy): domain Eukaryota; kingdom Metazoa; phylum Chordata; class Actinopteri; order Perciformes; family Neosebastidae; genus Maxillicosta; species Maxillicosta whitleyi. The sequence continues at coordinate 2,183,929 of JAPSES010000001.1, forward strand.
TTCTGAATGAAAATGATGGTGGAAACATCCTTGACACATGGAGCAGCACAATTTAATTACCACCAAAACAAAGGCGCTCTGAGACAGTTACTATGCAAAACCACAAATACCACAGTAGGAAAATATTGTATGTAATAAAATTGAAATGAATTTTTTTTTTTTAGTAATAAAACATGCTCTTATCTTTCATGTAATCTCATTTGTGTTTCCAACAAATTAGCTGTTGAAAAAAACCTTTCACATTCCCAGGAATACTTGAGGGGCTGAGTAGTGATGAACACTGATTGGTGGAACACATTAGCAGTGTTCCACTTACATTCACCTACAATGTTCAAGCTACTGTGTGGCTGCAAACATTTTTGTTCCCTTTCAAAAAACCTTCAGTTCTTTTGTGTTTTGATCATTTGGAAAATGGTACAAAAGACGAGAAGACACAAGAAGTGAACAGACGACAAAGTCCATTTATCAAATACTCTCAAAAGAAATTCAGTAGGACTTTGAATTAACTTGAAATGACAGAGGCTTATTTGAAAAAGTCTTCCAGAACTTTGAGGTACAGTGGAAACACAAAACAGACTACCAGGAATTCTTTTACCCAGATAAAAAAATTCCTAGTAATAACAGTTCCTGGAAATTGGCTTTAACTTTTATTAAAAATCAAAAGGGTTGTTGATAATTATTCAGTGATCAACATCTGTGTTCTTCCAACGTTTACTTTTGGTACACTTTGTTCAGTTGATAATGGGATATGGATCCGACTGTTGTAATATGTTTATCACTTTGTGTAGAGTGTGTCTGTATCAGCTGTTCTCTCACCTCTTCCACTATGGATGACAGAGGCCTGGCTTTACCACTCTGGTCTGGTTTGATCCTTTCACTGATGAAGTCCACTACTTCCTGACTGCTCAACACATTCCTGCACACACATTAAAATGACAGGAATGAAGGGGAGAGAAGAGGATAGACTAGCAGAATAAATGAAACAAACATGAAATTGCAACACAGGCACAACTTTAGGTACCACTACTACCCACCAGATGCCATCGCAGGCAATGACCATGAAGTCGTGTTCCTCGTTAAGCGTCAGAACTTTAACGTCTGGCATTGCAGAAATCATCTGCTCTTCTGGAGGCAGAGCCTTGTTCCTCTTGTAGAAATGGTCACCTACGAATCAAAGTCCACTTTAAAAGCTCTCTTCTGTCAGATAATAAGTGTCTATTTTTACTCTAATATTAGCACTTTAACTGCTAAGCATCAAATTGTTATTTTATACAACTCCATGTATTGAAAGTTTCTGTGGGGACATCTTCTCAACAGGTTGCTGCAAAGTATTTATTTTTTTAAAAAGTTGCTGGTGTTTCAACTAATGTCTAGAAACCAATGGTACCAACCAAAACATTTCAAGTATGTATTATCAGATAAATACCAATAGCTCTGGACAGGTTCAGTCCACCATTGACTCGACCATCCATGGTCACTTTCCCTCCAGCATTCTTGATTCGAGCTAGTTCCACCTCGTCCTCTGGCTTGTGATCGTACGACATGTCCACAGCTTTACCTGCAGAACCACAGGAGATTCATCTTACTTTTGCTCCAATGCTCATTTTAATGTATCTTCTCAGAGCCATTGAGTTTATCTCTATAAAAGTTGATAAACTATTTACTACAGAGACAACAGCTACAACACAACCTCATCAAAATAAAGGTTTCCCGGTAAAATTGTAAATCTTTTCATATGATATTGTTTGTAGATTTGTTCATCAGTTAAATTATATTGTCATGATATGAGTGTGTGATAAACACATTGCAGACAAAACACAATAAAGTAAATGAATTCATTTGCACTCAGCACACAACCATTTGACCCATCAGATCAAGTCCCAGGCTCTTTGACCGCTACAGTAAAGATTAATTGGTATTAGTTTGGTGCCGAGGTTGAGGTTTAGTTGACGTATTTCGCAAACCATCACTGCAATAATGATAATGATACTTTACCCTCTATCACACAGTCCTGGTACCAGCATACTTTTGATTTGCTGGTTCATAAACTGAAACAGTAGATGAAGCATAATACATCATAAACACTGAAAGAAAACAGAACAGGGCTGCTACACAATTTATATTTTACGTTTCCAGAATTCCCAGTAGAATTTCAGATTATGAAAGATGGCTATTTCTATTAATAAAGGGTTTTAGCATCCAGCTGTTTACAAGCATGTTAGATTCATTATGGATGACATTCTGTTGCCAAATAATTGCCAGAAGATTATCTTTGGGAGCTGCAGCTCATACTAATTAATTAGCATCAAATCCTGGATGCCATTCCACGCATCAGCTCACTTTTCAGCCTTGTTCTGCTTTCCAGTTTGTTCTTATGTGCTTTGCCTCCTCCAAAGCCCAGGAAAAATACTCTGTGTAATCAGTTTATTTCAAAATTCTGTATTGTATATTTTAGAGAACAGAAGAGAGGCAAAAGCCTGTAGATACATGATCCCATTCTTGTTTTTTTCCTATATTTGTCCTGACTTTCAAATTAATTCCCATACTTTTCCATGGTGTTTATGAACTCGTATGAGGTGGTCATGGATAGCCATTTAATATGAAGCATATGAAGTGCAAAGGAAATGAAAAGGGTATAACATACCGTGCTCAGAAACCACACAGCGAGAGTCTCCAGCATTGGCTACGATCAGTTGCTTCCCTCGGATCAGAGCCACCACAGCTGTAGTGCCGCTGTCTGAGCCAGGCTGCAGAAACAAACATGCAAGGTGTGAGACGCTGTGAAAAACTCAGACACATCAGAGTACAAATGACCTGCACTCTTTCCATGCAACAAGACAAACAATCTAAATCCCTTATGACAGTCCTGTGGGGTGTATTCCAAGCCACAACTGGAACTCAGTTTCAGACACTTTCTTGAAGAGAAAAAAATTTTGGGCCACCACTACTACTTCCATTTACATGTCATCACAAATCATTTCATTTGGCGTCTGCTTCATCACAGCCATCTGCAGGTTGGCTGAACATTATAACTATGCTCTTCAAATGTCCATTAATTACCTCCATTTCAAATGACAAGCAACATTTTTACAAACCTTAGAGGCAAAGTTACATTAAATCTTCATGCTTTCCAGACTAAAAGAGATCTTTCAGTATAACTGTCATACACACCTCCTCCTTGCCATCCATTCCAGGTAGACACATTTCCTCCTCATCTTCCTCCTCAGAGTCTTCCTCTCCCTCTTCTGTGTCTTCCTCTTCTTCTAACTCACTGCTATCACCTTCTTCATCTTCACTGCCATCCTTGAAAATAGTAATAAGAATGTTTTTTAAGCACACAGGATTTGACAGACAACAAACATGGGAGATAATGAAACATTACACACACACACACAATGTCATGTTTTACATTCAGGCTTTTTGCTTCCTTGTGTTTTCTTACTAATATACTGATTGAAGGCCAAGCCTTTATCTCTCTCTCACCTCCTCATCGCTGCCCTCCTCCTCTTCCCCCTCCTCAGATTCCTCGCTGTCATCAAAAAATCTGGACTTTGAATCTCCAGAAGCTTTAGGAGACAAAGAAGAGCAGGAAGGACCCGCATCTCCTTCTGGCTTACCAGCCTTCTCCTCTCCATTGGAGCTTCCAGACTCCCTGGCTGCTGTGAAGGAGAAATGTGACCAATATGAGGTGTTGGAAAAGACACAAAAAATTTATTTGTAGATACATCTGAATCTACACCTACCAATAAGGCTGTTCAGTCTAATCACTTTAGCAAAATGTAAAGTGTACTTGGTCAGAGCTTCATACCTGCATCAGTGCTTTCAGCTCCTCCTGTTCTTCGACAGGCTCGCAGCTTTGACCCACATGCAGTGCCTTCACTTCCCTTCACTTTTCCATTACTCTCTTCCTCCTCCATCTCCCCATTCAACCCCTCCTCCTTCCTCTGTCCTTCACCACCATCTTCTCCAGTAGCATCAGGGTGTGGGCAGGACACCTTCTTAGCAGCCGCACTGAAGAGGAAACAGTGAGTGATCAACTAAATGGTTAAACAGCCCCGATCCACATGACTCAACTCATTTCATTTTACATAATCAAAAACCTGGACTGACTGAGGCCCTGGTTGAGATTGAGGTTTCATGTTAAAGATGTATGAATGTAAATTCATTTACGTACACATTTCATACAATGCTGCAAAAAATAAATATATACATTATTAATTTAATTTTCCTAATTTTCTCTGTTCAGGACTACATTAGATCAAATTTGTCTTTTGTGTTGTTCTGTTACTGAGACATTAGGCTTTCTACCTTTTTTTGTTTGAAATGTATAGTGTTAGTGGAAATAAATTACTTTCTAAGAAATTCTAAATAATTTGTAGCAGCTAAATAGTCCCAATCTGAAGTCAAAACATTAGATTGTTCAAATACCTGATGGCGGCAGCATGTTTGACTGCGTTGCGGTTCTGGCCATAGCGCACCAGCAGCTCCTCAATGGTCATGGTGGCCTCCTCGTGAAGCAGAGCTGCCTCCTCTGTGTCCACTGTAAAGACAGAAAAGAACAAAGGAAAGTGTCAGCCATTTTGAAGAGTCCTCCATAATCTCGTCAAGAAGTCCCCTTTTATGACAGCTTGGTCTGTTTACACTCAGCCACACAAAGCTGGCATAATATTAGTGAAAGTTACATCAATTTAATGATGATGTTGTATGAATGGGATAAAAATACAGGCATACCAGTACTGCTTTCAAAACAGTATTAGTGAGTGATTTTGTCCTCTGGTCAGACAGACAGTGTAGTCTACACAAACTACAGACATTTTTAAGGGCAAAGACACACCAACCAGACTGCTGGTTGCTGCAACAAAAAGTAGCCCATCTGATCAATCGGCCATCTCCCCGAAGCAGTCAAAAGAGTGTGAAAAACACACCAAATCGATTATCGACTTAGGCGTATGTTCTCTGCTCGCAAGAAATGTACAACTGGAACATCTCCCTAGACCAAAACACAGAGCCCACCGTTGTCAGTCATTGTCAGCAGAGAGTATTGAGTAGGCAAGAACGGCTGTTGAACTTGTTGAACGAATGGCTAGTAATAAGAAGATACTGGTGTTGTCAGCTCCTGGGCTTCTTCTTAGGGTAGAAAGATGTCGCAGGCAAAAACTAAGGAGAAATCACACTATGCTAACAATGTTCACTTCATGGAATGAATGAAGTCCATAGGCAACACTGACACTCATTCAAATATGATATGAGTGGTGAATGTCCTTTTGCAGAGAATAATTGTGTGAAGTACCTTGGTAAAGCTGTATTCACATGTAAACTTCTCATTCACTAGTCAAAGGCTATCTCTCCACCAATCAGATTGGAACGAAGGGTAGTGCCTGATTACACATGTTGAATCGGCAGAAAAGAATGGTGATGGCATTAATAATGGCCGATCGTACAGAACACACCAAAAAGACTCATGTCACCACCCTTGCCAAATGACGCCCAACTGTCAAAAATTGGGTTAGTGTGTCTTCACCTTAAGAGCAGATTAGCTATTGACAGTTTCTTCAGGGTTTTCAAACCATTTGGTGGGTGTTACGTACATCAAAAGTCACAACCATACAATCTATGTTTTACACAGACAGGTGTTCCTCAAGTCAAGGATGGATAAAGCTACAACATAAAATTTTGAACAAAGTGCTATCCCAGTGATCTGGATCGTATTTTTCTTTGCTTAGAGCAATTTCAAGGAAGCTCGTATAGATTATGTGTGCTATACATACCTGTAGTAAATCCTAAACAAATGCAGCTCAACAAAAAAATGACCATTTTGTCAGTACAATAAGTGTTTAAATACAAGTAGGTTATCTCCTTAGGTAAAGCAAGTTTATTCATTGTATATGAAACACTGCATACACAAGGGTAATTCAATGTGCTTATACATATGTAAATGAATGGAACCTTTGCATTGGCAAACTCTGAACAGTCTTCCATCCATGGATGATCAGTTGTCTGACCTAGGAAGCACCCAACTAAGAAGGATCAGGTTAAAAAAAGAAGCATCCCTTTCTCACAAAGTCAGTATACCGGTATTGACAACAATCAACTTCTGCCAGTACTTCATTAAATGTTGTATTGGCACAAATTAAAGTCTATTCTTAGTGCAAACACACAAAACTACATTTTATTAAACCACAATTTAATACAGGATCTAAATATAACATGATAATCTTAACTGCAAAACGGTAGAATTTCCTCACAAGTGACACCAATAACAACTGCGCAACATTAATATTGATGTCAATGGTATACTTACAATCATCCTCCTCTGCCACCTTCTCAGTGGGTGGCTCCTCAGTGGGCCGCCCGGCAATCTGGATCAGCTCCTTGATTACTTCTTCTGTGGTTATTCTGCCATCAATAGCCAAGAAGGCATCCTCCAGTGCCTGGCAACAACATGGTCAAATATTTTCTTGTTCAAGTCAATCAGAAGAAGTAGATGAAACAAGACTTACAGACAGAAGTTTGAATTGTCGGTTTCTGAATGCTTTGAAACATTTGACACACTTTAACTGACAAGAATACAAGATAATCATGTAATTGCATAATCAAATTTCACCTAACATCCAAATGGCTGAGGACCTTTGATAAAAAAAGATCTCTGCATGGAAAGGGGTTGGGGGATGACAAAAAGGTGCATCTTGGTTATTGTGGCTTCTCACCTTTTGTAGTTTCCCATCTTTGTAGGTCTTCTGCTCCTTTATAATGTCAGGTAGGTACTTTGAACAATACAAGGCTACCTCTTCACCTAAAGGAAACATAAAAAGTTGTATGTTTCTCTGGAAAGGACAGCTCTAATGTACATGTGCAAAACAAATAATTAAAAGATAAAAGGGGTGGAGGAGTGAGTGAAACATTTCACAAAAATGACTAGATTGTAATAAAAAAAGTAATGCGGCGACAAATACAGCAACAATTAACTGAATGCTGGTTTTACCTCCATGTCCATCATACACAGCAAACATAGTGGTCTCCTCATCAAATTCTGGGATACAGTTGTGAGCATCCTGCAGCAAAGAAAAAAGATATTCAACATGACTGATAGTAAAATACGCAGATACTGGACCTTTATATTTTAGTAAATGGACATCTACGTATATCTGTGTAACCGATGATGAAAATGATTATTTTACTCTTCTTTGCAAATAGGGCTGTATGATACGATTTCTCCATAGCCAGCATGTGACTAAAAGTAGATAATCATTGTTTTTGTTGGTACATGAAGTGTTTTAGTGCATTAATTTGGACTCTTAATCATGAAATTAGCAGTAGGATAGCAGTTCCCCTGTTCTGTGAGGTGTTTTTACAAAGGCTTCATGGTGGCTTTGAACGCATCAATGTAACAGCTTCAATTCCCTGTTGGAAAAGACTGTCTGGCAGACAGTTAAAAGAGTGAAAACATTCTTATACTGGTTTTATTCTTTTTAAGATATGGCATTTATGCTGCTCATCCACATGCCAACTGCAGACTACGATACTTTAAAGATTTTACATTTTTTTCCCCCAAAATAACTTGTCAAAGATTTTGACCAAATTACTAATGATCTAATTTTGGCCTAGGGGCTGCCTCCTGAATACTGCATATATTGCCCATCAGCTGTATGTACATCATATATCATTACACTGTAGTCATTTTAAAAGTTAAAAAATAATCCCTTTAACTTTCTTGAAAGACACCAATGGATTTTTTTCTTGTCTTAGAATAGGACCTAATAGTGGAATCTTCATACTAGACAATAAATGAAGCGAATGGGACTCCGTTGAGCTGATAAAAGTCTGAGTCAGGGACAGCCCTACAAAACATTACCATTAACAAGTCACTTAGCCAAATGATCCACATCTACAATTAGTAGATAACTTTATGAACTGTGCAGCATCTTGTGAAGACACAGAGCACAATCAACAGCTATCTCTACATATTCCTGAAAGATGTGGTAAAGTAATGATATTATGGCTTGCTGTGAGTGAAAGATGGATTTCCTAAACCAATGTTGCTCACTGTTTGGAAACAGGGTATGGCAGATAAATGTACCTCTCACTGCATTCTCATCCAAACAAACCTGGTTGGTTAAAAATACCCCAGACTCCTGTTTTGTCGCCATTTTAAACTTAGGAAACAATTTGTCTTTGTTGCCTGTAGGAAGCTGAGTTAACACGATTGTCTTTGATCTGGTCATTCTTTTTCCGTCTCACCTCCATGGAAACACGCCACCCTTGCATGGCAGAGAAGCCGTAGCTCATGTTGCTGTTGCCGCCATCGGAGGAGGTCTTGGATGTGTTAGGTTGCGACAGATAAGCCCCCATGGTTGTTGGTTACTATGGCTTTAAACCTGGTGAGAAAAAACACACCGACAAAATGCCATATTTTAGTTCTGCGTAAAATAACATGTATGCCACAATTAAACCGCGTTAACCAAATTGGATAGTTACGGTTGTTAGCTAGCTAATGTTAGCAACACAACAACAAAAAGTGAATGCATCGGCTAGCTAACATCAGCATGCTAACAGGAGCAAACCCGGCTAAACTTCCATTGTAACCTATGCACCGCCATGAGCGGCTGCGCAGTTGGACAAAGATCAAACACACACCGCCGAGGGCAACTTTACCTGTCTGACAGAGCAGGATGAACTTATAAACGGGTACAAAGGAGAGGAATTCACATAGGACTTATTGCACGTGTGGAAGCAAAAGCCGCTATCAACACAGACAAACTAGAGAGAAGAGGAGCCGTGGAGGAAGTAGGCATACGGCGCATGTCCCTTTCCTTCGAACAAGGGGGCGTGTCCAGCTCGAACGTCACACGTCACGTTACATACTGCGTGGTAACGGAATTTCATGGGTTAAAGTCATGCCTGGAAAAAGCACCTTATCCAACTTTAACATTAATTTTAAAAATAAAAATAGGGCACTTTGATGCCATATTATTCTATCTTGTTATTTTAAAAAAATATATCACTAACCTTGTGCATTTTGTATCTTATCTTATCTTATCCAAATGAAAGAATCTGAAGAGTAATTTTGTTTTAATACCAAGCTTGGCATTGTTTTTATCACTAGATTTCTACAAAGAAATTTTATAGTGATTAAAGTGATAGTTCGGAATTTTTGACATTGGGTCTCATTTCCGAGTCAGCCCGAGTGTAGCAAATGTGTAGTTTATTTATTTT
>JAPSES010000001.1:2234554-2257437 GCA_029822895.1 Maxillicosta whitleyi
TAGATAGATAGATAGATAGATAGATAGATAGATAGATAGATAGATAGATAGATAGATAGATAGATAGATAGATAAGAGCTGTGCCTGTTGCATCCTGTGCTGATTATAATGATAATAAAGGATGACTCATGTGTCCTGGCTGTGGTTTGATGGATAAGTATCTCCCCAGCAACATCAGCACTGTAATGTCAGAAACATGAGATTCATGGTCCTCCCCTCCCCATTTTAGTCACAAAGACCTATGGCAGCCCACCTACCGACCCAGTGTCTAGCAAGTAGTAGTACTAGTGAAACAGATGTAACTTGTACATTTTTATAATGAAATAGCATAATGCTGTGACACCCAATCAGTAACCCTGGTCTGTAATCTTTAATTTTTTCCCCGTGTATGGCCTAAATCTGTTAATTCAAGTCCATCCAGTAAAATATTTTTTTTTAAAAAATGAATAAATAATTAAAATAATTTAAAGCTTTGTTATCATGTTGATATTCTTATTTTACCATGCAATGAAAAGTCGGATTATGAGAAAAAACAAACAAAACCGCTGTATTTTGAATAAATGACACACTGCCTGCACCCTGATATCTCTGCCCTGTGGCCCCCTTGGGGTCCTTGGCCTTTAGTTTGAGAACCAGTGGCCTCCAGCAGCAGGATTAGCCAGGCCAGCTGCCCAGAGAGACCCTGGGCTCTGGACGCTGACACCAGGCCTGACCCCAAGGTGGCTGCTATCAGGGAGACCGAGGGGATTTGGGCAGCACTTGGTGTGTGTGTGTTGTTCATTCAGTTGGACAACTGTTGAGCCAGTACAGATTTGGGCAGCGGTGTGCTTTGTATGTGTGTGCGTGCTTGTATGGTCAATTCTTTCCGGGGGTTAACTGCTGATCCAGTACAAATGGGAGGTGTTGGGGGTAGGGCAGCAGTGTGCTCCTGGAACATCTGCCTCTGTTTCTCCTGAGTCAAGCTTTGCTCAGGAGAGAGGAGGGGGATGTGAGAGGGGCGCGGTGGTTCAGAGGGGAGGAGATGGAAGAGGAGAAGGAAGAGTCAGTGTAGGAGGAGGAAGAGGTTGAAAGGACCCAACATGAATAGGCAACAAATCTACACACTCACTGCTACACAAATCCCTTCACTTCACTGGTATTTTATGTATAGAAAAGGAGGATGTTGTAAAGTTTCTGTTCATATGTTGTACAATCAGGTGTATATTGTGTAAATCATGTTTTATTTGGTGGAAAGTTGCAATATTGGTTGATTCCTCTTCAGTCAGAACTTCAGACAGGTGAAAATTTAAATAACAGCGCAAATACATTTTTGTAGAATGCTTTGAATCAGAATGAGTTTTACTATCAGGCCTAAGTATTTGGTTGTCATAAAATCTCCTTAATGGTCAGTTATCAAAGAGTTAGATTAAGACTTATGCATTCATATTTTAGGCTGTTATCTATGTAACAGTGAATATGCACTTAAGATGGGGGTGATGTAGGGGACAGAAATAAGCTACACGGGTGATAGATTTATTCTGTAGTCAGAGATTTATATTTATAGAGGTCTGACCAGCTGACAAATTAAATGAAAATAAGTGATGGGAGTGGTCTCCTGAATGACAACACTATGATCCACAGGGTATGAGGTGTTTGTGAATGTATTGATCAAAATTATGTGAATTGTATGTTATAGTCTCCACAGTTACTAGATCCCAATTGAACCAAATACCTATCTGAGTGCTGCCCACCAAAACACCAAATGAGGCAACATGTTTTGTCGGAACAGTATTCATCCATCTTATAGAGTTCACAGTCTAGAAAATCAATGTTAAGCAGTATGGAAACTGTCCTGACCACATGGTGGTTGATAATTTTTTCCCTTTATTTTGGCACTGGTCTGTATATAACACAATGTGAGCAGAAATTATGTCTGAAGAAGGTAAGGATAAATGTACTGAACAAATATATAATGGATAAAGTGTCTAAATTGTACAATAGCTGCCACTGTGAATTATAAGAAGAAAGTTAAAAAATTAAAAAAAAAAGCAGAAAATGCCCCCAGTTGACAGATATAAAACAATACAATCATAAATTGCTGACAATTATGTTCTGCATCTGCAGTTTTTATGGTGCAGTGTTATACTTTATTTAAGTTATTTTTCTTTTTTCCCTCTACATAAAGCAAAGTTGTACTTTATTAAAATGTTAACAGTACAAAATAGAATTGGTCATACAATATAAAATTGATATTGTCTTTATAGTGTATAATTATGTTGTATCATTAACCTGGATGGTTATTGTGTCAGTGTGAAAAATTGACAGGAAATACTAAACTAAATTATATTAAACTTTTATACACTTCCCTGTTTTTTTTTCCTGTCTCCCCTACTGTGCTCTGTGTAAGATTATTGTGACGTGTACTGTGTTGCTATTGTGTCTTGTTCTTTGCACTGTTTTCATAAATATCACTTCAGTCTGATTATCTACGTAGTGATGCAGATCTTAACCTGAAGGTTTATTATCTGTTTCCTATAACAGTGGAAAACAAACAGTGACCATTGGAGCTTAGAAAACATCCCTCCAAGCTGTACAAAGGCAGTATTATCACCTGTTGTGCCACAGGTTGCAGCCAAATAAAGAACATACAGGCTGTAAAACCCTTTGACGCAAATTTAAGTTCTAATAACATTTCATCTTGGCATAATGAAGTACATTTTCTGTATGGTGAAGAAACTTGGTACCTGAAAGAGTAACTCAGTGATGTGTTTAATATTAATAATTACATTTATTTGTGTGCACACACAAGTAATTTCTTTGGTATCACTTCAGACTTTCTTGCTTTACTTCATCCCCCCCCCCCCCATGTGATTTATAGAAATGAAGAATATCAACTTCTCCTTCAGCCTCAACCTTTAAAACAGTAGTTCTAATCTTAAGTGCTTATGGGAAAAGGGTCTAGAATCAATGGGTCAAGTTCTGAATGAAAGCCTGTGCGATCTTTATGAATCGAGTGACAATAACTCTCCAGTGCAATGATCGGAGGCAGATTTACAGCACAGCCCCTCCCTCCTTGAAGATCAGTTGAGTGGGAGGGGTGGATTGTCTTCCCTATCCACAGAGCATCTGGCTGGGGAACGACAGATGCTGACAGCTGGACTGACAGCCAGCATATGTCCCTTTCTTTATCTGTGCTCAGCTCAGCTCGGACAATAGAGTGGAAGGGACGGGGATGCTTTGTTTTGAAGGTGGACCTAATAGCTTGTGACTCCAGAAAAGAGCCTCTATTCTCCTGAAGAGCAATTAGCTGCTCTCTGATCCTAGCCTGAAGAGTTTATAGGAGCTCTGCACCCACAAAAACCTCAATGGTCCATTCTTATTCATGCCCACTTCAGTATTTAGTTTAGTTTTTTCATTAAAGCAGTAGGTTATCAGTGTCATACACATATACGTACAGAAATAATGTATAATATATGACACACAGCCTTCCATGTCAAGAGTGACATTTTCATAAATGTTACCTATGAGATGATGTATATTATGTATATTATCATACAAATGTCCTCTGGATATATAAAGAGATAATATATATGAAGGAACAATTATAAAGTTTGCATATCTATATATATATATTATATTTTATGTGGGTTACATATGGTCTGTTAGTATGGTGGCATGCTCCATTTTCTACATGAAAACAAAAAACAGTTTTCACATATAAATTAGAATGTTGAAAAAGGAAAAAGTTAGACTTAAATAATTGAATATTGAAACATTGCAGTGAATGGCTGTTATAGTGAATTTCAATTTAAAAAAAAAAAAAAAAAGTCTCATAATTATTTCCAAAGCTGCACATTAGCACATCTGAACTGTTATTTTACAAACTAACAAAAAAATCATTTTTCTTCATCTGCAGTTTTTTTGCCTGATGACCTGAGCTAACTAATGCATGTAACTTAAGATAATGTGCCATCAAGGTCATCGCCAGTAGATAAGCTTTATGATTTTGTGTTAATACACTAACAATAGTGTTTACTTGTTAATTCGTTATTGTAATTGTATTCAATTTATTATTATTTTGTCGTATTTTTGCTGAATATAGTTTTTAACGATAGATAAATAAGATAATAAACGTACATACATGTATTCAGGATTTATCTATCAGCTGATCCACCCAGCACGTGTGCCTTGTTTGGCAACGTGATGACGCCACGCGTAGTTTACCGGAAATAATCTGCATACAATCCAGCAACATACTACTGAGATAAATGGTGCTCGGTTACGCAAAGGTTTCAAAGTAAGTTATCAGTTGTGTAATGGGGTGTCTCAGGGTAAAAATGCGTACACCCATAAGTCTTCGAATACGGGCTAATTTGTTTGCCAGTAGGGATAGAAACGCTGTTGAGAGACTGGAAGCTAAGCTAATTATTAGCACGAATGCTTGTGGTGGTCATTAGAAGTAATGACTGAAACCAGAAAAGCGTCATCACCCCGCAGTGTGCAAAAATAACATACACAGTAAACGTTTGTTGAAAATACACACCTTTAGAAATACGTCGAATTAAAATGACATGCTTGCACCTTGATAACATTAACGTATGAGTTAGCGACTTCCACATGCGTCCTCTCACTTGTGTGTTTCTTCTCTGTAGAGATGGGAGTGAAGGGTTTGCAGTCCTTCTTGGAACGCTGCTGTCCACAAGCCTGTGTCAATGTGAACCTGAGGGAAATGGCCAGACAGCACGCAAGCTGCACAAACACATCCAGCCCGTCCAGTTCAGTACAATTCAATTGATTTTACCTTGTAAATATTTGTTGCTTCATGTTACACTTCTATTTTTCAGAAGTTAAGCATTCCTAAGTTTCTTCCATTATGAATGAATCAATTACTCCAGGTAATGCTATCTGCGGCTGCTTTTAGGTGTTTGCTATATTGTAATAAATAAATCAATACAGTGATATTTGTCCTTTGCCAATACTGAGATTAGATCTGGGGGGTCAACTATTTACATTTTATAACAGACAAGGTTTCTTATTTAAATTATTGACTCTTATTACAATCATTGTATCTGTCAAAATAATCACAATATGCCTTAGTTTGCACATCTTTTTCCCTAATAGTATTTAATATTCATTTGTAGTCTGAATATAATACTCACGTTTGGCATGAAACAAGCACAGGATTTGTACAAGCTCATACTAAACATATAAAATGAACTCCATGCCAGCCAGTTCCTGATGATTATTAGCTTCATCAGCAGCATTAAGGACTTTCTTTGCGTGTTTGTGGGATGTGTGGAGATGCTTCTCTATATCATGCAATTCACTCTTTAAAAAGGTCCCACACTTGTTGTTGATGGGATGGCTTGCTTGCGACACTGGTACTCATGTAATGACTGGATTTCTGGAGGGCAGTGGAAGGAGTACATGGACATCCTGAAGAACTGGGTGCAAGCCTTTAACTCAGCAGGCATCAAACTGGTCTTCTTCTTTGATGGAGTAGTGGAAGAGAAAAAGAGACTGTCATGGGTGAGAAAGGAGGCTGTCAGCTTGTCGTTGTCTGATATTTTCTTTAAGGAATCTTTATTTTCCTTTAACACGATGTGTCAGAATGATATTTACATTGTTCATTAATTTATTATATAATATTACTGACTTACTAAATATTTTATTGATTTTGCAGTTTTACAAGATTACATGCAGTCAATATGTACAATATAACAATGCTAGAATATAACAGTGATAGTTATTGTAATGATAGTAATAAACACATCAAGCCTAAAGCATATACTTAAGACAAAAATGATCTAGCCCAAGCATGGGGCCCAGATTTTTGAAGTTTTACATTTTGGTGTTTTCTCAGCTGGCTCATTGTCATTGTTCCTCTGCTGTCCACAGGTTAAGAGGCGAAGGAGAGTGAATGGGGATATGTGTAAAATATTCAGTCATATCAAGGCCTGTGGAGACCAGCCAGGCAGAGAGCTTTATGGTTTTCCCCCTGGTCTCGCAACATTTACCAGTTTTGCTCTTAGGTAAGACACCCAAGAGCCCATAAAGCACCCATTGTGATGTAGTCTCAACAATGTATCTACAGTAAAGTACTCCACAGCATTAGATGTTTTATTTATTTATAAAGTTTTTGTCTTATTGTTGTTTAAACTTGCTTTCTCTTTCAGGACTTTGAAACAGGAGGTGTTTCTCTCAGTGACAGAGGCTGATTATGAGATCTCCAGCTATGCTCGTCTGCACGGTTGCATGGGTATTCTGGGACAGGACACAGACTTCATCATATATGACAGGTTTTTTGAAATTATGTTAATAATTTCTTCTTTATATTAGAGAAAAGTTATGAGTATAATCAGAGTCTCAACTATTTACGTAACTATATAAAACTAAGGTTTTTTTTTAATGGCCAGCTTATAAACCATGGAAAAATCAACAAATCTCACTAAAGCCTTTTAAAATTCTTATTCAGAGTCACTAACACACTAATTCATTTCAACAAGCGGACTTACTGAGTGAAAGCTGAAGTAATTAATTGATGTAGAGATTGATTGATTAGATTAGAGATTGTCTTTATTATCAAGTTATTAGGATGTAAAAAATGAGAGTAAAGTTTCTGTGTAATTTTGTTCTTTTGAAGTGCACCATACCTGTCTGTCTCAAAGCTACGGATGGACAGTCTCACCACTGTCCTGTACGACCGCCAGGCTTTCTGTCGAGCTGTTGGATTGGCTGTTTACCAGCTGCCATTACTGGCCTGTTTCCTAGGTAACGATATAGTGCCAGAACAGCGGATGCAACACATCAGGAACACTGCCATGACGACATACAGGTCTCTGCATTGTTTTACTTCCCAGATAATATTTATTGAAATTAAAATGTACTGATTTTAGTTAGTTATTGTGACTCACAGGAAGTAGTCTGTTGGAATAGACTTGCCATTGACCATATGTTTCAGTGTTCTCTTCCCCTTTTTACTGTCTTCCGTTACTAACTAAAACAACAACATCCTCTGAGGTGCAGCAATGCTTCAGTATTGCTAAGCTAAGAGTATCACATGTTGCACTATGTTACAGCTCAATACTTCGACATACAAAACAATACATTGCAGCTGTTATCATGGATAGAGGCAATTATGATCATTTCACTCAGTCCAGTTCAAACCAAAGATTCACAATGAGATAAGCTGCAACTTTTAAATACTTACAAAGTTGTGATCTATGATTTTATGAAATCTAACCAGTTCCAAAACAACAAGACGGTGTGTTGTGTTCATGGTAAACGTTCTGTACATCCTTTGTAACTGACTGCCTTTCATGCTCCTTTTGTAGCTGCTTATACCTTGTAGCACCTTTTAATATAAATGAAGTTGAGGATAGTGACCAATTTACCACCACTATTCTTGGAGTGAGTGTGTTGTTTAGAGGAGTAGGTGTCAATTTTAATGAGGAGAGAACATGGACTATTGAGACAGGGTTTGTCAGGGGAACAGCTGATAGTAACAGGAAAACTACAGTCCATAAATACTGTGACAACACACACCATATAGCATGACATTCTAAAACCAGCCACTGGTGTTTTGACTGCCTGAACTGCCATCATCTGGTGGCAAGTCAGTTCAGAGTTTTGCAACCTTTCCCTGTGACCTTCTAAAACAGTTCAATCACATTGTGATTCTTTAGTCTTAACTGGGCTTTAGCTGGTGAGTAAAAAAAAATAACCACCAACTGATTCTAATGTGGGCCATGTCCTAATGCCTGTTGCTAATGATAATGCATGGTACTGTATGTGTATTAGAATGGGTAAAATGCAGAGACCAAATTTCCCTTCCAAAACAATAAAGAGTTAACTGTTTAACCTTACCTGACAAATTAGAACTCTTGTTAATATGTAGTTATCTATTTAACCATACAACTACACATTTGTTTTAACAAAAACATTGAAATCTGCTATAGAATTGAAAATGAGATGAGAACATTGCATGATGGCTTTATTTTATTGTTTTATTCAAGTAATATGGTTTCTGTTCTACAGGCAGAGCAATCCCACACCTCACTCCGATGTTCCTCAGGGACAGATGCTGTCAGCTGTATGCCAGTTTGTGAGCTCATTGTGGAGCAGAGAAGATGAGAACAGTCTAATTCCTCCGTCTTTGACACTATCACCTTCAGACAGAGAGCTCATTGAGAGAGGAGTTTACTCCTACCTACTACCCAAACAAGAGGCTCGTCAGGGACTTGACATCATAACCCCACCTTCTGTTGCTGTTTTTGGGAAATATGTTAGTCCAGAAGTATTAAAAGTATGTTTTTGTTTCTACATATAGTAAGCATTTCCAGTTTTGAGAGTGCCAACTGCTAAATATGTTTTACCGTGTGGTTTTCCACCAGGCATGCAGGGAGAAGCATGTTGCAGCTCAGGGTTTCATGGTTTACTGTGTTGTGTCAGAGGGAGTGGTTGACTGTAGCAACAGTCTGGAGGATGCAGAGGACACTGAACTGCTGCCTCAGGCCCTCGTCTACAAGCGCTGCAGGCAGCACATCTATGGTCTGCTGCTGCTGCATGGCCCTGATGGTAGGACTGCAAACATACAGGAACTGCACAGACAAAGGCATATTTATGAACTGAAATAATTTAACAAAGCAATTTAACAACTGGAAAAACATATATAGGAGCTGTGCATGCAGTTACACACATGGAAAACTGGGTGAAATGTTTCTGGTCTGGTCTAAATGACCCTTGTTGAGTATCCTGTCTCCCTCAAATAGGACTGAAATATCAAGATTGCAGTTGTCCCCACACAATCTTCATACTGCAGCAGTTTTTTTTTTTTTTTTTTATGGTAAAATGTCACAATATACCATTAGAAATAAAGCAGTTTGACACTACAGAGTTGCATCAGTTTACATGTCATATCTCCAGATGTAAGAAACTAGGCTTGTTTGGTATATTTTAGCTTTATACTCTATCATTTCTTGCCATTTGTAAACATTCAGTTCCAAATGAAGGTAGAAAGTCTGTAGGAAAAACATTACATATGATTCATGGAGACCATGCACGTGTATACACCTATATACACATATGTAGAATATCTGTATAAAGTACAAGCATGACAGTGGAGTTTTTTATTTGTTGTATTATATGTCTTTCCTTAAAAAAGTCTCAAATGTTCTTTTATCAGTATTTTTTGTGTTTCCAGGCAGTACTGTTGATCCTCTGACAGTTAAAGAGTGGTTTGTTTACCCTGGAAACCCTCTGAATGAACCTGACCTGGTCCATCCAATCCCACTCAACCTGCAATGTAACACACCTACTTAATTTATTAATTATATTAATCCTTATTGTAATTGTGGTTAATTAATTGTATTGTCTCAGTACTTTAAAGACACTAATACATGAAGTTCTATCGATAATAAAATTCTACATGCTAAATGATAAAGCAGTAACATTAGCTTTTAAGAGATAAGTTACCTGATTGTGTATTTAGCATTTTGTTTCTGTGCACGTTTATTTATAGGCGATCATCTCAGCCTGGATCTACTATGGTTTGGCTCTGGTCCTGAAGTTTCTTCTCTACGTCTGGCATCGTTTCTTTCAATTTTGGACTGCCAGGATTTTTCTGAGTTGTATGGTGTTGTAGAAGATCATCTTCTAGCTGCTCTCTGTCTGATCACTTATATAGTCCTCCAGGTATTTTCATTTTTGTTTATTATCATACACTCATACATAGTAAAACAGCAGGTAACATAGGTGAATTGTCAAATTTAAATGAGGTATCCATATTTAGTTAAGGAAAATTAAATACAATTGAATCCTTTGTCTTTACTGAATATATAAGAAAGTGGTTTTAGGTAGTTTTTCTGTTTTTAAGCTGATCTGAGGTCAATTCCAATTGCACAAAACATCATAAGGCTAAATCTGAAGTCTGTTATTTATGTTATGTCTCTTGGTTTTTCTTGGACCACTTTTTATGTTTGGAAACATTATTGATTGCGTCAAATGTTCAATGTTCATTTTCCTTTTAAACATTTCAGAGACTGTAATCTCAGTGTATGAGGAGGTAAGCCACACCCGGTGATTAATGTAAACACAGAATGAAAGGCCAAATTTATTTAGTGACGTTTAACTTGCATGTTAGCTTTTGATTTGGAATTTGTATCACAACCATGGAACAATTATTCTGCTGTTTTGTCAACATCTGATGTGAAGTCAAACGTCACTTGTTGATGGTTTGTTCTGTGTTGTTTTGTAAGAGCTTGATGGGAGCCATTAACACCTGCTGAGCACTCAGGTTAGTCAGACACTGGTCTCAGCACTCTGTAACTCCATCCCCAATGTAAACAACTGTTCTGATAAATATTCAAGGTTTTGAATATTTTACAAACCAGAGGTTTTTTTTAAATCTGTATTTCATTTATATATTTATATATATATTTAGTCTTTGTAGTTAGTACTTTGGTTGCTTCCAGTGTTCCGATCCTTGTTTGGTGATTATAAAAGAAACACAGATTTGTCTTTGGGCTTTAAGCATTTTGCATTCACGTCATCTGTCTGAGCTGAAAACACAGCAGGGATCACAGGATCATTACACTTGGATAAAAACAAATGCGTCATTTTACTGAAGAGAAACACATATCACAAACATAGTTATCATCATTTCTAAACTCTGACATGAAAAGTGGTTGGTAATCCTGCCTGACAAACAAGGTTTTCGAAGAAAATAAGTAACAAAAAATCTTGTTTTAAGTTTACAGTAGTATGTATGTATAGTATGTGTCTGTTGGGGTCGGCAAATATATTTAAGTCTTCAGACAATAAATGGAAATTAATGTAACACAAGTGGATAAACAGTAGCTGCTTCTAACTCTGAAAAACCTGAAGAGTGTGCTTGAAAATAAAAAGTTTCAGTTTTTAGTGAGACATTTTTGTAATGATGTTTTACCACAGACCAGTCAGAGGGCTTTCAGACAGACTTTTGAAGAACACTGTTAGAGCATGTCATTAAAATGGATGAAGGCCCAACAGACAGACTGAAGAGCAGCTTGTTGGATGGACCTTTAGACGAGCAGACAATCAAAGATGAGCAGACGGGCAAACCGACAACAGTAGCTGTTGTTGTCTGATCACTGCTGCATTCACATTCCCTCCTCACTTGTCTATTTAAATCACTTCGACATTTGTTTGTTTTGGACACACAACTGGGCAGCCTTGTTTCTACATTCAGCATTGTTTCTTTCTCTGTTGAATTGTTGAACACAGAGGAGACAAAACAAACAACCCACACAGAAAACACACTGATATGTGATTGACTTGACTAAGTATACATAGTATTTTCCTCTGTGTTTGTATATTTGTGTGTATCTCATCAGGTACAGACGCTGTCTCAAGAGGACGTAGATGCGTACCTGAGTCAGGCTGTTTGTGTGACACAAAAATCCCCTCAGGAGCTGCAGCAAATCAAGGTCAGTCACACACACATATATTCTTCAATTATGAATACAGTTCTGAAATGGACAGATTTGTATACTTAAACCTCTGAATCTAATCATTGTTTTCATTTGATTATCACCCATATTATATAGCACCAAAAATGCATGAAGTTGGCCATAGTGCTGTGGGAATACTGTATTTACCACAGTTTACAGTAAGCTGAGTTCTTTTGTGGCAAACACAACTCACAAAATCCTTTCACCAATAGAACATGAAAACAGAAAATGTGGAGAAAACATAAATACACTTCTTAGTTGGAGTCCAGAGAAATTTTATTAATAACAGAATTCTCATAGACTATCAATCATAGTTAATATAATCAGATTCAGATGAAGTTTACTAATCCCTGGGAAGAAAAAAATATCTCCGTCAGCTCAAGAAAATAAAAATAAAAACAAAGTAGCAGAGTAGAGCAGAGCAGTAGAAAGTGAGATTTTGGGTCCGGGGAAACAAACCAATTAAAAGATCCTCAGAAATTTATTCGCAACAGAATTCCCATAAATCGTATTTGTTATATATTCAGGTTTAGATGAACAGAAAGTCATGCATCCTTCAGCTATGAATAAAAGTTTTTAAAGTGTGATGCTGATTCTGGAGAGTCACATCACAATATCACATGGGGATCAAGAAATTTAAATGCGCTCGAAAAACAGATCTATGACAATCATGGCAGCACAGTGAGGAACATCTCTGTGTCTTTCAGTGATGAATGAGTGCTTGTTCTCTGTGCCCGCACCACATGAAACACAGATGCGGAGGAGTTAATCTCTAAATCATCGAAGGTCCCCAGGTTATATTAGTCCCATGGCAGAAGGATCCAATACTTCTTCTACCACAATTTGCGGCAATGTCACTTCTCTTTCTGGGAACAATTTTACTGGTGCATGTTGTTTCAGCCCAAATACAGACAAAACTGTAATTGAAATCATCAGTGCACCAATAAACCTTGTGTCTCCACTGAGTCGTCAGTGAATTCAGCTGCGTTGACTTGTGAGCTCTCAGATTAAAAAAAAAAAAAATCAAAGAGTCAGCTGTGCGTTTTCATTCTCTGGGAAACGCCATGCTGTTTGCTGCCTTGTTGTAGCCCCATTTATTTTTACTGCTTAATTACCATACTTATGTCTAGTAATTTGTATTTTTGCTCTTCGTCTGTTTTCTACACAATAATTAGGGCTGGGCGTTGATTTGAATATGCTGTCTGGGAGAGGTTCAGGGCTCCCGGAGGGGGGTTAACTAGTGTGTGGATTAACTGAACACACATTAAAATACTCATGTACCCCAGATATGGGTCAAGAAAAAGTCAAGTTTGGGGTTGTGTGTGCTCATTCTTTCATGTGTGTTAAGATACAGATCCACACACACGCATCATCATCCACCTTACCAGTACAAACACACCCACACATTTCAAATCTCCTTTATTTCAGCAAAACACCACCTGAAAACAGTTTTAATGAAAATGTTCCTTAATTGGAATTGTGTGTGTTTATGTTTTTCAAGTGAAAATGAGTCACTGCGTTTGTGTATGTGTTCAGGGGAAAGGGGTTGTGGGTACATGTTTGGGATGCGTTACTTTCATTGCAACATTCTTCCCCTTGGGACTGTGATTGTGGCGTGTGTGTTACATTTTTGTGTGTGTGTATTTCTGAGTAACAGTTAGAGTGTGCTGGCGACAGTCGCCTGTCTGTCCTGGCTGACGCTCACCACATGGAGCTATTTACACCAACACACTCCGCCCCACTGGACACACACGCACACAGTCCCATGTGTGTTTGTCTTTGTCTTTCTCTCACTTTGTGTGTTCTCATTTTCTTCATCTTCTTGCACTGTACTACTTTCTCCTCTTCTGTCTCTCTTCACGTTACTCTTTATCTCTTTTTTTCCTGTTTCTTTTGTTGTTGTGTTTGTATACGCCTTCAGGCTTTTGTGTGTCTGTCCAGTGGTTCATTGTTTTCAGTAGGTGAAGCTGTGTTTGACTGGAAGCAGGTGGCAGGCAGAGCTGTATGTGTGTGTGTGTATGTCTCTGTGTGTACACACAATCACTGTTATCAGTAGTATCTGCAAGAGGACAGGTGAGAGCACACGCATTTATGGATAACATCTGCCTGACTGCTGTCGCTACGGTTGGCTTGCGCTCTGCTGCTGCTGCTGCTTCTTTTCTTTATTGTTCTGTTACATTTTCTTGTGGTCAAGATCTTTATCAACAAACAACATAAGACTGCATCTGTTTTGTAAAATTGCACAACCAGAAGCATTTGTATCTATTTGCTTAAAAACAGTGCAAATCAAATTACTTTACATCACGCATCATAATACCATAACATAAAACATTTGTTTGAATTTGTTTCTTCTTTTTTTGTCTTCTATTTCTATTAAGTCCAGTCATCAGAGGAAAATTTACAGTAAAACTACACAAAAAAATATCAAATTGACAATATACATGTGATATGATAACATATATAATACAAAAAACTCAGATGACGGTAAAAAAATCACACATTTGAGTTTATGGCAGAATTTCAGGTTTAGATTCCAGATGAAAGCAAAAGGGGGATTGGGTTAGTCAGTGAGGGTTTAATTTAGAGAAACAGCACTAAAAAAGATTCCTTTCTTTCATGGTCCAACCTTTGTAGGATGTAGTTGCCATGGTTAACTTTACAAAAAGTGGCCAAAAATGTATTTAGTATATGAATCACTATGAAAATGCAGTGTAAATATATGTCTTAATGGATTGTTTTCTCGCTTTGTGTCATATTCAACTGTATATTATTCATTTCTTAACATAAGATTTGTTGTAATGAACTAGTCTAAGGAAACGTTCACAGTTTCATTAGCAGCAGACAGTTTTTTCACATAGATCAATATTGGGATCAGTACTGACAGACAGCAAGTCTGACTTTTTTTTATAATCTGATGTCAGGGTCAGTGCTGAACATAGTAGTAGTGATAGTAGTTGTAGTAGGAAGTCCTGATTATTTTACCAGCCAAAAAGACAATTGTACCAGGTTATGACCCTACATATATTGAAGAAGCAGATGTGTCTCATCTGCTTTCAAATAATCTGAAGAATAAATCTCAACCTTCAATAGTTAACCCAAAGTCTTGAAACTAAATTAATAATACAAGATTTACTCTTTCGGTCATTAAATGAAACAATCTGCACTCCATTGATGGTGGGGGTCTGTGTGTGTGGTCTTTTTCATTGGGGGAGCTGATGATCTGGTCTTTGACTTGTTAAACTTTGAACTAAAGGAATTTATTGTCACATGTGGTGAAGTCAAGTGTGTATTGTTGGTGTTGTCGCCAAGTTGCGGCTGTGTCGTCTGCAAATTTAAAGGTCGCTGGTGACAGTAGATACAACATAGCATCAAGACGTAGATGTTCTGCCAACCAAATGCAAAACCAAACATTTTTCTTTCTTCGCTCTTTCTCAGCTGCCTTTCCTCTGCAGCCGAGCCGTGCAGCTGGGATCCCTGTACGTCCGAGGGCTGAGCCACCTGCTAGGTGCTAACTGTGCCAGTGGCTGTCCGCTGCCCAGCGCTGCCCTCATGCCTTGGCACAGCTTCGATGGACGGCTGTTCCACTCAAAGTACCTGCTGGCACATAGTGGAGCAGAGCAAACTGTGCTGCTGGACAGTGATGTGAGTGGAGACAGAAAAACAAAAAAGGCCAATGTGTGTGAATGTGGGAAAACTTTGAAGAGGGATTGCGACTACTGCTGTTATCATTTTATCACCCATGAAAAGCGGGTTTTCAAATCTTATGTCTTGTTTATTGCACAAAAGTAACATGTTTATTGTGTGGCTTTCTTTCAGTCATCCTGTGTGGCTCTGTTTCTCCGCTTGAGAGAGAAACTTACACAGACCTGCAGTAAAAATGGCAGAGTCCTGGAGTCCAAACCCAGACCCAACACTGCACAGCAACGTCATAGATCCACACCAGCACCCAGATACAGAGACAGACACACAGGTGAGATATTAGCCTGACTCATTTAACCTCTTAAACCCAGTACTCAGGGGGCAGCCAACAGTTCCATCCATGTTACTATGGTAATGCTACATGACACTAGCAATATACACATTCTATACATCCCTGTACCCAGAAGAACATCACCTAAAAGCTCAACTAATCTATTTTTAGAAAGCAGAACAGAATTCTCACACACCAAGCACTTAAATGAGCAAATGTCTAAAACAAGCTAACAGTCTAAGTATGTTATGAATAATTGGATATTCATTCAATTTTATTTGTAGTCGTATATCAAAATGATGTTGCCTCACTGGGCTTTATAGAATTAGTTGAATATGAAAATAAAAGATAGTCAAATAAAACAACAGACCGATGTGACAAACTTTACACCGCTAATGCTAACACGAAGCAGATCCAAGAGAATCAGTATTATTTCTCTGCCATTAAAGCTCTCTGAATGAACCAAAGAAGAACTATTTTCTGATCATAATTCAGTTTCATGTAAATGAAGCTTCTGTCATCAGTTAATTCATTGAAATGCTTCTGACCAGAACCAAATGGCCCAGGGCTTAATAGGTAGAAATATCCTGCTCTCTGCTTCATCTGATTGTCACAAAAATGTGATCAAATGAATAGAAACTGAAATCAAAAATATTGTATTATTATACTGCACTAACATGGAGTGTATATTCAAATTAAATTAGTTTCCATGTATCTAACTTCGTACCTGAACTGTGTCAGTGCAGTGGAACTCTTTCTTCATATTTGCCACCTGTGCTCTCAGTGTTTTATCATGGTCTGTGCCATGTGTGTTTCATCAAACAGAACAAACACAATCGAATCTATAAATATATATGTGGTTTTATTTCATTCTGAAAATTAAGCGGTTATGTCACATACTCTAGATCTGTTGAAATGGAATATGTGGTCAGTAAAATGAACATATATAGTACTTTTTATTTAGATTGAGATATTTTTTTGTATTGAAAGTGATTTATTCCCATTTATATTCGTCCTGTGCTCACCGTTTATTCTCTGTGGACATTGGCTCTGTGCTGTTTTGTTCACTATAATTATACTGACATTTAGGCCACGACTCTTTGGAAAAAATGTTTTTGATCTTGAGACCATCCTGGTTAAATAAAGGTCAGTGAGAAAAACGTTTTGACCTGAATTAAGAAATGTTATGCTGTTTCTAGGACACCCTGGTGGCCTGGTGGTTAGAACACTTAACATATAACCACAATGTCTTCAGTGTGATTCTTCTTGCACGTCAGACCTCTTTCTCTTTTTCTGTGTAGATTTATACAATAAACCAGGCGACACAAAGGCATATTATGATCCTGTGCTGAAGGTCAACAGGGTTATGGTTTTCACTCAGGTCTTTTTGCGTTGAAGACAATTAACTCATCAACAGATAAATCAATCTTTATGCAACATGTTGGATATATTGATTACATGTGTATCTGGAACCCTTTGTTTTTTTTACATGTATATTTAGATCCAAAAGTCTGCTGTTTGCCATGTAAACTTACAGTGTTAAAACAAACAACACTTCAGTCATTTCAATTTAAAAGCCCTCTATTGTTTGAGTTTTTATTGTGAAACATGTTACAGCTGCCTTTCCCAGGGGCAAAACACGGATTATACAAAATACACAGGACCAGGATGAAATTGACATAAAAGACAAAAACAATGCAATAATATGAAAAAGGGTTAAAAAAAAAAAAAAGAAAAAAACCTATCAACCTTCAGAGACATTGAATTGTCATGTTTGAATATATTACCATTTGTTTTGTTGAAGTTTTTCTTTCATGTCAAATGATTGTTGGTCTAATCTTGCTATCTGTGACTGGTAATCCAACATTCTAGCAAAGTGCAGTTTACTCAGCAGTGTTTTGAAAAAGAAAAACAAATCTGTTGATTTAGAGTATTTTGTGATCAGATCCTAAAGAGACATGGCTGTCATCTTTTGGGTCTTGATGTGAAAAACACTGCACCACAGCAGAATCTGTCACATCATCAAACAGACCAAAATCCATTTATAAATGTTTAAGGTTCCTTTCTGTATAGCTCAGGTAAATGTTCATGTTGATGAGTAAGTCTTCTTAATTGATCACAGCCCAGCATTACTGTTGTCTTAAACTGTCTGAGTCTGAATTCCCTTCATTTTGAGTGACTGTAACTCAGCTTCATTATGCAGTTATGTCAGTGAAGTGATGAACATACATCCTACCCACACTGTGAATCTCTACATGAACACTTGAAGATGCTTTGCATCAGTAACGTTACAGATCGGCCTTTTGTCCATGTTTGTAACCCTTTATTCATTACTTATACTTATTACAGCTAAGTCACCATATTTTAATGCTATTATAGGCACTAGTGTCAGGTCTATCCAGTTTCCTAAATTGTTTAAAGTCCACTAATCTGAATTTTAGACCTAAAAATCCTCTAATATGATTATGACAGGTTTTATAAATGTAGTAATATTAAGGTTAATTTGCTGTATTATCTCTATAGGGAGGTTTGGTCTTTGCATTTTACTCATTCTATCACACATGCAGTACCTAGCAATTAGCATTAGCATTAATGCTTACCATGTTAAGAGCGTGAGCTGCCATTAAAAAGGCGTTCAGAGACCAGCTCCAGATTTTCATTAGTACTGTGGTTAGGAACACTGACAGCAGAATTAACCTATATGTACATGTTTGTAATGGTAGGAAAATCCATGTGGCCAGGACAGAACAGGTGAACTCAAGACAGATGGACTCAGGTTCAACTGAGAATTGAACCCAGTACCTTCTTGCCACCAGTTGTGATGTATAGTAGTTGATGGACATCCAGAACATCTTGTGTAAGAAAAGTTATCTGGGACACCTGAAAAACGTTTACAAAAGTGTGTAAAGAGCTGCCAGTAAACACTTCCTACGAGCTAGTTTAGTTCTATATTCACAGCAGGAGCGTTAGTAAAATCCTGCCCCAGTACGACAAGAAGAGAAATTAATTCAATCACATTTAAAATGATCGCTAAAAGGTTTTTAAAGGCTGTAGATTTAGCTAGTTCAAACCATAAGTTTGTCCGTGTTTTTGTAGCCCAGCTTTGTTTCTGTTCAACAATGACCAAAAGCTGCAGGCGCCTCAAGTGACAGGCACAAACTGAACCTCCTCACATCACATACTGATGAAAATACTCCTGGAGCCAAAAGGAGAAGCAGCATTTTAATCTGACAGTTGATCTGTGGTTGTAGTTCTCTGGTGCCCCTCACAGAACCACATTACCCAGAGGGCCGTGCTGTAACGAGCTCCATGTGTGCTGTGGCCTTACGCATACCACCGTGTGCAAGCAAACACACAAACGCACACGTGCACGCTTGGATCGTAGAGTTGCTTTGTCAGTGCACTAGTAATAGTAGGTTTCTGTTTATAGGCTGGGAGAGCTCTATTTTAAGACACACAACAAGACTAACTGATTACAGACCTTTCTGTCTGTCTCCCCTCTCTTTCTGCTCCCCTTACCCTCTGTTGTTCTCACTTTTCATCTCCTGCTTCATTCTCTTTTTGTTCTTATTGTTTTTGTCATCCTCTTTCGATACTCAGAGCTGAATCCAGACTCTTCAGATACACTTTATGAGTGGTGGGATGTATTTAAGTATAAATCTGAGGTAGATACTTTACTTGAGTATTTCTGTTTTATGCAGCTCTACTTCACTACATGTCAGAACCAGGTATTTTAGTTTTTACACAGTTGCATTTGTCTGACAGCTTTAATCATCCAAGACCTTAACAGCTGCTGTCAACAAAAAGCATCTACTGATCTAAAATGTTTAATAAGTTGTGAACTAATCCTATCGATACATATAAATAATGCTGTTTAAATGCAGTGACTCAGCTTTTCAGTGGCGTCAAATATAACCAATTTGGGCATTTGTAGCCTCCATAGTCGACACGGAAACACCATCTTCTGCAACATTAATTCACCTGTAAACTCCATGTAGTTTGACAAAAGACATTTGTTAAAGACTTAATTAGTTAGTGTTCCCATTTTTTGGTATTAATTACTCTGAATCACTCTGAACATTTATGAACATCTTTGTGATCAGTAAATTAAATATAGGAAAATACTTTCTTTTCACTGAAAAATTGAAAATCTAAAGTATGATATGATAATAAATGCTAATAAATCACATAAGAAAGATTAATTATCGAGAAAATGTTATTCCAAAGTTGCCACAAAAGTAATTAAAGGTTGGTAGGTAGTTCAAGGAGGAAATTTGTATCACTGCTGAGATCGAGATGCTACAAACATGATGGTCATATAGATTATGATGCTTTGTTATACATTAAAGGAGTGATATTTAGCTTTTTTAAATGGAATTATTAATTTTACAACATTTCCCTGTGGTGTACATAAACTGTAAATGTTCTGCTTGGGTCTGAATTCTTCATTAATTCAACTCCACAGGTCCATCTTCAGCCCTATTTCTGGTTAATGACACCAGAAAGGTGGTTTTCAACGCTGTCCCTTTAAATGCAAATGAGCCACTTCACACCCCACTCCACAGACCATGCTGCTCTGTCCCATTCAGCTATTTGTGTTCATTAATACAACCAACAACTGAACATTTTAGGTAATCGGCTTGAAGTTTGGACATATTTATATCAGTATGGACTATAACCGCTGCTGATGATAAACTATTATGTCGTACTTAGAGAAATGTTTGGTAGAAGTCTTGACCTTATATGTGCAAATGTTGTGATGTAACTAGTTATAAAATGTAACAAATTAAGAAGGAATTAAAAGAGCTTGTAGAAATCCACTTGAGTTTTTGTCAGAATGAATATAACGAGTTTTGCACCACAAATTCAAACTGTATGAACTATTTGGTCCAAATACACAAATAAATGAAACAAATACTACTAAAAGTGGGTTTAGCAAAAATATCACCCCTTTAAAATACCACCATGTTATAAAGTAATTGAAATGAACTTGGTAAAATGTATCAATAGCATTTAACAAAAAACATGATATATACGTAATAACAGAAGTGATTTACTGCACAGTAACCCTATGTACTTTTAATACTTAGGTACACTTTACTGATAATACTCGTGTTTTTACTGAGTTTTTTGTTGTATTAGTATTTTTGCTTAAGTTCTTCTTCCACCACTGTATCGAGTCTCCTTCTCACACATTCTACTGGTGTTGGTGTGTGTTTGCGTACTGGTCTTTGGCAGGTCTGTATACTGCAGGACGCTGTGCAGACTTAAAGCCGAGCCGGCCTCGCTGCGGGTGCATGACTCCATCCCGCTCGGTGGTCAATTGCAGGACGACTCAGCAGCGGATTGTGAAATGTGAACCCGTAGTTTCTCTTCAACCCACTGACTTATAAACCTTTAGCAACCGTTTCTAAAAAGCAACTGCGTGCCATGTTGGCGCAGAGTCTCGCATTTGCGCCGAACTGTCTGCATTTTGCCCAAGTCAACCCTTGTGGGTCTCATGAGGATGTTTCTGGTTTTATAGATGGAAGGCTATACACTCTTTATACCTCAGTGTTTCATTTCTGCCAGACGCAGACACCAATCATTACTACAGAACTGTGTGTGTGTGTGTGACAGAGACATAGAGAGAGAGTATGTGTGTGCGTGAGAGTAGTGGTGGCGCTATGTGGTATCGTTGAGGGCCCGGTTTGGTTTTTGTTTGGAATCAGGCCTGATGTTTAGTCTCCTCAGCAAATATCTCCTCTGCCCGCCTGCCCTCGCAATTACACTTCAACAGGGAATCCATTATAGCTGCTCTCCCACGTCTCTTCAGTTTATTTCTGTCCAAAAAGACAAAACGTAAATGAAAACAACCTCATTTTCAGATTGGCTCTTGTGCTTTGTGGAGCTGAGTTTACAAAGGTTTCATGAAGCCTCAGTTGAGAGAAGTGGTGTACATCAAATCTGCATGAGAAGAACAAATGGACCTAAACTTCTAATCTCTCTTTGCTCTTTTTATGTTTTGGTTTTAAGTCTAAATTTAAGATGAGATACTGAACTTTTCCATCGCAGAAATAGACCTTGAACAGTTTTGGTGCTTGTGGCCGACTGACACATGAGTCACTTATGCGTGGCATGCTTTCATGTGCTTTCTCTGTACTTTGACACTCAGTAAATGGATTGATGGTAGGATGGTGGCCTGGTCGGATCTGGAGAGCCTCAGCTCCCTTTTGGCAAAGTCCAAATATATTTTATTCACAGTACTTTGTAATTGGCTTAAAGTCTGCCACAGCCTTTCCTTACACTCAGTGGAAGAATCACATAAATATGTTGAATCTTAGTTGTTTTTTATTTGTTGGATTAGAGCTGTCAAGGGGATCAGCTTCATGAAGAAGTCTTCTCTTTTTTTTTTTTTTTTTTTGGAATAGTTGGCGTTCAAGACTGGAGGCATTTGTCAGAGTTGATGAGTGTGTACGTCCTCTGTGATTTGGCATTTGGTGGTTTTCGCTGTTCTGTGGGTAGCCTTGGAATAATTGTGGACAGACTTTAAAGGGAAACCCTCTCTAAGTGTGTGTAAGTGTGTGTGTAAACAGAGACAAGGAACAATTGTCGGCGTTTTCTGGATGGAGTGTGGCATTTAACCAAAATGTTGCACTTAACTTATACCTAAAGCTTTGCTGTTTTTCACCATTCTGTTACTGTTTTCCATCTAATATGACATTTTTCTGTTACATGTTTTAATTCAGTGAATGTCTCTGTCTCCACATTGGTCAGTCCATATACACATACAATCTTTCCCTAAATCAACATACATTTCAAGTGTGTTTACATTCTATAGATATACCCACTTTTCCATTTGTGCCAAACATCAAAAGTTCTTTTTTGCAACATTTGAAAGATTCAGTGTTTCCACCTTTTTGTGTACAAATTGAAATTTGGATTAAAATAATAATAATAAATAAACATTCCATCAAGTTGGCAATGAAAATCAAATACAGTCATCTTCCCAGAATGTTTGTGTAAGTAGATACAGCTCTGGAAAAAAATAAGAGACTGCTGCAAGATTATCCCTGTCTCTGATTTTACCATTTAAAGGTATGTGTTTGAGTAAAATTAACATTTTTGTTTTATTCTCTAAACTACTGACAACATTTCCCCCAAATTCTGAATAAAAATATAGTTTTTAGAGCATGTATTTGCAGAACACGACACATGGTCACAAAAAAGATGCAGTGTTTTCAGACCTGAAATAATGCAAAGAAAACCAGTTAATATTCATTTCTAAACAACACGATAATAATGTTGTAACTTGGTAAAAGTTCACACGTCATTATTTGGTGAAATAACCCTGATTTTCAATGACAGCTTTCACATGTCTTTTCTCTCCTCCATTACTGTTGGATGATTTTATGCAGATCCTGGTATAGAAATTCAAGAAGCTCAGCAGTGTTGGATGGGTTCTG
>JAPSES010000001.1:2266060-2277804 GCA_029822895.1 Maxillicosta whitleyi
TCATGTGACTAAAACAGACAGAAAAGAAAACATGGAATGTCTAAAAGCACTGTTTTTATCAGTACAATGACATAGATGTTGATGTAAGGACTGAAGTGATTTTGATTATTATGAAGAAAACATGGAAAATTAATAGATATCAGCTCTGAAATTAAACTATTAGGAGCTATTTTTATTATTATAATTATATTTTTTTGAACAAATGTACCTTTAGTTGCTGAAAACGTTACTCTAGTTACTCTATTTTAATTGATTATTATTTATGTTCTATTGGTTATGTTTTATTGTAACTATGTGTTTTTAACCTGTCTCTGTCTCTTCCATTTTTGTAAAGTGCTGTTAATTGCCCTGTGTATGAAATGTGCTATACAAATACATTTGCCTTGTGTTGGCTTACACACCATTAAAATGAACAAGAAATTGAAGAAAACAAGGGTGGTCTAATACTTTTTTCTGTGACTGTATGTGGTAAAAAGGTAATAGGAAAGTGTTGTATTTTGTGTCAATTTTGCAAGTGACTATACTTTTTCATATAAAGGCATTGACTAGTGCAAGGAGTGTAAAATGAGAACCTTACAGTCTAGATTACAGGTGTCAATCATACGGCCCGGGGACCAAATCCGTCCTGCCAAGGGGTCCAGTCCGGCCCTTGGAATGAATGTGTGAAATGCAAAATTAGATATTAACAATCATTTTGGTTCAGGTTCCACATTCAGACCAATTCAATCTCAAGTGGATCAGATCAGTAAAATCATCATCATAATAACTTATAAATACCAAACTCCAAATTTTTCTGTAAATGTAAATGTATAGACACTAAAAAAAGTATAATTTCACAAAAAGAATCTGAAATGTCTTAAGTAAGTACAATTTTAACAATATTCTTCCTGTTAAGTTAAAATGAACATGTGTGAATGATAAGAAGCATAATAATGTTAAAATTCACCTTTTTTCAGTTTGTTCATGTTATTCACATTGTTTGAAACGATAGTTTGTTGATGTAAACATTTTCATTGTTTAATTTGACTTTTTTTTCGCTCTAAAACAGAAAAAAGTTTGGAGTTGACATTATTTATATATTATTATGTTATTATGTCACTGGTCTGGCCCACTTCAGACTAAATTTGAGCAAAAATGAGTTTGACACCCCTGGTCTAGATTATCTGAAGGATCAATGGTCTATTTATTGGCAAATATTGTATGACTTGACAAGGAGACACAGGAAGTGACGATGGAGATGCTTTTCTATTGTGTAATTTGTGTATGTCATTCATAAATGTCCTCTTCTGTTCTTTCACTGCTTAGCTCAAGAATATTCAAGCACATCCGGAGACAGGGACCAAAGCAGAACAAGCTCTGAAAACTCAGGACAAGCCAAAACGTTGCAGAAAACTTGACCGGGTCACAGCAGAACTAAAACCAAGCCAACCTGGGACTTTGGACTGGTTGGATCCTTCTTGGGCTAAGACGCTGAGCTGAGGACAGTTACCATGTACTCCCCTCAGAGTCTGCACCGCTGGGGCATCACTCACAGTGAGAGTATGGAGCGGTTAGCATACAGTCAAGGTAGGTGGAGAAGTGACTCAGTGTTCTGTGGTAGCAGCTTGTGGTCCCCTTCAGTACAGCGTGAGCTCTTTCTGTTTGTAAAATGGTGAAGAGACTTAGCTTCAGGAAAATGTTTTTTTTTTTTTAAGAAATATTCAGAAAAAACAGCAGTGGTTCAATTGTTAGTTGAAACCACAATTTCTTGTAGCTGGAAATTTAAGAACTTCTAGTTTATCAAAGGTCATGGTATTTTCATCTGTGTGGGTTCTTACTTCCACCATGACATTTATCAAAACCCTAATGTCTGCATTAAGTATTCCTTTTCCTGTTCAGTGCACTGCATTCTAAACAGATTTGTGGCAGAGTTTTAGAACCAGCTTATGTGTTTTAATTCCTGTAGTTGTGTCTGAACAGCCCTGGAAAAAATTCAGATTGAGATTGAAAATTTCTGGAATATAATAGAGGAAGATATAAGACACCAATGTCCAACAAGGCTGAGCTGAACAACAGTGCCATGCTCTGATGACAGGATGTCACAGGATATGGAATAAATAATTAAATTTATCATGTCATAGTTATACTCAACATAATGTATAGTGCTTAACACATTTACAGAACCACCACAAGGTGTAAGGTTTATGCCACAGCTACATTAAATTAACAGCACTAGCAATACAAAAGTATGTAGAAGCTTGTTATCTGATATATTTTCATTACTAAAATGTAATTATTATTGATATCCAGGAATTTTTAAATGTACTGTTTTACAAAAACTAAAACAAAAAAACAGAAAAGTGAAGTACATTATTATTTCTAGATTAAGATGTCAAAATATAGTTATTTACTTGCATTACTGAATTGATGATACTGAATCAATTGATCAATTAGTCATCAATCAATCAATTAATCGATCAATCAATCAGTCAGTCAGTCAGTCAATCAGTCCCATTTTATTTATATTCTGCCAAATTGGAACAAAAGTTCTCTCATGGCTCTTTACATTTAGAACGGGTCGAGACCATGCTTTTCATAATAAGCCAGAAATGAAAATATTGACCTTTTTGCCTTCTAGAACATAATTTCATTGAATAATGTTCATGAAACAACAAATATGAGATAATGTGAGTCCTAAAGTGAATCCTACAACATACGTCCTACGTTTCAGCAGCAATGCATATTTCTACCACTCTGTAAAGTCTTTTTGCCACCCTCTTGTCATTACTATTTCTCTTGTCTTGTCACCAAAACATCCTCTGTCACTTGTGGGCGGTGGATTACTGCAGTTATCACTTCGGCCAGCAGGGGGCGGCATCTCAGTGACAGTTAAATCATTACGTAGTGCTGCCTTTTGTGTGTCTTGTGCTTCTGAGCCTTTGGCACCGCCCCTCCGGTGGGTGCAGCGGGACCGTCAGAAGCTAAGTATCGCTTCGGTGTGCTCGCTGTAAACAAATGCGGCGACGTACAAAAAGACTAATTTCCTGTACTCACATAGTCTGTCAGTGCTAACGTTCACCATGTAGACCGAAGACTACGGTTTACAGTCCGGCCGCGTTCAAGTACGGTGGTTGGTTATTTTTTTTAACACTCGCTGGATCTGTCATTGTTTTGGCTGGAGGTATTTTCTTTAAATCTACGATAGCCATTATGGTCGCCCGGTGAGTTATACAGCACCCCTAGGTCGCTAACGCTCAGCACAGTGTATGAATTGTGAGTGTTTTCGTATACACCAGCATTAGTCCCGAGAAATCCTGAGGTACGCGAACATGGCATCGCCCGCAGAGCATGACCTGACTCTGTCTGAAGCGGACAGCAGCAAGGAGAAAGCACAGGTGTTCGGCATTTTGAGGCTGCAGGAGGAGAAATCCGCTGTTGGAGATAAAGCTAACACCGGCAGCGCTATGAGAGGAGGAGGAGGAGGTGGTGGTGGAGGAGGAGACGGACGATGGCAGGCTCCTATCTTCGCTTTGGCCAGGAAAGCATCAGAGACCATTTCAGGCAGCATTCACGTCCTGCCTAAAGTGTCGGAGCACAGAACATCTCTGCCAGGGGATTGGACTGTGCAAGGTAGAGTATGAATATCAGGATAAGGAGTGTATCTGTGGTCTGGTGACACCCACCGGATGTTATTAGGCACATAATTAATCTAAAAATATAGTTGACAGTTTCTGCTGGTGATCTCCTTTTATGTCCAGCATTACCTCACCCCTCTGTGTGTGCTTAATTGATTTTCCATAGATCATAGATCTGCCCTCATACTTTATGTATTACACCCAGCAGCTCTGTTCAGCTGACCCTCACGCACTCTTCTTTTGTTCCACATCACAACTTTATACCCCAGAGCATCACATGTTGTATTAATGCAACTAGAAAAAAATTTGCCTTATTTTTTTTTGCCTCTAGAGATTTTCACAGTGAGCTGTGTTGCTGTGGTTCAAGTGGGCTGTGCTTTCTTTGGTTTATTTTTAGTCTTTTGCAAAAATCACTCAACACCATTTAGGAATTAAAGCTACACTGTAGCTCCATTTTCCTCAGATTAGGGATGGGTTTTATAATCAACATGTCAGTTACTGGCTTTACATAATTTTGTATGAAGGAAGTATATAGCCTAGTTGTTCTGTAAATAAATTATGAAAGCATATCATACTTTATTATGTTTGATTAGGTTCCTCCTCCTTTTATGCAAACAATTGCTTTTCAGGATTACCCTAATGTGTGTCATGTACACTGTCCTCAATGTTTGTTGGTTTTATTTTGGTAAAGACTTAGCCTACTGCCTACATCTCTGCAGTGTCAACAAATGAAAAGCAAATGTGACAAAAATATGCTGTAATTTGTGATGTACTAATATAAACAAAAGAGCATAGTATGGAATGATATGCATTTTTCTATCCTCACATGATATATAGTGTACCATCATATTGCACAGCAATTACATCCCTGACATCCTATATTTATATCTATTTTACACGATAACCCCATGCATTTGTATAAAGATGAATATTGATAACACTTGAATATCTCAGTATAAAATATCATGGTCCAATCTCAGTTCTTAAAACATATTTTAGAAAATATAGTTTTAAGGTTCATATTTAGGAGGATTTCAAGTGACCAATGAAAGTAAGCACATATGTTTGAGTTCTCTAAATGAGTAGTCTACATTTTCATCTTGTAACCAAGTAACAAGACTTGAATTGCAATGACAGTATTGGTATCAATAATTTTACATACAAAGATTCATGTCTGAATGTATTTCCGATTGCAGATTTATCATGTGTTCACCGTGACAAAAAAATTAGGGTCATTAATCCTCTTCCTCGAGGGCCGGTATCCTGCCTGTTTTAGAGGTTTCCCTTTTCCAACACACCTGACAGTCGTTATCAGGCTTCTGCAGAACTTGACAATTGGCTCATCATTTGAATCAGGTGTGGTGGAAGAGGGACACATCTAAAACATGCAGGATACCGGCCTTTGAGGACCAGGATTGGTGACCCCAGACCTTAATTCAAGACATACAATACTGTTTTAAGAAGTGACAGTTTCCCTAAAATTAGATTGAAAAAAAAATTATCACATTGAATCCCAGTGTACAGTATTCAGTTGTAACATGTGTCATGATATATATTCAAGTCAATACACAGTTTTGTATTACCAGTTATCATAGGATTACTGTTTCTGTCAGTGTGCACAGGTCCCACTGCTGAAGGGCTCCAGACTGTTAAGTCTGTCTTTACCTGCAGGCCCA
Source organism: Maxillicosta whitleyi (assembly GCA_029822895.1). Classification (NCBI taxonomy): domain Eukaryota; kingdom Metazoa; phylum Chordata; class Actinopteri; order Perciformes; family Neosebastidae; genus Maxillicosta; species Maxillicosta whitleyi. The sequence goes on from JAPSES010000001.1 coordinate 2,271,351, forward strand.
GCAATCAGGAATTAAGACTCTAGGACATTGCTAGGCAACATATCTGCAGACATTTTCCTTCTCTGTTCTGCTGTTTAGCAACACATTAACTTAGCGGTCCAAGTGTAGGGCATTTTAAAGCAAATGGGAGGTTATAGTTTCAGGCTTTATTGCATTTTTATGTGACTTTTTAGAATGTGAGAAACAAAAGTCAATATTTGTGAACAAAGGTAAACGACTATAGATAAAGCTGTATAGTCCTCGGGGATGGATTACTTGTTCGCCATGTTGTTGTGCAATTACAACACACTGCAGTTGTAGAAAACATGAAAGCTGTGACACAACAGAATTAACACCTCACTCATCCCAAATCAATATACGTTTAAAGAATTGTTCTTTAATTCTGTAGAATCCCTGAGTGTGGATTATACTTGTGTAATGTATTTAAGTCTTACGCTCTATCCCATTGACCTATGTAAAGATGTATGTGTGCGGAGTGTTTAAAGGAATGTGTCTTATATTTTTGCCTGATCTACAGTAGACATATGGAAGTTATTTAACTGGTTCACCTATATATTGATACTCAGTTTTATCTGTTCCTCAGATATAATTACACACTAAACTAAAGTTGTAAGTTTGGTGGTGGCTGCAAGGTTAGTTAGTCATATCATCATCATTCTGGTATTAAATGAACTGATCAGATTGCAGATCTTCCACATTTCATGCAGACCTACTGTAAATATCTGTCTTACAGCCAAAGTTCACTTTACAATATTAGTACAGTCAAACTGGTTTACCGAATTGTTTGTAGGGACAGGTTTTCTATTCATCTTTACAGAATATCCTGATTTCCTGTTGACACAAATAGCCGTTTGCCCTTCTTGTCTTACAGGATACATCAGTAAGTTTCTGAGATCCACCCATGACCCTGTGCTGAACAGCTACTTATGTATCCACTCCAATACATACCCCTGACCACCGCACTGACGCATATCTTGTGTTTGTTTTTGCCTCTTGTCTTCCAGCCTTGCGAGACCCAATGGCCATGGAGCGGGCCAACCTGCTGAACATGGCCAAGCTGAGTATTAAAGGGTTAATCGAGTCAGCTCTAAGCTTTGGAAGAACACTGGACTCTGACTACCCACCTCTTCAGCAGTTCTTTGTTGTCATGGAGCACTGCCTCAAACATGGCCTCAGAGGTAAAAGAAAAAGACAGTGTGTTAAGAATGTGTAGGATGTGTCTGCCGCCCCCTACTTATTAAAAGAAGATGTCTAGACTAAGATATCTGTCTATTTCTTTTTTTCCTCTTACTGAAGGTATTTTTTCCTAGATTTTCAAACCACTGCATATGTCTGACAGAGAAGTATCTCTTCCTCTTTCTCTTTTCAGTCAAGAAGTCCTTTCTGGGCTTCAACAAGTCTCTGTGGGGTCCACTAGAGCTGGTGGAGAAGCTGTGTCCTGAAGCAGCCGAGATCTCAGCCTCCGTACGAGATCTGCCAGGACTTAAGTAAGGAATACATTAATGTTCACGTGAAGTCACACTCAACGTAACCCAACCCACTGCAGCTGTAAACGTAGACAAAACCAAATCACACAAAGTAACATGAGACTGTGACCTGAACCTAGCCAGGGAAGTACCTGCGTGTGATTTACTTTCACTTCAGGGTTGGTCTCCCTGTTGTCTCACTTCTATCTTTTTCCATTATTTATTTATTTTTTTTATTGATTTAATCTTTCTTAAACTGTTAGGGTCAATGAAGACTTTTCTTTTGATGACAAGCAAGAAATCTAAAGGTTAGGTAATAGAAAACTTTAAACAACAATATTGAAAATGGTTGTGGATTAATCTAAACTGTATATTATATTACCTGGTTGTGTAATTATTATTTTTGATACGTTTCATTGTACAGATTTCAATTTAGAAGTTGGTCCCATGGTGCATTTTTAACAATTACTATTTTATATTTAACAAAATGCTCAAAAAAAAGACCCTGTGATTGTAGTAGAATGTGTAACCAGACTTAAAAGAATGTATATCATTATTAATAGTGAACAGAATGATTCTCTCCGTTAGACAAAGGTTTACAAGGTCATTCCTACAGGTCTGTATCAGTCACTAAAAAGCCAAAAGTTGCTTTCATGTAATCAGACAGTTCATAGTCACTTCCTGACCGGCTTTGCAAAAAGAGGAACAGTTGTGATGTTAATCATGGAGCATACAGTTTCCACTGAGTCAGGCCATCACAAGTGTTGCTCTGAAGGGTTTTGAAACATGTTTCACATCAGCACAGATCTAGACTATGGCAGAATTTTTGCTATGGAATGCAAGAAAAGCATGGGTGTAGTCAGTGAAATGTAGGCTGGAAGAGACGCACAACTGCAACAAAGAAATGAGTTGTACTTTAATACAAATAATTACTTCGACTAAGCATTACACCAGCAACTGGACCAAACTGCATCTCTAACCCTGGACTTTCTGAAGCACTGAATTCCAAAATGTTGTGTATGATGTGTTCTTCAGGACCCCCCTAGGCAGAGCCAGAGCATGGCTACGCCTGGCCCTGATGCAGAAACGGCTGGCCGACTATCTGCGACTACTTATCACCAGGAAGGATCTGCTCAGGTACACACACACACACACATTAACACAGAACCAGAGCACACAAACACACGTCTACTTGATCAGTGAATGCGACATAAATCTTCCGGTTCAACATCCCAGTTTTGTTGCACAGAAAAACATGACCTCTGGTGACGTTATGATATGATACCTCGGTTTGTGCATACCTGCTTTATCACCTTCCACAGTGATTTCTATGAGAATTCAGCTCTGATGCTGGAGGAGGAGGGAGCAGTGATAGTGGGCCTGCTGGTGGGCCTGAACGTCATCGATGCCAACCTGTGTGTGAAAGGCGAGGACCTGGACTCACAGGTAACTGAAAATGTGGTCTCACTGTGGATATTTTATTTATTTACAACTGGTATGAATCATATTTACATTATCACTATTACTAGCTTTTTAAAAAAAATAAAAATAAAAAATAACTCTTAATTTGTTTTAGCATAAGGTACAAAACAAACAGAGAAATGGTCAGAAGTAAATTCAGACAATTACATACTGTTTACTGTCCACAGATTGAATGAAAAAGCCACACTTTTCCTAATATTTTACACCTTTGTGTTGTTGTAGGAAGAGATTGTAAGTGATCATTCCCATTAGATGGATGTGATTAACATTTATTATCACCAGGGAGGCTGAGGGAGGATCCTTTGTAGCCAATATTTGGTGATGTTTTTTTTGTTTTTTTTTGCCTGTGCCAAGCAATATTCTAAACGGTTATACATCTTTTTTTTTTTTTTTTAATTTTTTTTAATTTTTAATTTTTTTTTTTTACATAATTCCACTGGAGGAATGCTAAAAAACAAAGTAGCCAATGACATATCAAAACAAACCCCAAAAACTGAATACATCAGTTTGATCATATTTCCCCAAAAGCCAACAATACCAGGACAAGACCAGGATATTTGTACTTGATCTGCCTCAAGAGACCCATACTCCCTCCAGTAAGAAAATCAAACACCAAAAAAATGTGATTTTTGTACAGGTGACTACTACTATTATCTTTTTATGTGACTACAGTATGCAAAGCTAAAAAGTAAATAAAAAAAAACAAAAACAATGTCTGCCTTTATCCTGTGCCTCTCCACTGATAAAACTATTGACTTCTGTTGCTCTTGTTTCAATAGGCAGATATAATTGTCTGTTCCATTGCATTGTCTTGCTATTTGACAAATGGAAAGTGGAGTCATGTTTCTAATTCATGGGTGGAGACTTTTTCTAAAGTGCAAACATTGAACAGGCTGATCATACCTGACAGTAGTAACACAACAACAGTAGTTATAGATACTTGTTCAGATTCTCATCATATGCATTGAGATTAGACACAGATTAAGCATTTGGCAAAACTTTGCAAATGTTTTGTCTGAGTAATTGGTATAATTAGTGGAGCCTGGTAACTTAAATCATTGTAATTATCCTTTTTATTAGAAGATGAGGTGGTGGATTACAGCTGCATGAAGCCTGGTGACTCAACCAAAACAATGTCTGTGTGCAAGTTTTGCATCTCAGCCCACGTCTTCCCTCTGTGAATCATATTAGAGGTTTTGATGTTTTTTGTTTTTTTACTTTTTAGGTTGGGGTAATTGACTTCTCCATGTACTTGAAGAATGATATTGATGATTACAGGAGTGAAGAGAGGTAAGTTTTCCACAGTCCGTAATATACTGTTTAGTGAGTTTGCAGAGCTCACTGTTTCACTATTGTTTCTCTGACTACAGAAACAGCCAGATAGCATCCATCTTGGACCAGAAGAACTATGTAGAAGAGCTGAACCGACAACTTAAGTAAGAGTCAGCTTTTTATTGCAGTGTTTTCCTCAGACTCCCTTGTTGACCATACTAATTAGAACCTGATCTATATTCCGTACTATAAATACTATGTTGAATTCAAAATCAATTCAATCAATCTATTTTTTTTCTGTGTTTTTTTTTTTTTTTTTTCAAATGCATATCCAGCTCAACAGTGCATGGACTTCAGGGCAGAGTTGACTCTCTGGAGAAGTCCAACTCTAAACTCATAGAAGAGGTAAAACTGTGTGTTTATATATTAGATTAAAGTGAGCGTACAGAGGAAGCACAACTGAAAAGCATCACTGCTACTGTTTAAATTAGTGTGCACAGGGTCTCAATCTAAACCTGTTTCATCTGAACAAATACTTGGGGACTGATACAATAACTACCCAAGTGAAATCATGTCACTGTATTTATTGTTTCCATCTTATTACTGGTAAAAATGATGAGCTGATTTTTTTTTTCCCCTCTGCAGTTAGCCATAGCCAAAAACAACATCATCAAACTACAAGAAGAAAACCAGCAACTGAGGAGTGAAAACAGTGTGATTCTTCTGAAGACCCAACAGCACTTAGAGGTATACAGCTCTTTAAATTTTTTTTATCTCATGCTTAATACTTTTATTGCTTCCCTGTTGTAATGCTCTTAATGTTTTATTCACTTTGAATTGTCTTGCACATGAAATGTGCTGTATGAATAAACCTGCCTTGCCTTTCCTTACACACACCAACACAAAGAAAACACAGCAAAAGCTGCTTTTGGCTTTTTCTGTGAAAGCAGGGACCAGGTACAGCAGTGTTTTGTTTTTTGTTTTTTTTAGTATCACCTTCATTGAATTTCCAACTGATCCAAATATTAAGCAAAATCATCCAGATCACATCAAACCAGAATTGTAGCTGTGTTAATACATGTGTATCATGGTGTTGCAATAGATAACTAACCAAAGTAATGGGAAATATCTGAAAATATCAGAGCAAATTCCTCAAAGTTAAAGTGTATTTTAAAATCACAAGTTTAATCATCCACTAATGTTGCCTCCTACTTACAGATCTGCTGCAGATGTCATCACAGTAGTTTACACTCAAATAGCAGATAACAAATCATACTGAGGAAGAAGTATATGTGCACAAATGAAACCCACCAGTAGCCAAAGTGAGTCAAACTATTTCAAATTGAGCTGAGAGAATGGAAAGTAGTAAAAGAAACCTGATGCAATATTAGGTAAAACTGAACCCACACCTAAAACCATAGATGAAAAAAAAAAAAAAAATCACATATACACACCACACACTGACCCCTGATGTGCTGTTTCTGTTATTATTATTATTATTATTATTATTATTATTATTTACTGTTTTGCAGGTAACCCAGGGTGATGTATCTGTGGAGAGAGACACCTACAAACAGTCTCGTCAGGGTTTAGATGAGATGTACAACGAGGCTCGAAGACAATTGAAGGAGGAGTGTCAGCTCCGGCAGGTCAGAAGACTGAAGCTGCAAACATGTGTAACTTAGAAAGCCTTCATGGTTTTATTTAGTGCAAATGAAGGATTGAGGCAATGAAACACATGAACTGTTTGAAGTGTTAATAAATCATGGCATTAAAAACCTTATTCTCTCAGTAACAACCAACATATAAGGTACATGTATGTGGTTTTTACTTTAAGGATGTGGAAAATGAGTTGGTCGTCCAGGTGTCAATGAAGCAGGAAATGGAGCTGGCTATGAAACTTCTAGAGAAAGATATTCACGAAAAACAGGTCAGTCCATTTCTCCTTTCACTGTGTTCATGTCTTTGTCTCTAAGCAGTTCCATCCTTTCTTTTTTATATCTATGACCCATCCCCTCGAGGTGGAGGCAAGAGGTATTGTTTTGGTTCGGTTTGTTTGTTAACACTTGCAGAAAAAATATTGGTTGAATTCATACCAAATGGGGTTTATAGATTACCAGTGACCCAGAATAGATGTGCTTGCATTTTGGGAACACTAGGTTCATTTAAAAAAAAAAAACAAAAAAAAAAACAAAAAAAAAAACATATATATATATATATATATATATATATAT
>JAPSES010000001.1:2277904-2289416 GCA_029822895.1 Maxillicosta whitleyi
TATATATGTTTTTTTTGTTTGTTTTTTTTACTTTCCCATTTACTTATAATGGGCGAAATTTTACATGTCTATAAAACATACATTTTGTTTCAATTTACTTCAGACTTAGAACACATATAGAGGCAATTGCTATGCTGACATCAGCACATGCATAGACGCGATGACATCCGCTGGGTTGATGCCAAAATAGGCTACAATATGTGTGAGGAGCGGGGTTTGTTGTGCCTGGCACCACTTGTTTATTATTTTTTCTGCTTTCAGCTTTTTGTCCTTTAGTAAATATGTATAATTAACTGCAAAAACACAAGCACTGACCTGTGAAGTCGTATCCAGATTTAAGTGCAGTCTTCAGACACATAGTGGAAGGTGGTGATAAGCCCTTAGGAGGCTCTGGCTAAACATATTACAGCTGCTTATTTTCATACACATGAGGCAGGGACATGCCAGCCTGTGCCCATGTATTTGGCTGTTCAGCCACCGTCAGTCCTCTCACCACTGGTCTGTAAACTCTCAGGATAAACACCACCTGATGACATTTGGAACCAAGCTGTGAGACACAGTAGCTGCCATGGCATCATCATCACTGGGACAGCTCTATAAGCAGGGAGCAGGGATCATTAACAACAGCATCACATGGACCAGCTGTCAGACTGGAGATTCATGTCAGAAATATTATCACTCAGGGTGAAAATGGTGGGTAGGGCGAAGGTAGAATTTGTGAAATGTGCTGCCTGAGACAGTGTTCTGTTTTTTTTTTAAATTATTATTATTATTATCTATCTATAATTGTTTTTGTCGAGGGACAGAATGAACAAATTGCCAACAGTCTCATTATTTTTACTAAAATACTTTGGGATATTTTACTTCACTACAATAAAAAAAAAAAGTCTGTGTTAATGCATATCACTGAATGTCAGGCAGTCAAGATGAAATACTATAGACATCAACAGGACCAAAACAAACCTGAAAATTTCTAATACAGGAACAATTCAATTTCAAGTTTAAGAAAGGTGACAACTCCAGTGTCTGTTTTGTTAGGGTTAGGGTTATATTTTGACAGCCATGAAGTAAATTTTATTTTCACTTCTTTTCCACACTGTGCCAACTGTTTCTTTTGCGGTTCTGGTCTTAGGGTGTTGTTTTCCTACTGGATGAGACGGCAGCTTGACTGCGTCAGAAATTAGATAACTGAAGTCTTTTTTATTTAACAGGACACACTGATCGGGCTGAGACAGCAGCTGGATGAGGTTAAAGCCATTAATGTAGAGATGTACCAGAAGATGCAGGTACAGACCCGTTTCCTGACCTACTATCACCTGGAAGAATAAAGTAAAAAATACAGTGACCATTACCTTTACTGTTACTCACTGGCTTTCACTCTTTCAGTCATCTGATGAGGAAATGAAGAAGAAGAATGATGTGATTAGTCGTCTGGAGGAGAAAACCAATCAGATCACTGCCACTATGAAACAGCTAGAGCAAAGGTGAGACACACTGTTCATAGAAACACATCGAAACAGGAAAATCACTATTCACCATGTTTCTGGTAAAACCATTCAACTGCAGTCTATGTTTTATTAATTTGACCCCAGTGTTTTTTTTTTATTGAAGGAGATTTAACTTGAACCATAAACCAGTATCACAACATATGAAAGAAACTCAGCAAGAGATGTTACAATCTGAAAAAGAAAAATGGAACATTTTCTAATTATGTTAAAGTCTAAATTGGAGCGACACATGTCAGAACTAGAGAGAAACATGGGAGAATGAGAAGTATATTATTCATATTCCTCAACACTAAAGCATTGGTTTTCCCCCAGAAAATTCAGTTTAGAGGCGGTGAAGCTTGTTTGGTGTCTGTGTTTCCTGAAAATACAAAACTTTGCTAAAGGATGTTAAAAAAAAAACCTTGGATTTGTTATTTGACAAAACCAGTTCTATAATGCAACACCAAAAATGTGTACTGTGTATAATGTGCACTGTATTGTGTGCTCAGATACAAGTTGATTTAATCTTGTATTCATCAGAAGCAATAATCATATTAATTATGTATGTGTATAATATTTAAATGTACATGACTAGAACTAACACTGCACAAGAACTATATATTTTCCTACATTAGACCACCTAACTCACTCCAACTTCTGATCCAATTAGTTTTAGAGGTTTAGAAGTACATTATAACAGAGCAGCTTGTGTAAGATTGTGAATATTTATCTTTTTTAATCAAATTCAATGAATCAAATTGTATTTATTCCATATCATAACAAACGTTATCTCATGACACTTAACATTTAAGAGCTGGTTTAAACCAGACTTAAGCCAGTTCAGACACCAACAGAACCCTCCAGGGGCAAACACTTGTTGGCAGTGGCTAGGAAAAACGTTTCATATAAAATAATATATTTTGATTGTAAGATTGTGTTTTAGATTGATGACAAGATTGGTCACTATCCTCCTGAGATCCAGTAATACATTTTTGTCCTCTGTAGGGGACAAGAGTTTTAGAGCTTTACTTACTTAAAAATCCTGTCCACTTCAAAGGACATTCTACAAAAAAAATGATGTAATAAAAATTATCTTTGACAAACTGTTACAACATGCGTTTTCCAATCAAGACAATTATTTAATAACAATAAGCTAAAACATTTACTTTTACTTTCCTGAGTCTCATTAGGATATGTCAGTGGCTTTCCACTGCTTCTAACCTATTTTCTGGGGAATATCTTGCCATGTGTTTGATAATTCAGTGTAAATATTTGAATGCGTGCTTGTTTTCTCTGTGAATATTACATCGTCTCCTTAGCTGTAACACTGTGCAGTGAAAAAGCTCTCCCTCGAGTGTACGCTGATTCATTGATGCCTTGTGATCCCTGCTCACCCCATCGTTTCCCAGTCAACACAGTCCATCCCTCCTTCCCTCTCCCATTGGTTTAAAAGCTTATCCATCCTATTTGTGATTGGTTCTGAATGTTTTTGCTGCTCTCAAGGTTTATGTAAGCTGGTAGGACACAGACCCTGGTTACACTTCTTAGTATCATACAACTGTGTAGCTTTCCATGTGAAATAATCCTGTTGAAACTGGAAAATCAAGGCAGCTAATGAGAAGTTCCAAATGCTGTAGTGTTTTAAATCAGGTTAATTATTCACTAAAGCAATGAGCATCGCCTTTACCATGTTACTTACACTGCTGATAATTAGTTTTTGTTGGTGAGAACATTTCACCAGACTGTCTAATGTTGACTTATGCCTCATTGCATCCATACTTCAGCTCAGAAAAGCAGTTTCTCCTGTTTATTCATCTATCTGCCCATGTTACCTTTGCCTGCTCTTCCTCCTCACCTCTTGTCAGTATTCACACACTCGCTACAAATGGAAATTTATCCAGTCTGTAGAAATCTGATCAGTGTGAATATAGCATCATGAAATCCGATTTCTGTGTGTTAATGTCTTTCCTCCACACTTACTGCTCTGCGTCTGATGATGAAAGTTACTTCAAGTGTTCAGTGTAACTGGGGCCGATTAGCTTACAGGTGTATTGACATCCTTTCCTTCTTCCTTCCTTTCTTCCTCCCTCCTGTTTGCCCCCTTTGTACCATCCACCCATTCATTCATTTTGGTCCCTTGATGACTTAATTTTTTCCCACTCCCCTGCCCATGATTTTATTTGTGCACCTCTCTTTGTAGTGATAAGGATCTGCTAAGTCAGACCAGAACGCTTGCTATGTCATTTGTCAAGTGTGCCAGCACAGACACAGAGCACCAGTACAAACTAGTCAAGGACATCTCCTTCTGAGGACGGACGTGCACATAACTCACACACAACTGCTTATGAATAAATGGACTTAATAGAACATTCCTGTTTTTGCACACAATATTCAGATGGTTTAATGACCTCAGAGCTGACACAGAGCCAGGTGAAACTGAAACATCACCCGAAATGAGTTTATAATTTTTTTTTTCCTCTTTTAGTGTCATCAACATTTGGTCCAGAAACAATCTGAATATTTCTGTACATTATACATAGAAAGTGAAGAAACTCTTTGAATTTATCAAACACTACATGTATTCTCTCACATGCTCAGGCGTGATCACATCTATTCATACACATACTACACTTTGTCTCTAGTAATCAGTTTATATGCAGTATTGTTGAGTGACTGGAACAGGCTCTGAGACGTCCACATAGGGTTGTTGTTGTTGTTGTTTAAACTGAGTTAGGAGTACAGTGGGTTCATCCACTACATGTTAGAGGGCATTTACTTTTACCTCTTTGCAGTTGACATTCGGCCCTTTCCACTCCATGGAACTAGTTCAAATCAGCTCTACTTGAACTTGTCTTTTTTTCTGGTTTTCCTTCAGGCCAAAGTTATGGATAATGGTACTTATTTTAATGTCACCCTATTGATGTTTCAGTGGAATTTAAGAAAAAATGTGCAGATGACACAACATGACAGTGATGATTAGTCTTAGAAATTCCTCACTGTGTCATTGATGTGTGAGACAGGACTTAACAAATCTGATATTTTTATTATAACCAAGCCATTCTATTTTACTTTATTAAGCTTTTATTATCTTACTTTATAATACTCCAGCATTTGTCTCTGTGCTGTGACAAACAGCCACATACAGTGAATCTGTAACATCTTCCCTGTCAGTAGTCTCCATTCCTTCTGTGTGTTTTGCGTTGAAGATGGTGTTAGAGCAGTTTAGTGCATCATTGCTATGACAACCAGCATATGGTACTATAGGCTCATCTCATTTCTCTATTTTGTGCCTCCTCAATGTCTGCTTGTGATCCAGAAATTGATGCCAACGTTCTATCTTTAACGATGTCTCAAGTCCTAAATTGCATCACAAGAAGGATTTTATGAGGAGCTACAAGCATACATATTTACGGAGGTGTTTGTGGCCATTAGATCCATTTTGTTTGGAATACACAAACTACAGCACTACCAGTGTGTTAAAAATGAAAGTTTTCTTTATTCATATTTTCTGTTAGTTTGTAATAGGTTTACATGAATCCTAAAATAACACTACATTCACACTGCAGGTAAAAGTGGCCCAAATCTGACTTTTTGCCCATATCAGAGCCATATCTGTGTTTTTATGACACGTTGAACAGCACAAATGGACCCCCCCCCCCCCCAAGTCAGACAGACTACATCCATTTTCATATACGTATGCTGGAGGAGTTGTGACCCAGCAAGATCCATATTTACTTCCATAAACACAGTGTGCTGCGTGTGATGTCGCTACTTCTTCTGTGCATGTGGGTCTTTTCAGGACCGTAGACTGTTCACACATTAATCTGATGACAGTCACATTTGAATTATAATGTGAACAAAAGAAGAAAAATGCAAAAAAAGAAAAATTTTCAGCAAATAATTGGAATTGAGCATTAAGACCTGCAGTGTGAACGTAGCATATCAGACGGATGATGCAGCTGTTCTACATTTATTTAATATAATGGCTCGAGAATGTCTCATATATGCCCGATGCTTTGATTCCTCTCTCCTCATGTCTCCTCCTTACCTTCTTTAGCTTACATCTCAGGTAGGAGGGACTAAGACAAGAGTAAAGACAGTTGACGATGAAGTACCTATGTTTAAAACAAGTCAAATCTAGTCAGTTTGAACTCGTACCATGTGGTGGAAAAGTACCAACTGTTTTGATCTAAACAAATGGTGATAACAAAACAAAAATAAACAGTCTCTACAGCTTCCTGCATGTTATAGTCAGTCAGTCAGTGGGGTTATCTACAGTGCTCAGTCAGATGGGAGTGTGCTTGTGCAGCCTCCTGCTTTTAATTTGCTCTGCATGTGTTGCACTTGCTGATCAGCTTCTGACAGGCTGTGATGTCCTCTGCCCTCTCACCCTTCATCCTTCTGAACACAAAAACTAAACCGAGGGAGTTACAAAGTTGAGACTTAAACAGCTCAGTGGGACCAGCAGCTTTAGCTCACTTTGTGTGTTTGGTTTCTGTAAAACAAATAGCTGAGCTCAGTTTAAGAAAGAATTGTAGTTGCACAGCTGTAAACTTTATCAGAGGAAACTGAATGTGTTGGTGTGTCCCGTTTTGGCATATTTATTGACATTGTAATAGATCAGGAAATAATCATTCTATTCTAACTCCATGTTCATAGTACTGTAACTCATCTCAAGTCGTAGAAGAATAAACACTCAGTAGAGATGTTTAACACTCACAACTACTGTCTTCTACCATCGTGTTCAATAAAGTTATTTGTTTTGAAAAAGCTATGTGTGGTTTGACTTTTGAGCCTGAGTGCGGTTTTCCATTTACATAACATGCAGGAAAACATGTTATCTGAGATTTTCCTCCAGATTGTCAGGTATCAGTGAGAAACTATTCCAATCTACTGAACTTCCTTTAAAAGTCGAGTCAGGGGACCGGTACGACACGATATTTTAACATATAAGCCTTCAAAACACTTTACGTTTCCACTCGGTCATTTTGTCTTGTCTTTTCTCATCTTTAACAAGTTGCTTTTCCATCATTATTTCATTTTGCTGGTTTATTTTAATGTCTCACACCATTGTTGATCTCTGTTCTATCCACATAACTCAAGCCTCAGTTTGTTGCATTTTTTTTTTTTTAACTACACCCTCTGCAAATTACACTGCCATGCTCCACTCCAGCCTCCAGCCATCCCTCCTTTACGTTTCCCCTTTAGAAGCTCCATCTTCAACCTCGCTCCTCTCCCATCAGCATCTGCTCTTTTTTTCTCCCCCCTCCATCCTCCCCTCCCAGTTTTTGCTCTCCATGGTCCTGAGTTTGTCCCTGGTTATAATGGTGCAGATTACAGGATGCAGAGAGGCACCGATCCTTGGCTGAGGAGGGAACCAGACGCTTCAAGTTGGACTTTGCCAACAAGGCCACCAGCCTGCAGCGGCAGATTGAGCACAGAGAAAAGCAACTGTAAGCAAATCAATCAGTTACTTTATTTGTCCCCAAAGGACAATTAGTTGTGAAGCAGTGAAACATAAACTAAACACAAGGCACATAAAAAAGACAAAAGAGCTACAGAGTAGTAGATTAGCACACATCCATGAACACTGAAAACATCAAAGTTGGTTTCCACTGTCTTTTTGTTCACTTTATTTTCTATGTATATTTTGGCTTTGTTGTTTTTTTTTTCTGCAGCCAGCAGTTGGAAACAGACCTGAAGATAGAGAGGGAGTGGAGGCAGACATTACAAAATGATCTGGACAGAGAGAGAGAGACAGTGGCTCAGCTCAGTACTGAGGCGCTGCAGATCAACGGATTAAAAAAGGTAAAGCACTTACAGTATAATGGGTTTGAAATGAATGAATGTACAATAATCGGCCACAACATGATGTCCTTTGACAGGGGATGGGGAATTAGGTTGATTATATCATTACAATAGCACCTGTTAGTGGTTTGGATATATTAAGCAGCAAGCAGGCCTCGATGCTGATGTATTGTAAGTATGAAAATGTGGAGTGAAAGGAACACAGGTACTCTGACAAAGACCATATTGTGATGTGACACAGTTGGTGGTAGGCCCTGGATGTTCCTGGTCTTCAGTGATTACAACCTACTATTGAAGAAATCTGTCCAAACTCCAAAACTGTGAGAGGCTCAGATGAGTTTTCTTCACAGTATAATAGAGATGAAGTGGTCTGTCTGTATAACTCAGCAGTGAATAATTGATATAACTGTACAACAAAGAATCAGAATCGTGTGTATTGCCATGTAAATAAACTGGGTTCACATTACTAGGAATTAGCGTCATTGGTTTTGGTGCATACATAGAACATGGAGTAAGTAAGATGCATGCAGTAAAAAATAAAATAGAATAAATAATAAAGTCAGAGAATAAACAACTAAGCTAAAATTCAAAATATACAGTCTGGATAAAACCAATAGGTTGAGTGAGACTACAACAGTACTGGTAATGGTTCTATGCAGACACCAATAAAAACCGTATTCTAAACAATGAAGACTAACAGACACACACCAACATTCACCAACAACAAAAGGAAAATGATTAAATCACAACTGAATGGTTCAGGTGTAGGTATTTTGTCTAAGAAAGACAACTTACTAAAAAGAGCCTCAAAGAAGAAAGTGAAAGTAAAATAATGTTCTTTTCCACTACCAAAAGCGGCCTAATGAAGAGCAACTGGATGACAGTCCAGTCAAGTATGTGCAGTATGTACTGGAAAAGTAAATCCACTCCATGGACAGGCCATGACACAACTTAACAGGAGTTGAATTAAGACACCAGATACCACAGTGCAAATACCAAAGACCAGTGGTAGATGGTAACCACTGCTGACTCTGAACAACAAACTATTCCTGCAAATTTGGACATAGTCTGACCCAGTTCTGTTTCTTGTCAAAGCTGCTCAGATCCTTTAACCACCCATTTTACCGTTTCTGACACATAAGCTTCAATGACTAAATGTCCAGCTGCTGCTTTATATACAGTATATCCCCAAAGAAATAATCAACATTGTTACCACTGTAGACCACCGGTAAATGGTCGTGATGTTATGGCTGATGGGTGTGTGCGGGTTTGTGTATGTATGTTGTGTATTTGATCTGCTCTGTGTTCACATGACATGCACATGCAGGAGTTCCATCGCCTCCAGGATGAAAACATTCAACTGAAAACCATCTGTGAAGATCAAGAGCAAGCACTTGAAGAACTAGGCTCCAAACTTAGCGAGTAAGTTATTGTTTCAAATCAAACTGTTTTGTGTATTTTATAAGTTCAGTTGATCATTCCATATAAATTCATCATGAAAATGAATTTTTACATTTGACTTTACTCAAGGCGGGGTCTTTAAAAAGTCTTAACTGTCTTGAATTTACAAATCTGCATTTAATACCTTAAAGTCTCAGAGGTATTGAATTTGATATGGTAGATCTTAAGTTATGTTGCTATAAACTTATTAGCTTTATTGTGTTTAAATGTCCAAACTGAAGAAAGTAAAGCGTGTTGAGTCAATTCCACAAGTTCCAACCCAAGTATTTATACTGAAATTAGGAACCAATTATCACTAACTTTGCAGCCCCCGGTGAGAAATTATTCAGAGCGGTGGGAATCAAGGCATTGGAGTAAATGAAGACATTTTTTAAATTTCTGTCAGTATGACTGTGAAATGAGCGTTAAATTCTGTTCTGAGTACTGTTAAAGTGTCTTAAATAGTCTTAAATGTAACTTGTAGAAATGTGTAGGAACCCTGTTTACTCTAATTCTTTTTGTTTCAGATCCAAACTGAAGATTGAAGACATCAAAGAGGCCAACAAAGCTCTTCAGGTGAAGTCAAATTAGAGACTAGTCTTAAATTTAAAGCAATACTATATCTTCATCATTTGTCATATGGTCTTGATGTGATATTTTGTTGAGTGTTTATTATGTTTATTGGTGTTTCAGGGGGGTCAGGTTTGGCTGAAGGACAAAGAAGCCAGTCACTGCAAACTGTGCGAGAAGGAGTTCTCCATCTCTAGACGAAAGGTAAGTCAAAGAAAAGAGTTTCTTTTTTTTTTTAAACTAAATGTTTAACTGACATATGGTGGTTTCAAACAGCACTTCCCTTTTAATGTCAGTAAAGGCAACACTGTCATAATTTTAGGCAGTAGAAGCTTCCGATAATGACTGATGACGTTCAATCTCAACATTTTACTGCACTATATGTTAGTTTTTCAAAGAAACAAACTAACAGAATCATCTGTTACACCTGATTTTATAAAAAGATCACATGTCATTGAGATGCAACAAAGTGACTCCTCACGACTTTTCAAAATAAAAGCATGTCCTGTAAGCAGTTTCTGTATTCACACTGTGTCAGTAGTACAGTAGAATTATCACTGTGAATATGAATAAATAATGTAAATAGTGTGTTTTTATAATTTCATAGCTGCTGCAGATGACATATTATGCACGATATTATTTATGTATCATAAGCTGCTCAGTTCATAACACATAGTAAATGTAGCTGGAGCCTCAGTAGTAGACGTGTATGAAGTACAGCCACACTCCAGTGATTAGTGCGTATAAACACTCATGTAGAATAAAATCTGAAATGGAAGGCCTATGGATTAGCTCTCATATGAACCACCAGTGGAATCATGTTCGACAGATCAGACTAGGGCGTGGCGCAAGTTTATTGTTGCTTCTTCTTCCGTTTCTCTTCAGCACCACTGTAGGAACTGTGGGGAGATTTTCTGTAACAGCTGCTCCGACAATGAGCTTCCTCTTCCAGCCTCGCCCAAACCGGTGCGGGTGTGCGACACGTGCCACGCTCTGCTCCTCCAGAGATGCTCCTCCAACCCAACATGATGGAATCCTCTGTAAGATTCATTTTCACACTTAGTCTCAACAGTGTTTGCTGCTAGGAATGCACCGTGTGCATGGACATTCCACCTCTGTATTATTTATTTTCCTGACCTGGTTTTGTTCACAACACTACTTTTGCTGCACATGCTTGGTTTTTGTAACTCAATGCAAACAAGGAGGCAATTGTTCTGTTATAGCATGGGCTGAGATTTTGATATGGTACCAGACAAAGTCAGAGTCCAGGACCTACCATAAAGCATATACAATCATATATCATGTCAGTTCTTATTTATTTGCAGTAAGTTGACATCATTTTTATACGATTGCTGGCTATGCTCAGACATCAGCAGATGCTTAATAACAGAATCTGAAAATATAAAGTACAACAAATTACCAAGCTAAAAGTGGGAACAATTAAAAACTTTTCAGACTATGGTTCACAGGACACAGCTGTGGTTACTGTTATGCACAATGGTTTCTTTAAAACTGAAACAGGTTTAACTATGTTGTACAATCCAATAGTTAAATGTGTCATTTAATTAGTGGGATATTTTGGAACCTGTTATGAAACAGGAACAACTACAGGAAAGATCCAGCTCTGTCTCAACAGAAACTCTGAATAATACTAATCAAAAATTCAGATTTCTCTTCAAACTAAATACAGGAACATTCACGTGTACAACTTCCACAGATCTTGAGAACATTACATTATATTAAACAAAACTCTGACTTTTTAAAATGAACTTTATTCATTTTTTCGTCAGGACCATTTCTGCCCGTGAATGCCTTACCTACCTGTGCTTCTCCATCCACCCATCCATTTTCCGCCACTTATCCGGGGTCGGGTCGCGGGGGCAGCAGCCTAAGCAGGGAGTCCCGGACTTCCCTCTCCCCGGCCACTTTTTGCAGCTCCTCCGGCGGGACCCCGAGGCGTTCCCAGGCCAGCCTAGAGACATAGTCTCTCCAGCGTGTCCTGGGTCTTCCCGGGGCCTCCTTCCGGTGGGACGTGCCCTGAACACCTCACCAGGGAGGCGTCCAGGTGCCATCCTAACCAGATGCCCAAGCCACCTCATCTGGCTCCTCTCAACGCAAAGGAGCAGTGGTTCTACTCTGAGCCCCTCCCGGATGACCGAGCTTCTCACCCTATCTCTAATGAGAGCCCAGACACCCTGCGGAGAAAG
>JAPSES010000001.1:2289516-2301229 GCA_029822895.1 Maxillicosta whitleyi
TTTAATATAAATCGGTTTGTCGATGAAAATGAACTTACTCGGTGAAATTATTAATGATCAATTATCGGTTAATCAATGAATTATGCCCATCCCTATTATGAACAGAACCGGTGACCGGCAACCCTGGCGGAGTCCGACTTATTGCCAGAGATGCAGACCAAGCTCTGGCACCGGTCATACGGGGACCGGACAGCCCTCATCAGGGTTCTCGTGTTGCCAAAATGAGCTCAGTATTTCATCAGGATTCCAAGACAGGAGATGTCTGCTGGCACAGAATATTTCAAAGTAGCAACACTAGCAGATACTAGCCAAACAAGCACTCTAGAGTAAAGGCACATTTTACTGTTTGTTTGAGACACTAATGTAGTAAAAAAAGGTTATAGAACAAAGAAAAGCAACAGATACCTTCGTCTTTGTGGAAGATGAAAACTCCTGTGAGACTGTAACTGTTTAGGAACCACTGATGGCTAGCCCAGAGACCACTTACATGACCACATGGTGTTTATTGAGAAGACACTTGAGTGATATGCACTGACAAGAAGTGTTACCAAACACTTGCCAATCCTATAGAAATGGTTAGATTTGATTTTGTTTTTATGCACAATTTTTTGATTTCAGAAATCCAGGGAATTGATCTTTCCCTGTTCACTTAAATTTAGTTATAATGTGCAGATGGAGAGTTTATAAAAGAACTGCATCTTGCTGCTCCATTCCTGACTGGGGAAGAATCAAACTCTAAAACTCTCTAAGAAAAAGATTTGAGATGTTTTGTAATTCTTTGAGTAGACCTGTGAATGCTGTGACAAAGTGATGGGTTACACAAGTTCCACTGCACATTCTGGTTTTGTACAATGTTTACATGATTTTTTCAGAAACTGGAAGTATTCATTCCCATAAAGATGCCACTGGCCTGGGTTTTTGTCAAATATTTATGAGTTTATAATATCATCATTATATATACATATATATTAATATAGATGACTATTGATTAAATGAGCCCAGGCTGGTGTGTTTTTGTAATATTGCTCTTAATCTCCCAACCTTTGATGGGATTTGTACAGTGTTGATACCATGATGTTTGTATATAAATACAGTTGATAATCACTGTGGCCTTTAGCTTAATAAATCCTGCCAGTTTAAAATTAACAATTGCCAACAGTATGATGGCCTAGACTGTGTAGCAGTTTCTAATTAAAGTTACAGCCTTTTTGTGAATACCGTGTGGATTATTGGGTTTTCTTTTGTTAACCTTCAGTTATGGCTGTTGTTAACTTCATGTGTCTCTCTGAAACATCTCCATCACACACCTGCTCCAAAATAAAACAGGAACACAGAAGGAGAATTAAATATAAAATTTATTAGGCAAAATGTACAACAGCTGCATAAGCTATTTTACAGCTCAAATATAGACTTTATTTTACTTCCACTCTTTAAGAGCAGAATAGAATATTCAACTGAACTTTAAATTCTGTAATGAACTGTGAAAACATTCATAAAAAAACACACTGGCTCACATTGATTTAACTTTTTAAAGCAGGAAAGCTGATCTGAACTCATGTTCAAATCAGTGCTGCACAAAACTGAGTTTAAGCCAGAAAAAAAAGAATTCAGGGCTTCATTTAAACATTCAAACCAAATTATTTTAAATTTTATTTGTAAATTTTTTTTTTTTTTTTACAAAAACATTGGACATCCAAACCAAAGCAACATTGTCATCATGTGTTCTGACAATGCTATTCCAAATAGTTTTTGCTCATTAGTACAACAAATCAAAGGTGTCCTTCAGAACATTTTAACTGTAGTTGTAAAATGTTTTAGTATTTACAGGGAGATATTTGTGTGAATCTTGAAAAATGTCATAATAGTCAAATGTATCCACATAATCCAGACCTTCAACAGTGCCACTGGTTTAAATTATGCTGTTCTGTTCTCCATCAAGTATCTGAGGTTCAACTCTAAACTTAGATTTTACCTGTTCTTAAACAAGTGACTTCAGATCAGCTCTCCAGCTATGAGTAAATGTGGTCTAAGGAGATGTGAGACAAACATCTGGATGGACTGGAAAATGAGGATGTCAGTATCCGCCACGCAAGCCACTGCTTCGTGATCCTCCACCACCTCCTGAGTTGCTATAGTAACTGCCACGACCTGCAAGGGTGATAAGATGGACAATTATTTTTATAGCCATACATAAATAAACACGCATAAGAAAAACAGAGACCTGACCTTTCTCACATATTTCATTATAATATAAATACGCATTCCCAACACTCAATGGGTTATTTAATACAAAAGTGATCAATAGACAATATTAAAGATGATTAAAACTCACTCATTTCAGCTGCTCCACTGGAAGTAGAGTTGAGAAACAATTCAATATAGCGATGTTCTGTGGAGGAAAAACAAACATTCATTTAAACTGGAAAAAAAAAGGGGGGGGGGGATGATCAGTCTTGAGTTAGTGAGTAGTGAGTTAACTTCTTCCTGTTTTACAAAGTGTTGGGATTTTGGGTCTTCAATGAGAACAGAACACATTTAATTTGTTTTGGGGTGGGAAAACAAATTTGCTTTCAAATTATACTTGGGTTTGTGGCTGGTTTTCCAATCTATTTTTTTTTTTTGTAGATAATAAGCCAATTCAAGTACTTTGGTGTGATGAAATGTGTTCAGTGAAAATCAACACAAGTGATTTTGTTGAAAAATGAGGACGTACGCATGTGGTTCTTGTCTTTGGACATGGCAGCCACGGCATCTTCATGGGAGCGGAACTCCACATCTGCTTCTCCTGTGGACTTCCCATTAGGAGCTACATCGATATGGACCCTCAGGGGGTTCAAAGGTGAGAAGAACTATAAAACAAATAATGGTGTAAATTAAAGAAAAAATATATATAAATCTGCAGATTACCACATTTTTCAAACTGTCACATTACATTCAATGCTTGGTGCAAAGATGACCTTATATGCATAACAAAATCAATAATACAACTAAACAGCATTATTAATATTCAACAGACATCACAGATCTGGGACAAACTTGATTTCCTGTCTAAGTCTAAAACCTATACTTAAGTAGTGTCTTCCTACTTTAGCAATGTCTCCCTCTGTGGCACGGAAAGGCAAACCCCTCATGTGAACAAAATGACCACTGTGGAAGCCTGAGCCACTGTCACCTTGACCACTGTAACCATGGCCTCCCATCCCTGTACAGAAACAATACACCTTTAGTTGTGGAAATGTTGGGTTCATTCTAAGTTCATGTATAAAATATATACATGAACATATCAGGTTTATGTTTGGAACTCAAAATATAGTGGAAAATGTGATCATGCAGCGGTACAATGATTAAACACAGGTCAGCATGTCTGACCACCAAATGGTTCAAGGTAAGTGAAAGTAAATACATTTTGGACTTTACCTCTTCCTCCCCTCTCTCCTCTCAGTCGTTCATCAAACATGCCATTGCCAAAACAGTAATTGTTGAATCCATTGTAGTTGTCAAATCCACCATAACCTGAAGTTACAGAGCAACAGAACCAAGTGAGAATTGGAAAACCTACAAATCAGCTGCTCCACAACACTCATGGGAAAATTTAAATAGCTGCATGGATAGTAAATGGCCGAAGAACAGATAAGTCAACCGTTAAAACCACAATGTCTTAATCCTGTTCAGTCACATAATGTCCAGCAGTAATAAGCCCTGCAAACATCGTGCAACCAAGCATACCTCCACCATAGCCACCTCCAGTCCTCATGGTGTCCATCAGAGCACCGCCACGCCCTGGTCCAGGACCAAAAAAACCTCCCCTGGGTCCCGCCATCATGGGTCTGTCATAGGGTCCTGGTCGTTGGCCTCCCATCCCCCGTCGAGGTACCTCATAGTAGGCTCTGATCTCATTACGACTGCTTTTAAAAATCTCTATATACCTGCACAATGAGACATCCGTGGGGGTGTGAGGGGGCAGAGGAGAGGGTTAAGGTGCAGAAGTGGTTCAGCTCAGATTACAAACATATACATGTTTTACAGAGAAAGAAGAAAAAACACATAAAAGACAAGTATTCTACACAACCTCAAAATACCAGACCATCTGTCCCTATTAGTGGTCTATGTTGATTTAACCTGGAGCTGACAAAGCAACCTCAACAAAATCTACAAGTTATCTGGGCTTAGGGCTGTTGTAAAAGAACTTTAATTTGTACCAACTACATTATTTAATTACAGGGCTTTTACATGTTGTATTAATCACATTAATGACTTAACAGAGTAGATCTTCATTCTTCACTGCCCTCTGCTATATGTCTATTCATCTCTTATGCAAAATGTATCTATTTATAAATATGAAAGGATATAGTGCCGCTAGCCAATTGATGCTCTAATAAAACTAATAGCTCCCAGGACTAAGGTGAACACCAATAAACTGTATATTGAGAGATAAAATAATCACACTACCATTCATTAAAGACTAGACAGCCGAGCTTTGACCCCAATATTCAACATGTCACCATCATTTAAATATATACCCCCATTTTATTTTAATACATACTGCATGACCCACCCAATTTACAGAATACCACATCTCATATTATCATTGTGTATCATAATTACTCTGTGACCCCCCCATATGTTGTTTAAGAGAAGCCCATCCCAGTCCAGCCCATCCCTTTCCCGTCTGTCCCACCTGTGCCCTATTCTTTCCTTGTGTTTCCCCAGAGCCTTTTCTGCTATCTCCTTTGAGGCAAACTGCACGAAGGCTTCCCCTGTGCTCCTCCCCTGGTAGTCCACTGGCAGAGTAATCCCATTTGGCACGATTCTCAACCCTTCAACCCAAGCACACATAAATACATTGGTCGGTAGGTAGACTGATGAGATAGAACAACACCCACTGCTTTTTAGGTTTACAGTAATACACAGCGGATAAATAACAGCTGTATTATATCATAAAATTGGATTGAAAGGGAGATCTGAGAGGATTTAATTTGCATTATCAGGTGCCCAGCAGGAGAATGAAACAAATACCAACCTGGAGCCAGCATAGCCAGGGTGTCAAAATAGTGCAAACTTTTCTTATTTATTATAGAATTAAAAACATCAATGCAAATGAGCTAAAAATAATAATAATAATAACAACATATTGTTGAGAAAGAAAGTCTAATTCATGATCATTTCTTTAATCACTTTCAATTAGCTACATCATGGTGCTGACCCCAGATCAATAATGTCTCCCCTCAGCCAATCCAGCCCAGCCCATATCGTCTTTTAAGGAAGTTTTCGGAAGCATATCTAAGTCACATGGTAACCTGACCATAATATAGTGATAATATTACTAACATTTCATAACAAAGACAAGTTAACACAGTAAGACTAAACTGTAAGAACAAACATACATTAGGCCTTTTGGCCATACAACACGGACATGTCAAGGCAATGCAGATACATAATCCTGCTGACCAGAGGAACTGGTAAATGACCTTCTGAAGGTCAAATTTGTAAAATGGGAGAAAAGATAATGTTAAGTAATGCACTGACTGCAAGGAAACTTCAAAGAGCAGTTGGAAGCACTCCAGATGTTTCAGGATGCTAAACATCAAAATTACATTCTGTGCTGTTAAAAAAAAAAGGGCTTGAAAATGTGAGAAGTTAATTTTTCTACAAACACCAAGTAGCATGAATAACTGCAAAAATTTCTGATTGCTTAATTTAAACACATTTTAAATCAATGTTCACGGTTAGACCTTGGACACAGAAGGAAGAAAGGAAGGAAGGAAAGAAAGAAGTCAACTGATATTGAAGTTATTCACCTGTAAACCTGGACAAAATTTAGGACAACCTGGGTTGTAAATATATACATACAGAGATCACATTCCAAAGTTTTTACTCCTATAAGCATGCACTTGCTTTTAATGTTGTAAATTATATAATTCCATGGAATCAACAGTGACAATGAACAAAGTTAATGTGTATGTTCATATACCTGAGAAAAACTGAACAATCTCCTCCTTACTGCAGCCAAAGGGAAGGCCTCTAAGTCTCAGCATGCAGCCACTGCAGCTGTCATAATCAGCAGGACCACTACGTTTCAGCACCCAGTCCATCTCACTACGGTTGGACTTGAACACTGTTTCAGACACAGACAAGTCAGAGAAAACTCAAACACATCCTTCTTACAGAGTTTGATTCACAGCTTACAAAAAAAACGTTTGTGATGATGACTATAAGTAAATCAATAAAGACACAACCGAGAAATATTATTGACACTAACTCATAACATACGGTGGTTAAAACTTCAGGTGTGTGTATCAGGAATGTTGTATTGATACATATAATAGGCTAAAAATACAATGACAAAACAACCACTGAATGGTTCTGTTGTATGTTTTCATTACTTACCCTCTATGTATCGGTGTCCCATGTATTTTCTGTCTTTGGCAAGAGCATTCTTAAAATCCTCTGCTGTTTTTAGCTCAATAAATGCCTCTCCACTAGGACGGCCTTCTTTAGAGTAAGTGAAACACACTCCATTTACGTTGCCCACGATGTCACAATCTGTAAAGAAATCAGATTTAGACTACCTTAAAAGAATCTCAAATATTTCTTCATCTAGTACATTCATGATAGAAAATGTAGCAGGTTCCTATAAAATATCAAATTTGGGCTGGTTTGTGCAGAACATATTTTAAAGATTAAGCAACTGTTGCTTTAAAAAAAAAAAAAATACACAAAATATTTTAAAATGTGTGCAACTATTGATTCAGTTAGAGAGAAACGTGATAATCACCATTTACGTGTTGACAAAAATGCTAAAACGGAGCGCGCCTTTGGATGTAAAGATATGTACATGTCTCTCACCAGAGAAGAAACTGGCCACTTCCTCCTGTGTGCAGGACCAAGGGAGTCCTCTGATCCTGACCACGTAACCCTCTTCATTCAAAGACATCCTCACTGTCGTAAAACAGTAACATTAACAGCATTAATATACCATCACCAGAGAATACCTGCACTTTGCAGACATGAAAGTTATATTATTAATACTCGTTCTTAAATCTGCTTCTGCAGTCATGTATAACAATTCAAAACATCAACTATAAAATTAGCAGGTAATTTGCATTTTCTACAATATACTGTGTATCCAGGATTATTTTTGTCACTCTGATTGCAATATTGTAGAAATAAACCAAGTCACTGTGCCCTTTTTTTCTTTTTTTTTTCAGCTCCAAGGAAAAAAAAAAAAGACACCAATGAAAACATGGCCGTTACATAGTCCAGAAACACAAAGGGGTAGAAGGGGTATCCTAACATTTAGCATAAACGCCATATAAAGGTTAATGCAACACACACTTCGGTAAAACTAGCCTTTATTACTTCCTCATCTCAACTCTTTTTTACGAAGTGTTTACTCGTTAACATTACCATAGCTTAACGCTAACCTTGACACATGGCAGACACTACGAATAGGTTTCAATTCGTTAGTAAAGTTACTTATTGGAAGTTCATGAATGCACAGTATTTCTCAGCTGCGTTAGCTGATAGTAACGTCTACAGTCAGACTGACGAGCCTGACATGGTAACATTAGCAATTAGCATTAGCAGCTAAGGCTAACTGTAGGACACTGACAGCGGTCAAACGTACACGGCAAACTAGCTCAGTTCCCAACAGCCATACACCGGACCAGCGTAACGAAATATCTTCCTATGAAGAACTGAATGAGACAACAGTGACAAAACCATGAAAACGATAAAATTGTCTCACAGTCTCCTCTTGTTCCCGGTCTCCTGTCCTACTCTCAGGTGACAGTGGCAGCAGCAGAGCCGCTCAGGTATAATCTCGCGAGATTTGCGTTCCCAGCAGGAAAAAGATTTGATGTGACAAGCAGCTGCTGTTACATTCACATTTAACTAAATGTCACTTATACCGTATGTGATAGTAATTCTAAAACAAATACCTATTAAACAATGGTAATTAGTTGTAAATGTATTTATAAGTGATTCTATTCTTTTAATCAGTCTGATTTCTGCACTTTAAATACAAATACCAAAGAGTGAATTGAAAATCCCGCAGCCAACCATCAGCCTACAGGCAACCTATGACGCGAACAGTGCGGGGTTCTGTGAGCCTGACTGTCACTATTAAACCAAACCAGACGAGGTCCAAAGTTCATCGACCGCTGTGAGAGGACTTGTGCCACACCGCAACTGAAAACTCAGAGTTTCATAATGGAGATCCCAGTGTTTATTTTAGATGCCTTCACCAATTTACCATTTAAGGGAAATGCGGCTGCAATTTGTCTCCTGATGCATGTAAGTAAGATTAAGATTCAGGCTATTATATTAAACTCGCGTGTTTTTGCGCTGCAGAGCGGAGCTGAGAAAAAAAACAAAAAAAAAAACAAGACGCTTTACCTTTGAGCTTTTAAAATATATATTAACAGTTTGTTCAATAATAACCACAATTGCGCCTTTTAATATCTATTGATTGGTCGTTTTTTCAGGCAGAAAAGTATATATGATGTATGACTAAACAGCAGATACTCCTTTATCCATCTCTTTCTTTCATCTATTTTATTCTGTACATTCATTTTTTACACTTTACATTGTATAATTATTGTATGATCCTTGTATTTGATCATACTCTTTGTGTTTCTAACAGGAGCTGAGTGATGAACTGTATCAGAAGATAGCAGCAGAAATGAACCAGACAGAAACAGCTTTCCTCACCAGACTCAATCCCTCTGACAATTTCACTACAGGTGAGATCAAATATACTACTATAAAATCAGTTTATATTAAGGAAGACATCTACCAATTTATGTGTCACAATGGTTCAACAGAAATGTCCGATTGTATGACATATTGGGGCTCACAAGTAATGGTATGTTTAATAATTTGTGACTTGAATTGTTTTTATGTGATGGATTGTTGTCGTTTTTCTTTAAGCATTGGACATCTTATTAATCTTTGTACATGTACATTTGTCTGCTTTTCATGCTCACAAAGTTGACAGTAAAGTATTTGTATTGTATTCTATTGTGCAAGCAAGGTCTGTGCGGAAGTGATGAAACCAGTTACACCTGGTGTTGATACAGTATTGGTAATGCAGTGATGTTGCTATTATTACCGATAATAAGGTTATAAATTTTAACTTTCTTGACACTGAATGAGTAACCTAATACATATGATATATATGGGGCTGTGCTCAAGTGGTTGATTATTAGTAAGGTCATTTTTTTTTGTTGCATAGTGTTATTTGTCAGTAATGTGTAGACTACATGAAAAACACCTGTCCTCAGCACTTTGATAGGTAACAATGTTAAACACACAGCTTCAACAATGCCATGAGCTGTGACAGTTACAAATGCCCTCTGTCACTCTTTCTTTCACATGGTACAACTGCATGGAAAGGAATGTCAGTATCATTCAGCACACAGCTCAAAGATCTCTTGAACCTATGTTAATAAACCAAAATCCTTGTATTTCCAATTCTTTTGTGGTAAAAGACTGTCACATGCAAAACCTTATGAAAATCAGGCTAATGTTCTTGAGTATTGTTTAAAATGTATGCGTTTTTGTTTTTTTTTTTAAAATCTTTTGAATTAAATTTTTAAAGTAGAAACACTGTGCATTTTAATAAACTGGACTTATTTTACATCAGATATTCTGTAACAGCTTAACTGATGGTGGATTTGTATAAGGTCAAATATAATATTGATGGTTTGGTTACTCAAAAGAAATGTAACATTGCTATTGGGGGGGAAAAATTTGACCCTTCATCAACACCAACATTAAATATTTAATTCTTATTTTACATCTAAGTCAAAGCTAGAAATGTATGAATGGATATAAAGCTGCACATCAAACTAAAATCCATGAAGTCTCTAAAAAGATAAAACGGTGTAGTTTTTTTGGGGCTATTATTTCCCCTTAACTTACTATAACTGGTTGAGAGGGCAAATTTTATCCACTGGCCAAAATGATAGGGAAATTCTACCTGTACTTTGTAAACTATTTACAAAGTTTTTTTGTTTGTTTGTTTGTTTGTTTCAGTTTGAAAACTTGCACTGCAACTCAGACCTTAAACTGTTTTGGTTTATTTTAATAAAGACTGTTTTTAGCTTTTGTTTTAACTGTCCTATTCTTGTTTTAATTTCTTTCTTTCTTTTTATCCTTTCTGCACATCCCTTTAGATTAATGTTTTATTCTATATGATTTTAATGTAATTTTATGAGTTTCTACACCTTTGTAAAGCACTTTGAATTGCAATGTCTATGAATGGTGCTATACAAATAAATTTGCCTTACCTTGACTATGAGTTACCCCAAGTTCACTGTGCAAAGAGTATATTTATACCTTTTAACATTTTGGATGTGGCTGTGCAATAGTAAACTGTATGATCTGTATTAACACAATACTTAACAGGTAGATAATGTTTAAAGTTCCTGTCTGACACTGCAATGTGAATTACAGGTTCCAGGTTTCGCCTTCGATGGTTCACACCAATCGTTGAAGTGAATTTGTGTGGACATGCCACTCTGGCCACTGCTGCAGTGTTGTTCCAGTATCAAAGTAAGATGACAGTATCCAGATGTAGTATTAAGGGTTCATAACATCCATTTAATGTATCAGACTATAATCTACAGCAAAATATAACTGTGGTGTTCAGATATTAAATTGTAATCTCATGTACAAATAAATAATCCATGTACAAAATATTTTTTTTTGCACGTATACAAACCCTCCTGACTCACATTATACTCACTAACTGTATTTGTTACTTTCTCCCAGATAATATAAACACTACATTGGTGTTTGAGACCAGGAGTGGAGACCTGTGTGTCACTCAGAAGGGAGATGGTTACGTCATGGACTTTCCCCTCAACCCACCCACCGAACAGGTACAGTGTACGAAAACAAAACCGGACAACGTCCCAGAACCAGACAATAATGTGTAAATGTGAAGAAATGACAGATTACATTGAGTTGTCTGACTATGCATAAGTTTTTGGTATGAAAATAAACCTGAACTACACAAGAGGCTGAGAAATATAATGGTTACTAATATTCAACCAAATAGTCAGGTTTAATCTGTCAGATTATTCTTTCTAACCTATACTTATATAACTATGATGGTCAATTTTTTTCTCCCATATCCACTTACTTAAAAGGCTCATATTTTGCTAAACTCACTTTTATTAGTATTTAGTTCATTTATTTGTGTATTTGGACTCTTAATAGTTCATAGTTCAGTAGTTCTGGGGTTCAATAGTTCAGTTTGAATTTGAACCCTCCAGGTGCTGCAAAGCTATATTTAGATTAATTTTGGCAAAAATCAAGTGATTTCTACAACCCATTTTAATTCCTGCCTAATTTGTTACATCTATAACTAGTTACATCTTGACATTTGCACATATAAGGTCAAGACTTCTGACGAACATTTCTTTGAGTACGACATAATTATTTATCAGGAGCAGCAGTTATAGTCCAAACTGAAAATATGTGCAAACATAAACCTAAAATGTTCAGTTGTTGGTTTTATTAATGAACACAAGTTGCGGAACGGGACAGAGCAGCACAGCCAACAACCTGGAGGGGGTGGGGCCTGAAGTGGCTCATTTGCATTTAAAGGGCCAGCACTCAAAACCACTTTTCTGGTGTCATTACTCAGAAATAGGGTTAAAGATGGACCTGTGGAGTTGAATTAATGAAGAATTCAGACCCAAGC
>JAPSES010000001.1:2309966-2341644 GCA_029822895.1 Maxillicosta whitleyi
ATGTTTTCTTGCATATTCTGCCCTGATATGTAATTAATTTCTTTGAGGGTATGCAGTAAATGGAAAACAATAATGAATGAATAATGACATAATACTGGTACAACTATGATACGACTAAACATGACTTCACTAATGCTGACTTTAGATTATTTATGTTATTTAGGCCCTAATTTTATATGTACTTGAGTGTAAAATGTGCTGTGCACAACAACAACAACAACAAAAACCCCAAACAAACTGCTAACATGTTACGGCAAATCTTCAAAATTAAAATCAGAACGCTTGCCTCCGGTGTTTTCTTCAGATGGAAGGTCGTACAGACTAGAGTTGTGGCATCTAAGCAACTAAGTATTTTCAACACAAAAACGTAGTCAAAATCTATTTTCACACTTTTCGACATATATCAGTGTTTCTTAGAGGAAAAAAGTTTAGTGTTTATATATCATTTATAACTGCTTATTGAACTACTGAGACGTTATTGTTAGACAGCTCTAATTCTACAGGATATATGATATGGTAAATGGAATGAACTTTATGTGTTTTTCCTTCTTATCACTTTTAACTTATAAAAACCCAAACAGCTACTGGCAGCTAAAACCATCTACTAATCTACAATGTTTAATACCTGTTGATCCAGTAATCCTATCAATACATGTAAATAATTGGTTTAAAATACAGTTTATTATCTTTTCATGGTCATCAGATATGATCTATTTGGACATTCAGAGGCTCAGTAGTTACTGTGAAAACACTATCATCTTCTATAACATTGATTCACCAGTAAAACCAATAGAATTGGATCAATGACAGTGGATGAAGACACATGGTTTATGTTCAATTAATGATATATTTTGTTGAAATAGTCACCTTTGTCTTTAGTTTTCTATATTAATAACTATATCCTGAGCTTTTATGAACATCTACATGATCAGTGAGTTAAATAAAACAAAATACATGATTTTTACAGTAAAAAACAAAAAAATAAAGAGGATTGTGCTATAAGAAATGGTGATAAATTACTTTTAAAAAAAAAATCTAAAGTATAAAGGGAAAAAAATATTTTGGGACTGTCACATAAGTAGGACTGGGTCTTTATGAGTTAAGTAACTAATTTTGTCCTTTTTGTTTTTGAAGTTACCAGTTTGCTGTGATATTGCTGATCTACTTGCTCCCTCTGCTGGTGATGCTGGTGACCTACAGTTTGATTGGACGCACGTTGTGGGGTGGACACATCCCTGGAGAAGCTTCAGACCATTACCACAGCCAGATAACAGCCAAGAGAAAGGTCACAAGCTTCTGTTGTACTACTCTCATTATTCTAATGAATCTTTCAATCGTGTCATTACCTAGAGATAAGCTGCTTGGGGCAGAAATGACAAAAAAAAAGGAACTATATTCATCTCTCTTTATGATTGTGTTAAATAGGTGGTTAAGATGATGGTCGTTGTGGTGGCAACCTTCGCTTTGTGCTGGTTACCATACCACATTTATTTCATCCTGGGAACATTCAACACAGATATTTATAAGCGGCAGTACATTCAACAGGTAACAGATGACCTTCTATATGTGAAGGACTGTTTGGTTCAGAGATTCACTGAAGGATGGCTCTTGTTCTTCATTTTCTCAGGTCTATCTGGCTATATTCTGGTTGGCAATGAGTTCGACCATGTATAATCCAATCATTTACTGCTGCCTCAATCAAAGGTAAAAACAAACAAACATATGTATATATATATAGTATGGGAAAATATTATCAAGGTTCATATTCACCATGAATTAGTTGTTTATAAGTTTACATATTAGTAGCATAGTGGCTCTGTATTGGTCAAACAGTTTGACAGTGATAATGCCTGAATTACTGCTTATCAACAGTAGGTAGGAAGTTCTTGTACATTAAAAATTAACCATTACATACATAGATACAGATGGACATTATTAATCCACAGGTGGAAATTCACTTCAGCTCAGGAAAAGCAAAGAAACTAAAAAAACAGAATTAACCCTCAGGGACCAAGAACCATTTAATGGTACCTGACCTGCACTACTTTATTTAGGTTTTCTGAAGTATTTGGATAGTATCAATCAGAATCAGAATTAGTGTCAAAATGGGATTTTTCTTTCTTCTTTTTACTTTGTAACAAAAGTTTTGTTTTTCTTATTCATAAAATTTAATGTAGATGTTTTAGATTTCCAAATAGATTAGTCACCTGTGATTTAATATCTTTCTAAAGCAAATTATAACCATTCATCAGCTCAAAGTAAGAATGTAGGATGAATCAGTGGTGCACAATGTTAAAGTCTAAACACATTTACTATGGAGCCTCTATAGATGTCCTAGTGAGACCTGAGGAACTCCACTTTACTTATACTATGTGTAGATTAGTGGTCCAAAAATTATGAACATTTATGAATAAAATGGATATACAAGCCAGACGTCTTAATGGGTTAAATGAAGAAACCAGTAATGATCAGTTTATCAGACAACGGTGTGTAGATTCTGATGGCAGTGGAGATGAAGGAGGCCACTCATAAAGAAGATCATCTGGGTTTTCTAAGATGTCCTCTATTTTACTCAGCGTTCATTTCTTCACCACAATCCCCAATGAATCCAAAAAGAAAACCAGCTTTATTTTAACCAATTTAACCCATGAAGACCCAAACAGCCACTGGCTTGCAAAACTAGTCACTGACATAAAATGGACCAAAACTAAAAAAAAAAAAAAAAAAAAAAAAAAAAAAAGAAAAGAAATTAATAAAATGGTCAATAACTGTTCATTCACTAATGCTAATAATACATGTAGATAATTACTGTAAAATGCAGTTTATCATCTTTTCATGGTCATCAGATATGACCTATTTGGACGTTCAGAGGCTCTGTAGTTACCATGGAAACACTGTCCTCTTCTACAACATTGATTCACCAGTAAAATCCATGGAGTTGGATCAATGAAAGTGGATAGAGACACTTATTTTATGTTCAAATAACAATATATTTGCAGAAAAAGTGATGTTTTTCTTCAGTTTTCTCTGTTTTGGATAGAATAAATGTCAACTTTAATCTAAGATTTACATAATCCATACATTAAATATAGAAAAACACCTGATTTTCATGTATAAATGCAAAATATAGAGAATGATATTAGAGTAAATGGTGATAAATCTCTTATGGAAGGTTAAAAATATAGAACCACAATAAAGCACCACTGGGTCTTTATGGTTTAAAACAACTTATTTACATAATACCAATAAGAACTAATTAGATGGTTACTGATAGTTAATGCAACTACTTAAAGCTGCAGTGCTTCATAGATGTTTGACGTCACAAAAACAGCTTTGTTCCTGTCGCCATCACTGAGCTCAACAAGAGATAGTGACATTGCACTTTATTCACTTATTTAGTTATTTATCCTATTTTCTCGCTCTATTTCTTATTATTGTGATTTCTAACTTTATAAATACTATATTTTTTTATCCTGGTTTTTATCCCAGAGATTGCTTTTATTTTTTAGGTGTTAGTGTGTTTTATTATATCTTGTTTTTATTTATTTGATTGTGTTTATTAAGATTTTTATTTATCCATACTGACATACTGATGACTGATGAAGCACTGAGCCCTTTTTTTTTGTCTTGAATCTTGACCAAGCACCTGCCTAACGAGTTCAATTAACACATGATTGACAGCTGTAATTGCAGACTAAATCATACTGTTAGAAACAGACATGTGACTCGACTGCTCTATTCCATCATGTACAGTTGTGCATGAAATTATTCAATTGTATTCATCTATTCATTGTAAGTTTTATTCAACCCCCAAGTAAAATTCATTTTTAGTACTTTGTACAACATCCTTTTCTAGTTATTACAGCTTCCGTGCATGAAGCAATACCCAATACCTAATTGAAAACACTTGAATGAGGCTCTGCTATCAAGAGTGGTAGTCTTAAAGGGGTTGAATAATTGTGTCAATGAAGAAATCACAAAAAAGCCATTTAACAATAATTCAAAACAATTGAAGAGCTCTTTTCCAAAACACTATATATCCATTCAAAATTAAGTGTTTTTATTGTCTTTTTCTGTCAAAATCACTGAAATCTATGTTATAATGTTTAAAATCATTATGGAAATAGCAAATAACATTAAGCTAGTTCCAATTTTCCCGATGCTATTTTAAGATGAGCTTGTAAAAAATAAAATAAAAAATTGTAATTAAATGGCTTTTATAGCGTTTTGGAAAAGAAGTCTTCAATTGATGTCATTTTAGTTGCATTTGGTTGTTTAACAAGTCCTTGTAAGATTTCATTATGAACACAATTACAACTGTACAATGAACTCCCTTAAACCCTTTACAGCACTGGGGGGTTGAATAATTCCGTGCACAACTGTAACAGAGACGTGACTCCACTTTTCCATAACTGCATGAAACTACTTGAAATTCCGTCATTATCTACTTGACTTCAGCTCCTGCAGCTTTAATGGTGAATACATGCACCTTATAATTAGGTTGAAACCACATAAATTCCTTTGGTTCAGCATCAGTATCTGTCTATGTCCTTGGTTTCTACAGGTTCCGTGCTGGTTTCCGCCATGCGTTTGCTTGGTGTCCTTTCATCAAAGTGTCTGAGGAGGACAAGATGGAGCTGCAGCATACACACACCTTCAGAGTCACCATGACGCGCAGCCACCGCAACAACAGCGCAAACACCCACAGCTCCATTGGAAACAGTAACATCTTTGATGCCAACAAGTCTGTGGGCACTGATCCACGCACAGAGAAAGAAGCGTGCATACAGTTGAAAAAACACACTCCATCTTATAGCACAAATAATGCAGGCGTGGGTGATCAAAAATGCACATCAGCCAAACTTATTGAACACAATCGTTGACAACTGAAAGAAAAAACGCAACAAGAGAAAATCCCACGACTACAAACGACAGAGGAAAATCTGGCAGATATCACCCAGACACCACAGAGAACTTGATCAAATCATTTCACTGAAGTCGGGTCATTAACTGTTTGTCGTTGCAGAGATTTATGAATGAATGTGATAATGAAGCTGATGGATGTTTGTCTGCTAATGCCTTTGTGGTGAAAATATGTGGAACAAAGAAGGGATCTGCTGCACATACGGTCTGTGCCACACAACAACAGAGCTCACTTCTCTGTGTTGTTTGTAGAGTTTGCTGTTAAAGTGGTGTTAAAGTCTGAAGATGAGTCTATCCATCATTTTTTTTATTTTCCATTCTGACACATCCCAGCTTCTATCACTGACACTTTATTCTTCTTCGTGGAAAGCTGTGAATTGTGGATGTTTTTGATATAAGTGTTACTGGTGTTCAATACAGAAGAATTGATAAACAGTCTACTGGCATCAGCATGAAGCCTTAATAACATGTATTTTTTCAGTGGGTGGGTTACTTCCTAAAGGGACAAATAACATCCTTTCATTTTTTTTTTAAAGTGTTAACTATGGTCATTCAGTGGATCTGATCACTGTGGAAAAAAATGAAGTAGAGTCTCAGTTCCAAGTCAAGGAAAAAAAAAAATCTTCACATTTTCATTTGGTTCATTTGGACTTAAATGATGCAAATTAAGTGAAATATCACCTTGGCCTCCTTGACTTAAAATATTGACCTTGAATTAAAATGTCCCACCATTTTTGAAAATTTTATTAGACTTTATGTCTCTAAATAAAATTTCATCACTGAAATGCAACTTTAAAAAAAACTAAAAATTCTAATCACATTTAGAATTAGCAACAAAACAAATATTAATATCATAATACATGAATTGTTCATGTTTTGTGTTTTTTATATTATCTATGACTTATATATTGTGGCTTCGCTGGTTTAACTGTAATATATTATGGTCAGTGTCAAAGTTAAAAGTGCTGCTACTTAAAAATATCAAATGTAAACTATTATAGTAATGTAAACCTGCTGTAAGAATGTAAATTTAAGTGTGATGATGTGACAGAACAGGACATATGATGTAAATATTGTACTCAAATACTGTCTAAACTGCATTTTAGAAAATATTAATGGACATGTTCTTTGATTTTACTGTGAATAAATCACAGTGATGTGGTAAAACATTTGTTGCCGACACAAAACATTATTGTCACGTGTGGCCTGAATAAAAGTGTTTAAAACATCAGTGTTGGCACTTGTTGAAAAAATAACCACAACATCAGATTGACAGGTTTTTATTTGTGACCAATTGATTGACAGTGTTGGGCAGATACAAGTTTGTGAAACAGAAGCAAAGAGATTAGAAGGTGTCTGTGCATGCATGAGAGGGTGACGGGAGGCTGTCCACACCTAAACCTCACCGGCTTTATCCTGGGAGTTCAGCTAGGAATGAAAACTCAACTGTTGGGATTTTTATTGGTATTAATTCAGGCTCTCCTGTCCCTACAGGTGAGAACTTTTAACTGTGGTTTACAAAAAAAAAAAAAAAAAGACTTATTCTGTTAAAACCTGGCATGAAGAGATCCTTTGGTTTTAACAAACTGTGTATCATCTTGTCTCAGGAAAAAGCCCTGAAAACTTCACTGAGCATTTTCAAGGAGCATTAGAGGAAAAATAAACATTTATTAATTGGCTTCAATTCTACTACTTAGCTCACTTACACCCCTGTGAAGCATATAATTTAGTACAGGATGAGGGTTGAGTTCAGTGGCAATTTTTAGTCTTTTTGCCAAACTGTTTAACGATGCCTTATTGGAATATTTATCTTGTAAACAGTTTGGCTGTCCCAGTCACTGTTGTGCTAATTTGCTGTGACATTAACAAAACAGACCTGGGATCAGCACCAACAGGACTTCTACTTAGTAAAATAAGTGTTTCTGAACATATTTATAGTAGACTACAGAAGAGTAGGGGTGCTGATATTAATACAGCAAGCATATAACATATTTTCCTGCACATTTATATATAATTTATATTTAAGTCCCTCTTTGCTGCTAATATTATCTCTAATATCAGACGATGTGCTGAAGGGACTTTGATGTTGGTTTTGTTCTCCTACTGCAACAGTAACATTCTCCAAATACAAAAATAAAATAAATAGCAAGAATGTTTGTAATATATATTGTATCACATTTGGGTAAAGCAAAAATATTCCCTTTAATCTCATTGTACATTTATATATTCACCTCATAGCATTGTCTTACAGCAGACACACTCTGGTGACTTTGGTCTAAAACAGTGTTTCCGTTTCATCCCTGTGTCTCATAAATACATTGCAAGGATCAACATTTTCAAGTTGCATGGCATTTCCCTTTGATGTTGTATTATTAGTCATAACAGACAGCAGTACCCACAAATATCTTCCAGATGGCGACATCAAACTACCTATGAAGGTGTTGAGAGCTTTTGCTGTACATTCACAAGTATCGACTGTGCGCGTATCATCTGTTGCCCAAGTTTATCCTCAGAAATCACAAAACTGCAAAAACCTTTGAAGAATCATATTATTACAACGATTAATCAAAACAATATCTAACTAAAGCCTCACTTTCTGTTATTCTACACAGCAGAGAAAGTGTGTGTCTGCTGTGACAGACTCAAGCAGCTACTGGAGTGTGAGACATTGACTGGACTGGTTCAATTTAGAAGGACAGAAGACAACAGAGGGGACAAGGAGAACCCAGACACGTGGGGTTGGTTACAGTGAGACAGGACTGCTATGGTTTCATTTGCTGTTCAGCTCCTCTCTCAGCCGACAGCCCACAGCTGTGATGAGTGCAGCTCCTTTTCCACTGCCGTCCTCCGATAACAGGAAATTGACGTTACACTGAGGAGCCAGTTCATTTACTGTCTGATGCATGACCCCGGAGAAGCTACAGACACACAAAATAAACACAATCATGTTATACAGTTGACTGATAGATGCTGAGCAAAGCCTCCAATTAGAAAAGTATAAACCGATAAACAGTCTTTAGGTTTAACAATAATGCAAAGATTAAATCAGCAGGTTGATAGTAACAGTATTCCTATCTGAAGATAAAAACAGGTTCCTCAAACGTTTTCACACCAAGGTCCACTTTATCATAAAAAAACTTAAACAAATTATAATTCACAGACCACCTAACCAGCTGGGCAGTTTCTCAACCCAAAATTGCATAGACAAATTCAAGAAAAGTCTACTCTATTAGTCCCACAAGAGGAAAATTAGGCTTATTTAGGCTACATTTGATTCCCTTTTTATGACATCCTCACCACGTCACACTTTGAGTATCATTACTCTAATTTTATTAAACTATACTTATACTATACTTATAAAACAAACAACTTATGTTTACATTCATTGTTAATCACTACAATAAGTGAATGATGACACTTACTGCATTTTCCTTTGGCTTAATTTGTAAATGTCTGTTCTTTTGGTGTGGAATTGCATGAAATACTCTGCAGAATCTGTATCATCATCTACCACCAATAATATTTTGTTTTGTGTCATATATTGTTCATCTTCTCTACACCAGGAACCCAGTAAAACATCTAATGGTGCAAATCATGGCTTACATTAAATCATATAAGACTCAGAGTCTAACTGTAAGATATTAGCACTTACATTAGAATCCACATATATCTGTTTTAACTCTAGAACAGCCAATAGGACATTATCCACAACTAATTTAATAAATGTTGAAGCCTCCCAGTTTTTGACTTTACCAGAATTGTCTCTCATTTCCTTGTGGTAAATATAGTTGAGTGAATTCCAGATTAAAAATATGGGGATTTATACCTTTAACAGCCATTACTTCAAATACATCGCTCTAGAAATGCATCATTTTTTGCACCATTTAGGTTTAAACATTCTAGATTTTTAGTCCAATACAAATGTATTAAAGTACCATATATGTATGTGTCCTACTGAGTATTAACATGTGTTTCATGGAGTTGAAGATATGATGACTAGTTGAATATAAGTGTTGGAATAGTGCAAAAACTCAGGTCCAATGTAACGCATACAAATCGATAGGATGTATGTTTATACTTCAAGCACAATCAAATTAACTAATTATTATTCATTTCTGGAATGTGCCCCAGTGGGACTAATAAAAGGAATATCTTATCTCATCTTAAAATTTTAGTCATTTAGTCATTTACTGTCCGTCTGATGTTGCCCTCTCACGTTGGTGCTGTGAGTGGATACTGAATGCAGTTCAGTGCATTAGTGTAATGTATGAATAGGAGATGAAGTCAACTCACTGTGGGTGTAGTTTATAGAGTGTCCCGTCCACTCCTACAGTGACATTCAGTCGGTCAAGTCCACGGTTTTCTCTGATCTTATCAACCACAGCTGCCATTCCTGCCCCGCACAACTCCGCTGCACGACGTGACACGGCTCCACATACCTGTTTAGGAAAAAACATTATCAACGTTGCAACATTTAACTGATTGTACCTGCAAAGCACTTTATTGTCAGTCACAGTCTCACTGTTTCACAACACAAGACTGACAAACAGCTATTGTGGGTCTCAAAGTCTTTCACAATAAGCACTGTTACTACATTGTGTGAGTTTTCTCAACAGTGACAAACAGTAAAGGTCAAAAGTATGTGTTGGCAAATGCAAGAGACTCTCAGTACGCATGTCTGCATTTTACAGGGTATAATTTGTATATAAACTGCAAATATGGGTACATTATATGCTCTATAGCTTACCTCTTTGACTATAATACTGTCATCACAGGTACTGTCGAGCCCTAAGTGTTGCAGAATGGATCTCACCTGCAGTAAGGCCAGTCTGTCACTACAGGGGAAAAACACACCAGTCAGCAGAAAGATTTGTAGAATGTAAGCATTAATAGACTAGTACGGAAACTGGAAAATATAATTTGATTCTACTGCAATGCAATGACACCCTCTAAACAGTGTAACATCAATTAAGTGGGATCGAAGATGTCCCTTTTGCAGCTTTTATTTTATTTGATAAAAAACAACATGGGAACCACATTGTAAGGACATGAAATCCTTTTCCTACCTTTCAATCTGTGACAAGAACTTTGTTTCAAAGATGCCTCTGGTCTTTAGTGTTTCAGAGATTTGACCCCTGAACAGGAACCCCCTCTTCGTCATATCTATTAGGATGTTCCGCACAATTTCACCAAGATACATGCCGCTGCACATTTTCTCATATCTGTAATGCACATACAGAGGCACAAACATGTAATTCCAAAAATACAAAACACTTCCTCATAAAGTTATGCAGGTGTTCAAGAGTTCAGGCTCAAATAAAAAGGTGACGGAGTGTATTTTGTACTAGTGCCAAGGAACTCTTTAGCAATCTGTATTTAATGTTCTGACACGGTTGTCATTGTTACATCTCAAAACTCACGCTCACTAACCTGCCTTTTCACTTGACAGCTAGTTGTATAAATTTCAGCTGTGACTTTCTTTATGTACTTTTTGGATATTTTTTGGTTGAGTCCTGTTATATGGCCTTTTACTTGTCTGCTTGTATTTATTTATTCAGTAGCACTTTCCAAGATAGTTGAGCAAAGTTATTCAATTATTCATAGTGACCTCTGTCCAGCAGATTAATAGTTAATACGGCAGGTATTTCTGACAGATATAATGTGAGTGTGAGCGGCTGTTTAACCTTTGTTTGCCTGGATTGAGGGAGAAGTCGTCCACAGCGCGGTCATACTCTGTCCTGATGTCGTCAAGGCATCCGTTGTCACCGAACGCCCCCCACTCCATGTTGACACACATCCGCCCTTCATCGTCATCTATCATCTCGATGTTTTTCATCTCCTCCATGTAACATGCATTACTGCCGGTACCTTCAAACAGGGACACAGATTAGACAAAGATAATATAAAGACGTCACTCTGCAGAAACGTTGTGTTCAACTCACCAGCGATGAGGCCGATCTCACAGGTGGACTCTTCATAGGCACAGGTCATCATGGTTCCCACTGTGTCATTGACTACAGCCACCACGTCCAGATCAAACTCCTTAAAGAAAGATACACAAAGATGTCTGTAATGAGATTTATTAGACACACAGACGTTCTTCCTCTTTCCTTTGGGGAAAGGAGTGCTTCTTATGGGAGAATCCAGTCTGTTCTTAATGGTGTTTTATTATTGATGTTTCCACTGATTGTATTTTTCACCATTTAACAGTCATCAATGTTTTGTTTTGGGCAATTTTTATTGCGAGTTCTTTCTACCATTTTTATGAATTTCATTCTTGCAAAGTGTTTTGTGAACTTGTATATCAAATAAACTTTATTTTATACCTCTCTCCTCTTTATGGCTTCCCTCAACAGTCCCACCACATCTTCTCCTTCACAATCTGTCGCCTTGAAGCCCTTGGTCCATGTCACCAGGATGCCCTGTAGGCAGAAAAACATTATCAGCAGCAGTAAATCCTGTCATCCAGCAACTCATTAAAGCTCATTTTGAAAAACTTTGGCCATGCAGAACATCAATTTAAGGAGAAGTTACTCACAGCGTCCAGGCTAGTTTGTCGACAGGGGAAAGAGAAGGTGAAACCCAGAGGAAGGCGAGCGTTCTTCATCCCCATATAGTCCAGGAAGTCACTGATGCACTGGACGATGTGATCGAACAACTGTTGGGAGAAAGATGAAACATGTGAAACTGCAGAATAATAAATACAATCAGAATCCATCTTTAGCCCTAGATTTTTTTTTCACCTGCAACCACCATTATTCTGTGTGGCTTATCTACTCAACTTAATTAATTCTCTAGGTGTATCTGTTATAACTATGGTTGCAAAGTAAAGAGTTATTCAACAGTGCTGCTCTCCTGTAGTCACTCCCATTCCTGTAGTGACCATTTCATTTTTCTTTTTTTTTTTTTTAAAAAGTCATTTACAGCTAATGAAAAACACATGCGGTGACCTCACCAGTTAGAGAAGTGACATACTTGAATTTAACCTATAAAGTGAAGTATACAGTAGTTATGTCTCCAACCAGTGTATTTCTCTAAACGCACTTATTAACTGCATGTAATTCATAGGCTTTTACATTATGTAGTCCAGGAATAAAATAACACAGTAAAATCAGGAGTAAAAACCTCCACAGGATACTATTTTGTGGTTAATTTAAGGAAGTATACAAAGAGGTAACTTTAACTATGATTACAGCTGTGCAGAAAACAGGATAACAGGATATGACATGAGACCAAACAGTACTGACTAATTAGGCTACATGAACTAAATAAGTAAAAGTACCAATATCACAGTGTAAAAAACCTTACTGAACTAAACTGATAAAAGTATTACCAGAGGTTAAGGTTAGAAAGGGTTGACATTCATTACTTGCTTTAAACATTCAACAAGGTATTTGTAAATCAACTGAAAAGTATCTAGATTTTACCAGATCTTTTTTTAATGTGCATTGAAAAACCACTTTGACTTTAGAAAACAACACCAATATTCTACTAGATGATAATAATAATAATAATAATAATAATTCATTAATGAGTTCATGTTTAGTGTCACAGCTGGTAACAGAGGAGCTTACTTTAATAAGCGTATAATCTGTTGGGTAGTTAAATCTATAACTGTACATCCTACTTTATAAATTAACTGATTTAATTTGTACAAATGAATGTGCAAACAACTTCAATAAATAAAGTGGAGCAACAAGTACAATATGGATCTCTAAAATGAAGTAGAAGTAAAGTAGAAGTGTAAAGTACGTTCAATTTGTGTGCAAGATTAATACTTGCGTAAAAAGAGTGAAATTCATTCTCCTCTGTGCAACAATGAGGGAAGAGGAGTGAGAGTGGGTGAGGGTGAAAAGGTCAAAGGTGACTGAGGGATAAACCTCAAACACAACACTGGAGCAAAGTTCAGATCTACTTTTTTTGAGGCTGAAACACACACTAATCCGAGCCCATCGAGCTCTTTGTGCGACTTCACTCTGATCCAACATGTGTCACGGCGTCAACCTCCTACAGAGACCAACCCTCCAAATCTGTACATCACAATGTTCTCAATGCAAGCTGTTCACCATCACTGAAAGGCCAGACCAGCACTATTTCATTCACTTTAACATCATCTCTCACCTCCTCTCCTGTTCCTTGCATCACTTCCAGAGGGATGGCGTAGATCTTATTGTGCATCTCCACTGTTCGCCTTTTCCCAGAACGAATCTTGACCAGCAGGACTCTGAAGTTGGTTCCTCCTAAATCCAAAGCCAAGAAATCCCCATGTTCTGGATAATAAAAAGATAGAAACACAGGCATCAGTACATAACACATGGGTCTAGTTTTACTGTTAGATGCAGAAAAACACACATTATCAAGGCAATGAAATTCTTTGTTTTCTGTCTATTTTTTGGATTATATAGTAAAAACTAGAAAATAAGAACACCAACTGTACTGATTCCTAAAATGCAATCCATAACTATTGAAGATATGTCAAATCCGTTTGCATACTACTTTTTCAGTAGACCTTCCTTCATATTCAGTTAAATTTTACAGCGAAAACATGACTTCAAACAGATTAAAGTCACATTTATGTCTCAATTTTGTTCAGTTTTAACTGAGTTAATTTCATTCTGTCAAATATATAAATTAATATTTTCAGATCACACATTTAAAGCCACTGTATGAGAAAACAGGAGTTCCACTGCATCTGATGGACATTTGTTAGTACTGCAACAAAGTCAATAATAATAATAATTTAACAATTCCTGGATCCAGACTGTGATCTGGATCACCTCCAAAATTTTATCATCTGTTCCTTGTTTCAGAATGAACATTTCCTGAAAATTTCATTAAAATCCAGTCATAACTTTTTGAGTTATCTTGCTACCTAACAAATCCTGGCAAAAACATAACCTCCTTGGCAGAGGTAATTATCTTGATAAAGGGGGGGGTGTTTTCTGATAAATCACTGGCTCATGTCTCTGTTTGTGGAGCAGCTGTAATGAATTGCTAAATAACCACCTCTGTTCCCAATGTCATCTTGAATGTGGATGTGCATGAGTATACTGTGTTTGTGCGTCACCTGAGCCATCGGGAGTGCTCTTTACAAACGTGGGCAGCATTTTGACAGTAGCACAGTCCTGAGTGCTTTTCGACAGCCCATTTTGGATCTCTATCCTCATTCGCTTCTTTACCTGAAGGAACATTTTCAATTAGGGGCTGCAAAAACTGACTGACACAGACATGAAACCACAGACATACACCAGTATCTCACTCTTTTCCTACCTCCAGCAGCTGTTCAGTCGTGAGGCGGAATTCTGCTAGTGTTTCAGCAATATGCCGAGATTGTTCAGCGAGTCGATAGGCCACTGCGGTCACCATGGCAGCTCCTTTCCCGCTGCCGCTCTCTGACAGCAGGAACCGCACGTCAGAGTCTGGGACCAAACGGCGCACAGTCTTATGAAGACGACGAGCATACCTGAGGAAGATTTACAGGGGCTTAATAATAATTCTACACCCAGGAAGAA
The DNA here is from genome assembly GCA_029822895.1 of Maxillicosta whitleyi. Lineage (NCBI taxonomy): Eukaryota > Metazoa > Chordata > Actinopteri > Perciformes > Neosebastidae > Maxillicosta > Maxillicosta whitleyi. The sequence continues at coordinate 2,324,402 of JAPSES010000001.1, forward strand.
GAAAACAAGGACCTAGAAGGTCAGCAAATATCATGACTTTCATTGGATGAAAATCTAATAAAAGGCACAATACTCAAAGGGAAATAAAACAAACTCATACAATATTAATGAAAGTATATTAAATATGTAAAGGTTGTGGTCACTGACTGTGGGTGCATCTTGTAAAGAGATCCATCGATGCCTACAGTGGTTCTGAGTCGAGCCACACCTTTGTTCTCCTTTAGCCTCATCAGGATGGCAGACAATGTGGCAGCGATCAGGCTAGCAGAACGGAAAGACACAATGGCGCAAACCTGAAAAAGGAACAGACGGGGGAAAGTCAAGAGATGTATAAATCTCTTCAATTATTATACTTCATACTTTGTGTTATCACTTTGCAGACACTTTAAAAATGTATAAAGAACAGTAATGTGAATAAGTGGTAAATTTCATCCATGTACTTTAGATCCTTTATGGTGATTTTTTTTTTTTTTTTTTGACTTTTCCTTCCCCTTATGATTTATATTTTACCTTAACAGAAATACTTCATGTGTGATAGCATACAGACAACACATAATACACACATGCTGCACAGCGATGCAGTCATCAGCTGAAGGATCCACACCAAGTTTGGTCAAAATCTCCCTGGCCTTGGTCAGTCCTTCCTTACTCCTAAACAGAAGAAGAAACAGCGGAACGTTGAACTGTATGTCAGAAATTTACACAATCAAAGACTGATTCAGTGGTTGCACAAAAATATACCACGACTTACTTTTCTATTGCTGAGATGTGCTTGGTCTCAAATTTGCCTTTGGTGAGCAGCTCAGGGGTGATCCTTCCCTCAAACAAAAAGCCTTCTCTAGCCATCTTCACCAGGATCAGGCGGACCAGCTCCCCCATGTACATGCCACTGACCATTTTTTCAAATCTACCACAAGAAAGATCGAAGATTAATGTGTTCTTTTTCTAATTTACAATTAATTGCAGTTCAAGACATAAAGGTTGGATATAAATAAACATGGTGCTTCAAATTTACATGTCGTTAGTCTCATAGGATAGTATTTTTATGGACGTGTATTATAATGCGAAATGAAGCAGCAGTGTTAAAGAGTGAAGTTACACAGATATCACAATTTGGCCAAAAATATGGCTCAGGCTAACGATGTTTATTTAAAAAAAATAAAATTAAAAAATCCCTTTTCCTCTTTACTGGACATGTAAAGAACTAATTCTGCTGCTCATTGAAATTATTTGAAGTCAGTTTTGGTCTGACTCACAGCTGTTTGCCCGGGTTCAGAGAGCCTCTGTCAATCTCCCTGTCAAATTCTGTCCTGATATCCTCCAGCCGGCCGTCGTCTCCGAAAGCTCCCCACTCAGTGTTCACACACATCCTACCCTCGTCTCCTTCCACCAGGTCAATGTGATGCAGCTCCTCCATGTAGCAGGCGTTAGTACCCGTCCCTAAACGCACACATATCAGTCCATTATCTCACTGTGTAATTATTAGTTTATTTATTATTTAATGTCATCCAAACACAAAGTTAAGTAAATGCCATCATTGAAAATTAAGTGCTTAGAAAAAAAGAACTAACAATTAAATATTTACAATTATAAGTATGAAGTGTCGTCTCCACGTGTATTGACATTTATCCGAACACTTATCGCTTCATCTTTCAGTGCATGTGAAGTTTGAGCCAAATTTAAATAAATTCCCTCGAGGCATTCTTGAAATATTACACTGATAAGAATGACTGAAGGAATATCAAGGTCACAGTGACCTCATGTCTGTCATTCATTTTATAAACCATCATTTTGTCATTGACAGGGTCATGGGCATGCACACAGCTATTTCATTATTATTGCTATTTTTTATTTTCTTATCTTATCTGAAACTCTACACAGAAAAGGCCCACAGGCTGGAGCTGGGACAAGATGTTCTGTGAGCAGAAAGCCACGGAACCACAGTGAAACCCTGACATTGGGGGGGAAAAAAAATAAAAATAAATATATATATATATATATATATGTTAATATAACTAAACAAGAAATTGTTTTTCAAAAAGGCCTAATAACTTTCTTTTAGCACCTTACTCGTAGAATTGTTACCAAATCACAAAACATTTTAGTTTCAGTAATTTACAAAGGAATGAAAAAAAATATGTACTTTAACTTCTTGAATCGATCAATGCACAAACATATTTCATTATTCCCCAATCCTGGCCATTTTTCACATAAAAACTGCAATTACATCCTTTACATTAACTCATTCTGTGACCGTTAAATTAAAATCTGTATTAATACCGATGATTATGCCAACTTCACAGCGCTGGTCATCAAAACCACAGGTCATCATTGTTCCCACAGTGTCATTCACAACCGCCATGATGTCAGCATCATAGTCCTGAAAAACATAACAATGCACATGCAATGACATGTAAGGGTGAGTGTTTGGAATGTCGTGTCACGTGTCATTTCTAAAAGCCAATTTACCCATAAAGGCCCAGTGATACTTTTGTGTCAGTTCCTAAGTGAAATTTTCTCTATTTACCACCACTTATTACAATATTAACCTCTTTATTTTGCTTTTTTTGAAGTGAGAATCATATATTTTCCTATATTCCTATATTTTATATAATAAAAATTCAGATTAAAGTTGAGCGTTATTATATCAAAACAGAGAAAACTGCAGAAAAAGTGACTTTTTCAGTCCAATCTCTCATTAACTGAACATAAACCCAGTGTGTCCATTTAGTGTCATTGATCCAATTCCATGGGTTTTACTTGTGCATCAATGAAGAAGATGGTGTTTCCACAGTAACTACAGAGCCTCTGAACGTCCAAATGGTTCATATCTGATGACAAATTACACTTTACACCAATTACAGACATATATTGATAGGATTAGTGGATCAATGGGTATTAAACAGTTTAAATCTGTAGATGGTTTTGGTTTTCAGTAGCTGTTTGGGTCTTTATGAGTTAAACCAAGTGACTCCTGATGAATGTAAATAATTAAAAACAAACTGCTGATTACAGAGCTGAGAGTGAAACCACTGAAAACACTCACTCCGCGTTTTTTAATAGCTTTGTTGAGCAGCTTGACAACGTCCATTCCTTCTACTCCACTGGCCTTAAAGCGCTTCGTCCAGGTTATTAGACAGCCCTGGAGACACAAAGACAGACAGGAAGAGGTTTAATGTCCAGTGTGGTTTTGTTTTATTCTGGTTGCCTCAGTATTCCTTTAAAAACGATGGTGGCACACACTGAAAAACAGGCTAAAAAATGTTTCATGCATATTACAGTAGTATTTTCCAGCCCTACACTTGCATTACCACAGAGTTGATTAATTAATCAACCAGTACTTTTATCTTACCTCATCCAGTTTGGTCTGCTGGCAGGGGAAAGAGAATGTAAACCCCACTGGGAGTTTCTTATCTTTGATGTTTTGTTTTTCCATGAAGTCTCCGAGACACTCTGCCACATGGTCGAACAGCTGGAGCAGGAGTGGGAAGGCAGAAAGAGATCATTTAGGAATAAAGATTATACGCTGCCTGTATATACAATGTCTGGTCATGTGGCTGTATTTCTATATAAACCTACTCTTGTTCCACTGCCGTGCATAATATCCTCCGGCGTGTCATATATTTGACTCTCCATCTGAACGGTCTGTTTCTTCTCATGGCTGACTTTGACTCGGAGGATCCTGAAGTTACTGCCTCCCAAATCCAACGCAATGAAGTCTCCCTTTTCTGACAAGAAGGAAAAGAAGAAGACCACAAATTCAAAGGAGAGAAATACAAATAAATCTGCTGTTATGTTCACAAGAGGATGTGAAATGTTATCAGTGTGTCTTCTTCCTTTTAGTTTGGTAGACACTGATAGTTCCCATGGAATGGAAGTAAAATAAAAGTCATGTAGTGTTTAGTAGGGGTGTAAGAAAATATCAGTTCTGTAATATATCGCAATATTTCATTTCACAATACTGTATCAATATTAAAACAGTGTATTGATATTTTTAGGTATTTAATCAAATGCAGATATGGTGGTGGTTCATTTTTGTTTTTTTAATGTTTATATTTTATTTATTATTATTTAATACCGTTTTATTAATTAATGGTTATTTGAAGCATCATAAATGCATGTTTTAGTGTCTGAGAGGCAGATGTTAGGTCATTTGTTGGGATTGCACAAAATAATGTTGTAATGTTAGTTATGAAGTAATAGGATATGAAAATTTGAGCAGGATCTTAAACACTCATGACTGTAAAACAACAAACAAAAAATTGCCTTTTTTAACAGTAAGTGTGATCCTAGTATTGTGACTTGTATCGTATTGCCAGATTCTTGCCAATACACACCCCTAGTGTTTAGGGAACATGAGAAACAGGTTACTGCATTTTATGCAAGGTAATGTCTACTGTTAGGTTAGGCTTATTTGTTATTATAATACTCTGGGTTAATATGGTGGCCCCCAGCAGAATTGGTCATCATGAACACATTGCAAAATAATCAGATTCTAGGGGTTTATTGTAATTATTTATCATGGGAAAACACATCATTTTCTGGTGACCTCAGACATTCAAGACTGAGACTTTTTTTGGTGAAATGAATTTGTTTTTGATCATGTAATAGTTAACTACATTATATCGCAAATAAACGTTAATTTTAGACACATTTATTCTATATAATGTGAATTATTATGGACGGAGGCAGCAAAGCCAGGTTCAGATTACTGCACAATGTGAGAATTTTATTTTCCTTGGACAGGATATGTACAGTCAGACCAGTTTGGATTTACAAGGATGATACTGAACAAACAATAACTCAAATGATGAATTATGAAAGAACCACTGTATCTTAAACCGATCACAGTGAACATTTGAAACAAACAGTACCACAGTGCTTCAGTTTCACAGTTTGTCACGTCTATTATGGATTGTCTCTAAACTCGCCATACTTAATTGGATGGCTGAGCCTGCATATGCTGCTGCAGCCTTTTTAAATTTTTTTTTTTTTAAATTTTTTATCAATTACTAGAAATTTCAGGTGCTCCCATCAGAATTCCAAGAGACCCCACAAAGGGTCTCAACCCCAAGGTTGAAAAACACTTCTTTAGCCAAAACTATCCACCCTGTGATTTACTTTTACATGTATTTGTTGGTGACAGGGTAGACAAATTTGTTTCATATTTGATTAATTGATTGTACTTTATTGATCCCAAAACTAGGAAATTTACATTCCAGTTACAACTGACAGTTGAACTGATGTCCGGAACTGTCAACCAGTGCCTCGTTTTTTTGGGGGGTTTTTTTGTGGTGTATTTGTAGTTTGCCTGCTTGCAAAGAAATTATTAAAAATGTGGGACCTTGACTAACATCCTATAACCTACAGGACATATTGTCCAAGTCTCTCTGAGGAACATATTGTACACACAATGACAGACAATTCTTGCATTTAATCTTGCATTTTTGAGTCTATCAATGTATTTGTACACACATACTTCTGGATTTCAGTATGTTTGCACAGACAAGTCTCTGCAGCTTTAGAGACAATGCTCTAGTTTATTCTGCTGAAAGGTAAACAGCATGTGTAATTAATGATAAATAAACCCTGCTCAAGACTGTAGAACATGCTGCATCAAGTGTTTTAATGAGAAACATATGCCTACTGAGTGAATTGTATATATAAATAACGTTTTAAAAAAAAAAGAAGAAAAGAACAGCATACACTATACATACACTATTACTTCTGTTTTTGCTCAATAAATTAACATTGTTGTAAAATATTCAGACTGAAGTACTGCTAATGCTCCTTAAACTCACAAGACATGTTTTCTAAACATCATAAAAAAAAAAAAACCCTCAATACAACTATTAGTTTTAGATGGAGTTAAAGTATAACAACAACACAAAACCTACTCAGCTTCAGTACATCCTCATGATTTTTCTTCTGCTTTCTCAAGAAAAAAAGGATGGCTTATTGTAATCAGACATAAAGAAACTGAAAACAGAATAAGATTAAGAACAAGATTTTCAGTTTTAAAAGAAAAAAATTAACACCCTTTTGTGTCCCCATAACCTTTTCTCTTGCATCAAAAATCAATAAGAAGCTTCTTGAAGGAAAGACGCTGACTCAGTGTCGCAGAATTTGACAAACAGCTGTTCTTTACAGCTTCTGCAACATACGTGATAAAAAGTGTGTGATGATAAGACCCATCCCAGAGGTAAACTAGTCTGGATAAACACAGTTTTAAATAATCAGCAGTTTACTACAACACAGAATACTCACAAAATGTGCTGTATAAACCAGAGGAAGGAAGTTTTTGACATTTTCAAAGATCTTCATACCAAGAGGTTTTAGAGCTGTGTGGTGTTATTAACATTTGGAACTGGGGTTAATTTAATGAGGTCAGCAGGGAAAAGGAAAAGCTGCAGATACACACATCCATAACCTGTTCTACACAAATACAGTCTTCTAAAGTTCAGTGGAAGAACAAAGCTGACATGAGGCACTGTGATAACCATGAAATCTTCGGGTATATCTAACACTTACTCTATTCTTAGCATAAAGCAGGAGTGTCAAAAACATAGCCTGCAGTCAGTTATAATGCAGGTGTGTAAGTGAGAATCTGAAAGATAATATTGTTGTAACTGTACTAATTTTTCTTCAGAAGATTCAGGTCATTCATGGTTGTTCAGGTTATTCACATTTTTGGGGAATTACATTGTCATGTAATTGTTTTTTGTTTTTTGCTAAAAGACAGACAGAAATTTGGAGTTGTCATTATTTATAAGTTATTGAAGTTGCTATTGACACAGTACTGTGGCACAAAATACCAGTTTGTCTATTACCACAGAGCCAATCCATGCCCTTCTTATGTTATGTGTACACTGGTAATTTATATCCTGAAAAAGCACGGAGGCAGTCATATAATGAATAGGTCAACCAAGGTCAACACAGCAGATATTTAGCTCACTCTGTAACGTATCAGACTGCAAAGAGGAAAACTTGGATTCAATTCCCGGTCGGAGTAACATTACTTTTTTTTTTTTCTAAAGATTTTCAAAGGGGGTGGGGGGGTAAATCCACCATTGATATAAATCAACCTCTGGGACAACGTTCAGAGTGCAGAATTCTACAGGACCACACCACTAAACTGACAGGTCACACAGCACACTAGTGCATCTAACATGTAGCTCCGCCCACCTAGTCCAGCCACCAGAGCAAAGAACACCATAAAACAATACATAGAGATTTTGGAACACTGTGACACTAGCCATTGGCATGAGTTATTATGCCATCGTTTCACTGGTCTGACCTGTTTGACATCAAACTGGGCTGTATGTGGCCCCTGACCTAAAATGGGTTTGACATCCCTGACATTAAGTCTGATTTGTCCAAAGATCCATTTTCATTGGAAACATCAGGATTGGTTAATAACATTTTAACTGAGATATATTTTTGAGTCTTTGCTGATCATGAACCCAAAGTTATATGACCAGATTATGGTCTGATCTTTGATAAGATCAGGTAAACCATCCGATACCAGCCAGTCCACAGTGTTCTTTTAATTGCGACTCCACAAACATTCAGTGAATACTTCATCACACTAGATCAGAGTGTCCTTTGTGGTATTATCATCATCATGATCAAAGAGTCTATTTATTTGCCAATATAATTGGACACCTAAAACACCCTTGAAGCAGAGACAAAGATCAAAAATAAATCATCCTATTGTACTAAGACTGTGGGAAAATAGTATTCCTATATATCTGATAAAAAAAAATGTTAACCTTAATTCGTTACTCCAATATTAAATTAAATATTACCTTGTTCCAAAACAGTTTGTATTGATCAGACTGAAGGCCTGGTCAGTGGTATCCTGTTGTACAGACGGGTGGTGCAGACATAATTTCTTTGTCAGTGTTGTAAATACATTAAAGGGGAGTGGTAAAAGAGACTCAGATTCAGACTCAGAAGAAACCGCCTACATTCATCATGTACTGTAAGTTGTTTGCCTTCTTTATTTCATCAGGAGAACAAACACAGCCATATTTATTCTCTACATAATCAGGAGAACAAACACAGCCGTATTTATTCTCTACAAAGTCAGGTTCATAATGCCATTCGCAGATATACTGGCCAGGCTGAAGTGCAAAACATGGAGGCTTTTTCAGACATCTTTAGGGTTGATAAGTCTCATTTGACACCACCCGGAGTTGAAAATACAAGCAATGCACGGCAAATGCCCGAGTATCATGTTAATACTTGGTGGCATTTCTATAGTATCACATATCTTGAATATAAAAAAACACAAAGACAAAGTTCAAACTTGATTATATTATACAAAGTCATCTACAGTGAACAGGTAACTTAAAGGAATGACCTTTTGTTTTTTTCAAATGGAATTATGTATTTTAAAACATTTCCCTGTGGTCCACATAAACTATAAATGTTCTGCTTGGGTCTGAATTCTTCATTAATTCGACTCCACAGGTCCATCTTCAACACTATTTCTGAGTAATGACACCACAAAGGTGGTTTTGAGCGCTGTTCCTATAAATGCAAATTAACCACTTCACACCCCGCCCCCTCCAGGTTGTTCACTGTGCTGCTCTGTCCTGTTCAACCAACGACTGAACATTTTAGGTAATCGTCTCTAAGTTTGTGCATATTTTTTAGTATGGACTACAACTACTGCTGCTGATAAACAATTATGTCAAACTCAGAAAAATGTTCATTGGAAGTCTTGATCTTATATGTGCAAATGTCATCATGTAACTAGTTACAGACATAACAAATTAAGCAGGAATTAAAACAAGTTTTGGAAATTTTTGCAAAATTAATATAAAGATAGTTTTGCAGCACTATTCAAACTATTAGGGTCCAAATACACAAATAAATGAATCAAAGACTGATAAAAGTGAGTTTAGCAAAATATGACTGTTAAGGATGCTGTTACTGTCATCTCTAGCTACAGATACAGGATTATTAAACATTTCTGGTGTTTCTGTGTGGATTTACATCTTCTAAACAGTGTAGACCAAAGTGAGTGCATTTTATCAACATATGCGAACACATTTAGGTTTCATTTATATACAACTACGTTAATATATTAATTGCAGATATATGGACTCAAACCCAGATCACTTTTGATGAATTACAAGGACAGAATGTCTAAAATACACAGTTAAAAACACAGTTAAATTGGACAAATAAGATGAGTAGATCAGAAGAAATGAGTGTTAAAATCCAACAGGAAGCAGCTTTTATCCCTTTTGACTGTGAGCTGGATAAACAGGATGATATTCTTGAATATCTCTGCCATATTTCTCAGACCAGATAAACAATTGTCAGCACAAGTTAATTAATCAGGTCTGTAACTGTTCTTGAAATACACTGCCTTGATAATTATCATAACCTTATTTTATGTCTGTTTATCTCATCCTGTCTGTACTTCTTTGAAGATGTTTTGCTTTTCTGACAGGAACATTTACAGGGTTCCCATTTTTTCACTGAAATTATTTTCCAGGACATTTTCAGCCGCTACAGAGACCAGTTATCACGTCACACACTGATCCATTCCCCTGTTCCCCTCATAATTTGGAGGTGTTCTTTTGTACAGTTGTAACTTGCATTTACCCTGATTGTTTCTGTTTATTATTCAGATATTTGATGTGCAGTCTATGGCTATAATTTTTGTATGAAAAGTAATTATTATAAATATATAATCGAATAATGCAAACACACACACACAGATTACAGCGTAGCATTTCATTAGTAAGACAAACTGGAGTTACAATGTTCAACTGGGCAATTCCCAACATAGCTTTCTCTTCTCTCCTACACTTCCTCTAAAAATATTTGTATATTTTCAATAAATCACTGAAAAACAATTGCCTTCATTTAATCCCACAACGTCACAAGGCAGGGGGAGGATGACTCATTTTTCAGGAAAACTTAACTGTTTCAAAGACATTTGACCTTTCCTATTGTATTCGTACATAGTTCTATTTATTATATTATTTTATTTTATTATATTATTTTATTCTATTTGTATTGCATGCCAGTTTGGTCTATCTTGTTTGCTATTTTATATCTTATCTTATCTATTTTATTATCTTTTACATGGGGGTTGCACTGAAAATTTCATTGACATGCAAATGCTCAGTGGCAATAAAGACATCTTGAATCTTGACCTTTATTTTCCTCATTTTTCATGTTTTCCACGACTGGAAAATTGGTCTGTCATTTTCCAGGACACATGGGCACCCTGATTTAGTGACCCAACAGCTACACTACTACATCATCCAACCTCTTTTTAGTTTTCACAGTAACAAAAGACACGGCCCGGCACAGATAAATCCATGGTTGCTTTCTTTTGTCCTGTCAATTGATTGTGTTGTCTGACCTCTGTTGACCTATACTCATAAAACGAACACACAGTTTCAGCCACAGTGACCCATAACTGAAATAATCATGGATAAGCATTAGATGCACAAACCTGATCCATCGGGGATTGAGCGCACAAACGTTGGCAGCATCTTCAGTGCGGCGGTGGGGTTGGTATCACGTCCAAGTCCTTTGACCAACTCTCTGCGAAACCTCTGTGTGATGTCCAGTAAGGTTTCATCAGAGAAACGCATGGAGTACAGGTACTTATCGATCTGCAATACAACACATAGGGGGTGAAAAACTTTATTAGTCCCTTCTAAACCATCACTGGTCATTTATATTAGTACACAGGCACATATTTACACATATAGAAACTGTCATTAGGCAAATTTAATGACATTTCCTGTTTAAAAACAATTCACTTTGAACAGAACAGACACACCAAATTTATGTTAACACTAATTTTATGTCTTTTCCAGACAAATGAAACAGTTTAATGACTCCTTCATGTTTTACAAACACAATCCCAAAAAGTTGGGACCTTAAGTAAAATGTAAGTAAAAGCAGAATACAAGGATTTGCAAATTTCATAAACCTATATGCTATTGACAATAAAACGCAAACTGCATCAAAATGCTTACACTGACAAAAAATAAATAAATAAAGCAGATGTTGATTTTAATGGCACTAAAACATCTTCAAATTGCTGGGACCAGGGCAACAAAAGACTAGAAAAGTAAATAGTTCCAAAAATAAAACAGTCTGGGGAATAATTTTACAGCTAATTAGTTTAACAACAGTTTCACAGCTCATTAGTGTACAAATGCACAGAAATGTCATGTAAATAATGTAAATTTGTCTTTTTTCTCACTGCCTGCTATTTATATATAATCTTTATACTGCACTTTACTGCCACTCTACTGCTGTAACTGTGAAAATGTCCCCAGGGTGGAATAAATAAAGTATATCTATCTTTCTACGTATCTATCTACACAGTGAGACCAGGAAGTAGCCTTATCTGGACCTGTGATAAAAAAGGAATTAAAAAAAGGGTGTTCCTTGTGAGTGAATTATGAGTGTGACACTGATGGGGCTGCCCAGAATTTGTCACAAACTGGGTCTCTGGTCACCACAAGGGAAACAGTCATTGATAAAGCAGAGCATGTCACGTACACAATAACATTATCCGTCACTTTGGCTGATGAAAAACTGCCAACGCTGTAAAGTACTGCAGATACACAACAGCGTTCACTGTGCGAAACAGGATGTTAAATAGTTCTAGTGAAGTCTTGTGTTGCGTCACACCATATGACGAAGAGCTGTTTTTATGATTTGAGGATGTGACCACGGCATTGAACTCACTTAACTCAGGGTCAACATCACTTTCATTATAACTTATCCTAAAACAGAGCAGGATTAACTTTCCCTGTATTGACGACTGGATTATCATTAACATGTTTCAGGACAGAATATGTAAGAAATGTTTAAAATACACATTTGTAGGGTCTTCCAAAGTCACACACATGCCATAAATATTACATGCAAACAATACTTACTGTACTGTGATGTCATTTATGGCCCAATGTCATGAGTTACTGTGTATTTGATTAGCTGGAATGTGGTAACTGTAATACATGATCTACATTTCCTCTCAGGCCTCGTCTTTGTGGACATGCTCAGCACAATGCCACTTTGGGTGTGAGTGTGGTTACAGGAAGGAATTTACATCTGTTGGCCACATGAATAGACACAACATTAAAAGTAAATGACTGCATTTCTAACAAGGGAGTTCATGACCAAAGGGGAATTGTTGGGTTTGACCTTCTACTATTAAGGGTGATGAGGATTTTTGCTGCATTTTGGCACCATATCAATGAAATAAAAACTGAACTGACTAAAAGTGCGGTTAACTTTCTCTAAAACAGCCCCAGCTAGTGGCTACTGTAAGTATTCTATAGATGCTACATTCCTTATATTGTCTCTTAAGTGTGAAATTCATTAGCACATGTGCTAGTCACATGACTTGAAGACAGAGCCCCTCAGCTACATTCAGCTCTGTGAAAGACATCAGTAATGCTGCCCTGTAGGATGGTGTCATAACATACAATTTAGCCTGAGCTGAATCTTTAAAGTGACAAGTCCATAATTAAAGACACATGGTGTAGATGCAGTGACTTGTTACTGGAAAAGCCTCCCTTTCACAACTACAGCTGGCATCTTTTATTTCAATTACACTTAGTTGCACCATAAACACACAGCCAACAGGAAACACTGCTCTCCTTAACAGTCTTAACCACATAAAAGTATATATAAAAAAAATACAAATAAGCACATATACATCTCAGGTACATTAAAATATAACTATTACCAAAAAAAAATGTGTTGTCGATTCTTCACTGTATGGACCTTAAAAGTCAGCTTGGTGGTTTCTAATAAACATGTAGCATCAATGTCTCCTTCCCAGGTCATGTTCACCACTCTCACTACTGGCTCATGTAAATAGTCTCCATTCAGGTTTGATACCACCAACAACACTACAAACGGCTACAGCCTGCCAACGTCTGCTTCTTTTTACTCCTCACTGCTCTTAATGGGAAGATTCTGCCACTTTCACTATCAAGATTCTAACGGTTCTGACTTCTTAATCAATATTACAGACGTTTCAACCACAATAGTGATCTGCCTTGTCTGTGTAGTCGTTTTATGATGTGTGTTCTAATTGAAATGACCATTTAAGACAGGTTAAAACATAAATGTCCTGATCAGCTCATTGAATAAGAATGTAAACCTAATAATGTCCTGCCTGTCTGTCTTATGGCAATGTCCACATTTTCTCATTCAGTCCCTGCAGCTACAATAGAAAGGAACATCTCTGTCCTATGACTCAGCACTCTGCAGGTCAAACTGTAACTCAGCAGTTTTTTTGTAGCAGGGCATCTCTCATCATATCTCTTCTGTCAACTCTTATAACATGAAAACGGGAAATTCTATGTGTGGAAAATAATACAGATCAACAATAATGGAAAAACTGCAATGTCTTTTTTCCAGTGATATAAAAAAATGAAGGTATATTCACAAGATAAACTGAGTAGCTCACTTGTGGAAAGAAATAATGAATCTATGATGACTGGATTTTATAGGGAAGTGCAAGCATATAGGAAATAATTATACTAATAAAACATAAATATGGTACTATCACTTTCCTAAACTTCAAAGTCAGTTTTTCAGATTCCCAGGGAAAACAAAAAACTTAAAAAATCTGAGAGAAAGGAGAAGACATATGACAAAGTTCAGTACCTTACATTGATTGCCACTTAGTATCATATTTTTTGTGTTTTGTGCAGTGTTGTTTAGAATTTATTTTGACACATGTAAGATTTGTTTAGGTACTTTGAGGAACTGACAAGGGACTTTGTGATCAGTAGAAAAACATGGGGTAAGGGGGCAGGAGTATGTACATTGTACTTCATTCCACTCCTTTTAATTTTTTTTTTAGTTTGTTTTTACATCTTTTTCCTTGTTGATTTTTTGGTATTCAAAATAAATAAAAATATTTTTGAATGTAAAAATTTGTGGCTGAAATTCTTTCATACAGTAAGCTTTACTTTCCTTTTTTTTTTTTAATCATTTTTCTCATGTTCCTTGCAAATTTCCAGGTTGCCTTTGACCCACTGCATGTCACAATATGATGACACTGCTAAAAGAATATACTGTGCAGTCCTGGAAATACTCCCTTCTTTTTATTTCTACATTTCAATCTTTTGACCAAAATAGGAGTTTCCAGTTTCCACTAATTGTGACTCAAGTGACATTATCGAATGAGGTGACATCTGTGCTGTGTGTATCTTTAAAGGCCATGTTTTGCCCTCAACACACCTCTGACACACAACTGTCTCTGTCCCTGAGGTTACATTTGAGGAAAGGATCACATAAACTCCTTCCCTTCCCTCTCCTTCTCTTTCTCCTTACTGTTTGCATTCCTCCTCTTAACAATGCCCGGCTCTCCTTGTCACCAATGACGTGGTACAGGGAAGCACTGAAACCTGACTCTTTTGAGTGTGCACACGCAGCCTCGCCATGTGGAAAAATACTGTCCTCTACACTGCCCTCTCCGGCGCTTCCCGTCTTCTACCTCACAACAACATTCACGGAACCACTGCTTTGGATGCCTGCATCCAAGGACACTGCAGTAGATTCAGCAGAGTAGAGATGCATGGAAACTGCAGATTCCCAGGGCACGTTTGAACATATACAAGTGATGTAATCTGCATGCTTCACTTTCACTAGTTTTAGGATACTTCAGGAGAGAAAAAACAAACCTGGTTCTAAAATCTACACAACAGCCATACACCTGACACTGTGTGTGAGTGTGCGAGTGTATTTGTGTGTAAGCCCTCTTCTCCTGTCACCTATGGTCACATGGTTCAAAGCTGGCCTATTTTAGGGAGGCGCACAGAGGAAGAGAGTAGGAGGAAAGAGAGAGGGAGATGCTTTGTATTACACCAGATCGTGGTTGATCAACCAGATAATCTGGTTGCTGATAAATGCTTTTTACCTTTTTGCAGAATGTAATTTGATTTTGATAAAGTAGACACCCTAAGAATACAAGCTTTGTGTTTGTTGTTTAAATAAAAGGCTCCTCAGAGAAAACAAACAAAAAGCAACAACAAAGGTGCCAAGACAGCAAAGAGAGAAGAAGTGGGTTACAGTGATAAGTTTTCCATTCATACAGAAATGCATGATGCATAACCTGCAGTTTATAATGAGCCTGACATCATCACTAAGCGACCTTAAAGGGCCCTGGTCTGATGTATGTAATCATCGGCCACATGTTATGAAATTGCCCTGGGTCTCTTCCAAATAAGTAATAGGTAAACATATCAAGTCTAAAATTATCCAAGCATGTAAATGGGAAAAAAAATGTCACACAACTTGTTTGCTGGTCTGAAACTCCACACACTCACTGTTCTGAATGTACTGCATCATATTAGCTTACAGTGTGTGTGTGTTTCCTGGTAACACTACTTTATGACACAATAAATCAGACGTTACTGGAAAAACCATACAAATTCTCCTTTAATGATGAGAAAAACTGGTCCAGTCAGCTTTTGACCAAGCGTTGGACTACGGGGGCTGCTCAGCTGAGAACTCATGAAAGACACACATTCATGGTGTTCTTCACATGACATTGCTCTCATCTTTCACTTCCTAACTTCATGGTGAATCATACTTTAACATGTGTTGTTAATACTAGAGGAGATAGATTCATTTTCTGAGATTTAGTCAGCATCATACAAGGTAATAAAACGTGTCACCTCTTAGCTCAGTTTCCTCTGTCTACTCCTGTTAACCCTTAAGGGGCAAATGAAAGTGTAGCTTTTACAAAGAAACCAATGACCCCTAAAACAATCCTGCTCCTATGTGTTAACTTTGACATTCTCATCCCTTTGCTCATCTGCCTCTGACTTCCCTCCTCCTCTTCCCACCTCTAAGGACTTACATCACAGCTTTAATCACACATCCTTGTGGAACACGTCTTACAACAAAAACACACCCATGTGCAGTCCGTCACGTCACACTGAGTTAGGTTAACTTATATCCTACAGTCAATAAAACAAAAATCTCTGCTTCCATGGCATAACCACATCAAATACTCTCACAACAAAGTGTTTATTCACTTCCATAAAAGTCAGTTTGTAAAAGTGATGGCCAAACTCAGTGACCTCTACTTCACATGCTTTCCTCTCCTGGTCTTCCTCACTCACTTGACTGTAAATATCCGAAACAGAGGTTGAGGAAACAGAAAAAAACTCACCTTTTTAACCTGGTCATCCTTTAGTTCGGTGAAGTAGTAGGCTAGTAGCTGGGCCGCAATCATTCTGCTCCTGTTTCTCTCTTACACACACACATACAGACTCATACAAATTTACACGCTCTGCCTCTGCCACCCAAACACACAGCCTGATGGGTAGAAAGACACCACAAAAAATGTAAAAAAAAAAAAAAAAAAAAGAATCTACTCTGGCTCTACTTGGTGCATAAACGCTGGCACACGGTGTGAGATATCCTGTGTCCAATCCTGTGTGGTTTAAAATAGACAGAGCTGCTTCATGTGCGGCTAAGACTTTAGAGCTCACTGCTACAGCTCTTCCTCCTTCGTGCATGTGAGTGAAGCCAGGAAGCATGAGTGAGACAGCAAGTTTAGCTGCAGGAGGCAGAGACACAGTGAGGGAGGCGGGTAGAGCCAGAATGTGAGCCCCGCCCACTGCCTGAGAGCTCATTGGTTATACAGTGTGAGTGTCCTGGGGGGTAAGTATCACATCCGCTTTTCTGGGATTGGCTGGTGTGCTCACGCCTCGGAGGAAAACCCAGTGATGGAGGAGGCAGAGTGACTAATTAGGAGGGAGGCCAAAGGGAGGAGGGAGGACAGAGGAGGAAGGAGGTAAGGTGAAAAGGGGATATGAGTTTTACTGGTTTAAGGAAGTAATAAAATTACACTGCATACAGGATGAGTCAATGAGACAAAGGAAGTGTTGGGTTAGAGAGCCTTCTTACACCTCATTAAGGAGTTAACTGGTTCAGACAGCTGGGAGGGAGAGGACTGATATTAATTAACAGATAAAAACTGAGGAAGAGCAGTGAAAGGGCTAAAGGTTTAGGAGCATGACAGTATTTAGTATTACCTGTAGGGTTTATAAACTGGTATGTTGAAAACTCATTGAGATACAACATTTTAGCTTTTAAATTGCAATTTTGAATTCAGTGTTATTTTTTTTTTAAGTTTAAAAAAGTTCCGCCAAGCAGCACAGTTCCCCCACATATTGTGACTGACACCCCGCAATATTACTGCCACATTTGTTTTTTGATCT
>JAPSES010000001.1:2351244-2368844 GCA_029822895.1 Maxillicosta whitleyi
CTCTGGCCTGTAGTTGGTCATTGACCTGATCCCCTGCCACATGACTCTTGTGTTGTTCTCCCTATAGCAGCTCTCAATATTATAACATATTATATTGTAAATGATTGCTAGATTTTGAAAGATCTGGACAAAAAAAGTGCTCTGGAAAAATGGGCAAATGGACTCATTCACAGTATGTTTGTTAACCTTTTAGTTAGACAAAATTTAAAAAAAAAAAAAAGTTCAGGTGAGCATTTTAGGCATAGGGTTAAGAGTTAAAAACATGTTTTCTGCCCCCTGGTGGATTACCATCCCACTGCAGCCAGTCAACACTAACGTTAAATCATCTGACACACATCTTGTAGGAAAGTCTTTGGTAATTCTTAAAAAGTTACATTAAGATAATTTTAAAATATTTTCAAACAATATTGAAATTATGGTGCCATTCAGTCAGGTTTTACTGTTTTAAGACAGATATAACTCATGGAATAACTCATAAAATATGGATGTAAATCAGACTCAATGCATGGCTGAATTCTGAAGCCCTAGATCTGACAGACCTACAATAAATCTTCATAACTAAGA
This sequence comes from Maxillicosta whitleyi, assembly GCA_029822895.1. NCBI lineage: Eukaryota > Metazoa > Chordata > Actinopteri > Perciformes > Neosebastidae > Maxillicosta > Maxillicosta whitleyi. The sequence continues at coordinate 2,351,809 of JAPSES010000001.1, forward strand.
AGCAAAAGATAACGATAGACAGTTTCTACAACCTAAAAGAAAAACATGTAAAAGAAAATATGTCATTTCAAGCTTTGCATTCTCATCTATTTAACTGTTGAACATCTGTGCCTGGTTTAGGTGTTTGACCCACTTACTAGCCATAATGAATTCATTCATTTACTTATTTAATACTCCAGAACACATTATCTTTCTACTTCTTAGTCCAAGTTATTCTTGCTTGTGAAATTTTAAAGGATTTCTCTTAAACATTCACATGGACAGATGGGTGTTTGATTCCATGTGAATGTTTTGTGGGCCCGTGTATCATCCGATCATTCAAGTATTCCATTCAACCTGGCAAAAGGAAAATGAAATAATGATGCAATATTCTGTTTGACCAAATAAATGGGAATTGGTGTCTTTTTTTTCCTTTTTTCAACTCAAAAGAGAACACATAATAAACAAAGAAACCAAAACGAAATAATGCCTGTAATTGTGATTGTTGGTTTTGTGATTATTGGTTCATATTTTACCAGTGTGCTTTGCTCATTTGACCCGGTACTGACTCTGAAGATCCGGCCAGATACATAGTCAGTACGGGCTTCCACCGGGCACGGCCTGGGCCGGAGCCAGGACTAAAGAGACCCAGACGCACAGTCAGTACTGGACTAAGCCCAGACGCACAGTCAGTACCGCACTTCCGGTTAGGCTTTTCACAATAAAACAGAATGTCTAAACAAGTTACACCACACACTTCTTCTTTTCGCTGACCCGCCCGTCATCTGCTGTCTAGTGATTTTTTGCCTGAAAAAATGAACGTTACACTGGCACAGAATAGCAATGACAGCATGCGCATGTCGCGACAAAATAGGGTTAGGGTTAGTTGTTAGTTAGTTGCCTTTTCCGGTTGCGCGAGCAAAGCACATTGGTAAAATATGAACCAATAATCACAAAACCAACAATCACAATTACAGGCATTATTTCGTTTTGGTTTCCTTGTTTATTATGTGTTCTCTTTTGAGAACACTGATGTTCCCTTAGAAAATAAAGGCCATAACAGATGAATAAAGTTCACGTCACAATATTTCTATTAATGGACTGAAATACACTCACTAACCTTGTAACTCGTGCTACAAACCCAAAGGTTAGTGCAACACTGTCTGTAAAAAAACATTAACCCTTTAACCTGTGAGACATTATTCCAGATAAAAGTGCTGCTGTGAGTTTACGTCTGCTTCAGTGTCATTAAAGCTGTGGGAGTATACACTTGTGTTCATTTTCTTCAGTGGTTTATCTTCACTGTGTTTCAGGGTCAAAACAGGTGGAATAACAGAAAAAAAAAGAGAATTAAAGTTTGATGTTTTTGGGTTTGTTTGTTTTGTTTTTTTTTTACTAAATAAGGCACTTAGTGTATATCAGTAATATAATAAAAAATTTCCCCAGGGTGGGATAAATAAAGTATCTATAAAGTATCTATATCTAATAGTTTTAGGATGTTGAACATAAACTGTGAACTGGAACACACTGAACAACAACACATATTTGAATTTTGGCCAAGTAGTTTTGGTTTTAAGGCTGTTCATTTCTAAATCTGTCCAGCTGCTTCTGACACCTGGTTGAACTCAACTAGTCTATATAATGTATGTTATTATGGACGGAGGCAGAAAAGTCAGGTTCGGATTGCTGCACAAAGTGAGAATTTTATTTTCCTTGGTCAGAATATGTACAGTCAGTCCAAGCTTGGATTTACATGGCTGACATAATACTGAACAAACAATAACTACTATAACTACAACTGTTAAACCAACAAAGTTCATAGTGTCTATGTTCTTATAGTTTATTTAGTTTTCTTTTGTGTCAGACACTTAATCAGTTTCTCATACCTAACATGTTTCGGCCGTAAACTATTCATCAGAGGTCCTCCAATGACTACAGTCACTATTTTCAGCTGAAACCTGAAACTACTGTTATTTGAGTGCAGCGTCGTGCTGTTCTGATTTAATCCATGTGCTGTCTAGAACTACAGAACCTTTCGCTGGCCAATAACAGACAAGCCGTGGGACTATAATTCACCTTGACCAAAGCACCAGAATACACGTAATTGAATTTCTAGTCTCAGTGGTACACAAGACAGTGTTTTTCTGCTTCTATTATATAATTTCAGTATCAGAGGAGAAAAGAGGGATGTAATTCTTTCAGAGACCATAAATCAACCATTAATCACAAAATAGACTCTTAACCGGAGCAGGAAACTAGCCCTTTATTTCTGCGCCTCAGTGGCTGATGGCATACAAGTTACTGTATATTACTGTTCCACAAGTCAGACTGGATTTAAGAATAAATGACTTCAGGAATGTTTAGTAAATATCAACTGACACATTTTATCCATTGGTTTAAATTATTATTGTGGATTAAATTAAAGCTGCAAGAGCCAGAAATCAAGGAAAACAATACCAGAGTTTGAAACTACGCACCTTCCTTCTGTAGTTCTCTCATCACCAACCAAATCAGAAGACTTAAGATTGAGTCAGACAATGAATGCTGTGTTATGAAGCTGCAGAAATAGGAGGGAATGTCAGTGCAGCAGAGTCGTATCTTAGCACTGATTACTAATTAAAGCCGTTAATGTATCTGACTAGGGGTGGGTATTGCAAACAACCTCATGATACGATACATATCCCAATAGAGGGGTCACGATGCAATACATATTGCGATATATGTGCATCCCAGTACATGGTATTCAACGCGATACAGATCCCAATATTTTAGGCCTATATATATATATATTTTTTTACAGTTTTTACTTTAAAAAAACAACAACATTTTAAAGCAAATAGACACATGTATACTCCAATGGTTTTTTTTGTTTTTTTGTTTCAATTTTTTCATTTTGCTGTAGAGCAACAATTCCACTGTAGTGCATTTAAAACACTGCATTAAAAACTTGGCTGTAGTGCACAAATAAAGCTGCCATTGAAAAATGTAAACTTCAAACATGGCCTTAACAAGGCTGTAGAAAAATACAAACAGGCTGTACAAAATAAAGATGGTTTTGATAAACTTAAAACATGCAAAGTCAGATGCCGTTTCAGAAACTTGATTAACTAAACGCCTCCGTATCGATGCACATATTGTGAAGAAGCCTGTGATGATGTATCCCCGTATTGATATTTTGAACACACCCTTATATCTGACCACCACACCTTGTTAAAAACATGGTGACTGTGGTTGGTTTTCTTTTATACAATCTGTTAACAGGGAAGGGAACTCCTATTCCCATTTCACCCGGGGTGGGGTTATGTCCTACGTCACTGACGTGTTTGATGCAGGTTCTTGGTGTCATATCCCCTAACCCTGACCCCTACACAAAGAATGGAACCCGAGCGGAAAAGGCAAAATAGGGTTAACAAAATGCCCCCAAAAACAGGAGTCCTCTGTAAACAGAGCCACAATGAGGCCACTTCAATAACCCTATCATGAAAAGTCTAGGTTTTGTTTGCCCTGTCACACAAAAAATTAATCATGCACTCAAACTGCAAAGGAACTTCTCTGTGACCTTTTCATACTTTGCTCTTAAAAAATGTTAATTGAATTCATGACAAGTTTACCTTTGACTCTTTTTTTCATCAGGGATAAAAGTTAAAATGGGATGAATACTCTGATCTGCTTCATGGGATGGTGTTCACTGATGGATGGACACACCTGATATGTGCGTGGGTCTTTCAGGAACAGACTCTACCCATTCTCGAAGACAACTTCGTGTCTGTTTTTGGGACAAAGTAATCCCATTCTAATGATTTTACCACATATGCCAATGTGTGTGGCACCCATTGCCAGACAGAGGCAAATGTACAGGTTTGGTAGAGCCATCATATTGTGATTGTTGTGGGTAATACAGCAAGTTTGGTTTGAATCTACTACCTTGGTACTCAAGAAAAATATTTTTTTACACGTCTTACTCTGATGTGCTCCTAAATCTGGACAGTTACATTTTTTCTTTATTTGTTTTATAATGCGTTTTCCAACCTTGCACCATGGTCATGGAATGGAAACATTCATCTCAATTTTTTTAAAGTATCATGGAGAATTTTGTGAAGGAGGAACATCACTGTTTTTCATGAGGACATTACAGTTGAATAATTGTCATTCTGTTTTATTGTTCATTGTGCGTCATGTGTTTTATGTGTTTTGGACTTCGTGTGGCTGTTACCTTGGCCACGTCTCCCTTACAAAACAGACTTCTAATCTCGATGGGACATCCTTGTTAAATACAGATGAAATAAAATTTTAAAAAATCTTAGTCTTAGGCTGTTTCTCAATATCAAGAAAGCAAAGGACGGTCTTGTGAACTTGGCGAGTACAGTCTTGGCAAGAACAGTCCCAGAGAACAGACGTCCTAAGAACACAAGTCTGTAACTAATAGAACTAACACTGGCGTGAAACTTTACATACTTTCAACGTCCAACTACTGGGTTCTGTTCTTCCATTATACAACGGATCTTACACAAAATCTTCACAACTTCTAACATGTATCCACTAGACCAGTTGTCCCCAAACCTTTTAATCATTGCGGCCAGCGCAACACATGACAATTTTACTGCGGACCTGGAGGTAGGGGGGAGCAATAACAAACATGAATCCACTGTGTACTCCTTTGCAACTTTATTAGCAGCTTTCTCGTAACATTGCACCAACAACACAACATTCTTTTTTAATATCTTTTCTCTAGCCCTTAAATAAATTGAAAAAAAAAAAAAAAAAAACGTGGAAAAATAAAGAACAAGAACCAGCAATTCCACATTTTTTTCTCTATTACCTAAATACACAATATATTTTATTAGTATCAAATATTCATGAAATAATTTTTTAACAGATGAAATAAAGTTGTCAATGTGAACCGAGAGAATCTGGTCGTTTAAAAAAACAAAAAATTAAAACATTTTTCAAATTAAAAGATTGTTCAGACTCCTAATACATACAACAGGAATAATTAGTTATTTCTTGGGCAGCCGGTGGCCTGGCACCAACTGATCCACGGACCGGTACCGGTCTGCGGCCCATGGGTTGGGGACCACTGCACTAAACCCTCTGCACTGCTCTATGGGCCCATCCAAAATGCCGCCCCACCCCCTCTACAGTGCCTCAATGCAGGGGGATGTTCATGAATTTTGAGACTGCTTCCAGTTTGGTTCAAGTGAACATTAGTCCCAGTTATGTAGGTTATAGGCATAAGAAAGGTCAGTCACAACCTCCCTGTTATTTCAATTGGAAAAGGATGAAATTCATTGAGCAGGAGTAGTGATGTAAAAACCAGAGGAAGGGTTGACCCCCTCCCCCAAACATCACATCCTGCATATATCTTTTAACATGATATATGATGATGATTTATCATATCTTTGACTAAATTTTACACAAAACCTTTTTTTCAGACTGTAAAGCAGAGCTCAAAACCAAAAATATCTATCCTATTTCTTTATGTTTCTTTCTTTTAGGACCAAGTCTTAAAGAATAACATTACATATTGGCCTGTGTTTGTATTTTTACTGTCAGTATGAAGATACTTATTATAATGAGGCATATGACAGCAGTGGGCATGAACTATGCATTTTATCATAAAGGCCTTGCAAATGTTATATGTCACTGTGTGTAGAGTAGTCGAACTCCTCTAATCAATTCATAAACACAATCTGAGGATGACCCTGAGCTGTTTCAGTCTGCTGTCACCAAGACGTTATAGAATTGCAAATGGCAAAGTGACATATTCCACATTCTATTCATCTGAGGACAGAATTACATTTCAGATAGCCGGTGTCCTTCTGCGAGAGATGCAACGCTTTTGTGTTTACTTAAAGTGTGTTCGTGCATATGTGTGTTTACATGTGTGTTTACCAGATGGCATCTGCTTCTTTGTTCTACTTTGTTCTCACATCCACTCACCTCAGGTCTGTCTATCTTCTCTCTTTACATGTTTGAGCTTGAAATACAGTTGTGTGTTTGTTTGTTTTTGAAGTAGTTGATATCGTGGACTTTGAATTATTTCAATCATTTGTTTCCCTTCTTCTCTGCCTTTTCTTCTGATGCAAATACACAAAATGATCAGATAAACACATTTTTATTGCAAAAAAGTGAAGTGAGATGGATGTTGAATTCCGTTAAATAAGAAAACATCTTATCTTTTTATTAAGTCTATTGTCTCTTAAAGTGCACAAAGAAGCTTTGAAGGCTTATAGAAAAAAATAGTTATTTTACCTTGGCATAACTTCCATGAAAAAAGATTAACACTGTGCACATGTACATCTTTTTTCCATTATGAAGGTCAGTAAAGCTTGAATCTTAAACAGTATTAAGTTAAATGATTTTTATACCACATAAACGTTGTTGCTTTTTATTGAACTGTAAAGGAATAGTTCAGAGCCGACATAATTTACATAATCTCATCTAGACTGTCTGTTACATTCTCAATTTCACTGTCTCTTAGCAAATTTTAGATGCTTTCAGTCAAATGTCAGAAAAAAAGAGGCTTGTCCTTTTCACTTTTCAATTGTCACCTGTATTTAATGCAGTATGTATTTAATTTTCATAAGCAAACAAGTCATGGCTCCGACTGCTGTCAATGTGCTGCAGGTAACTAGTAACGAAAGTGCAAAAACCTTCGAAGTATTCTTTTTGTTTTTTATTGGCAACAACATGCTTAGAATTAGGAACAGACTGGACAGAATGGCTAAAGCTGTTGAATAACAACTATCATCTTTTTTGCAACAGTGATGACAAACAAAGGTAAGGTTCAAGTCAAGGTTAAAAACAACTTGGATCATCAAAAATAATATGAATATGGAAATTAGATTCTGAACGCCAGTTTTTAGAATTTAGTATGTCTGGAACCATAGAATAAAACCAATAGTAAATGGATTACATATCTTTTAATATGGTCTGGACACTTCATCAGCATAAGTATCCCATGATTTACTGCCATTGTGGCGACAATAGATAGTAACAAAAGGCAAAAATAACCAAGTATTAAGAAGTATTCCACATATTGGAGTACTGGCACACTGTAGTACCACACATGGTACATGGTGTAGTCCATTGGAGTAGTGGCAGAAAAGACAGTTGTCAGGAACATATCTAACTTTAACAATAGAAACATTTGCATGTTTGAAGGAAGGACGTGGAATGTACATACAATATAAAAATACGTGACTGAAAACCCACACTGTGTATTTTTTATTAGAATTCAAATGAATATATTTAAAATAGTAGTAGTAGTACTACCTTGGTGTATCCTAGTGATGATATATGGTTATAGTGTAGCTGAAAACTGACTCGATATTGCACCGCCAAAAACTAATTTCATCACCTGCCACTGGTCTGTAGCATGACACTCAGGTTGGAAGAGGTGAAAGTGAACACCAAGGTTATAGGCCCCCAGCTAATAAGGAGGGTTTCAGGAAGTGACATGGATTCACACCTTGAGCAGTGCATTTGGAAAGGTACAGTAGGTACATGGGTGCTTAGTTACTTAAACGTATGCTGGATGTAAGAGTTTGTGTATGTAGTATATAGTATGAGATTTGATGCAGACCATTGGGTTGTTATGCCAACCTCCACCTTAACCTCCTGACTTTCTCCATATATATCAACAATTACACTACGTTAGCAGTTATGCCTCAGAGCTAGAAAGTTCAGGGTTCAATTCCCAGTTGGAGTGGGGTCTTTGCCTGTTCTCTCTGTGCCACTCCAACATTAAAAACACTTTATTTATTTCTAGGTGAATTCTCCTGTCAGTGCCCTTGACCACAGCGCTAATAAAGATCTGGAGTTCAATGACTGCTCTCTGCTCCTGATGCGCTAATGGGAAATGCTAATGGTAAGTACTGTGTGTATTAGGATTTATAAAACACAGAAACTGAACTATCCTACAAGGATAATAAAGTGAGTTCAGTTTTAACCTTAACCTGTACACAGCCCAGTTCTGTCGTATCACTTTGTAGTGTGATAACATGGGCTTGGCTGTAAACAACAGGATGAAATCTTTTTGCCATAATAATACTTTTCCACAAGGTGGCCAGGCTCAACTTTCATGTCATATGGGGCGAAAGCCAAACACAAGAGGTTGGTCTTCAGGTCTTCAAACTCAGAACACTTCATATCAAGACTGCTCCAGTTCATCTTCACCTGCATATATGTGTGCTTGTGGTTGCTGTAGCACCTCTGGGAATCCACACCAGCATGAAAGAGGCTCTTGCCGTGAGGTGACAGTGATAACCATTGAGCCTGTGTGCTGCCCAGGAGCAATATTGGATTTAAAAGAAAGGTTTTCTCAATTTTTGGAAATTCCACTTGGGGTTTGCTTTGTTTTAGAAAATCAAACTTACTCAGCAGAGAATTAACAAAGACAGGAATGAGAAAACGGATGGCTGGATGACAGAGCATAGCTGTATGCACATAGCAAATCACGAAGGGGAGGTGGACAGAAGCAGAGAGGATGAAAACCAGCGAGGATCTGTCTCTTTGAAGGAGAGGCAGATGATAAGGTGAAAGAAAAGAAATGAGGGAGAGGTATTCTGTCAGCAAACAATGGAAATCAAATGGGAAAATGTAAAAAAAAAAAAAAAAAAAGAACCAAGAAATAAGAGGATCAAGGGAGGGCTGCCGGAATTAGGAGAAGGTGATAAGACATGGACAAGAGAACTAATTGAAAGCAAGTGAGGGAGAAAAGTATAGACTTGGGTTAGCAGATGGGGTGTTTGAGAGACAGAGTGTGTGTGAGAGAGAGATAGGGTAGCAAAACAAATTAAGAGTGGAGGGCAAGAAAGGGATGGGATGTGAGGGAAAGAGTGACAGAATGAAAGAGTGAAATCAGATGGAAAGGCCTCTCGTGTTCATCCAGGCTGAAAGTTGAATCACAGTTTACAAGCTTCTGCCTTTAGACAGCCATGTTGTGAGTGCGTGTGTGTCTGCCTGTCTGTCTGTCTGTGAGGGTGTGTGTGTGTGTGTCTGTCTGTGTGTGTCTGTCTGTTTGTCTTTACCACATGGTGGAACCCAATACATAACACCAACATTTTTGTGGGGTCCAAATCCTGGACCCCACAAAAATAACCTCTGAATCAGTGAAAAGAGGGCCCAAGTAATATCCTGTCAAATTTTCAGAGTGACCACCAAAATGCATTTTTACTAGATCATGTTGCATTTCCATTAGGCTACTGGTTTGACTTATCTTGACTCGGCCTTTTTGTGATTCAATTGTGTAAAATAACCTGGAATCTGGCTCCTGGTGCTTGTTCGGCCAAAGTTCCAAAACAGGTGAAGAGATACTTAAATGTAATGTGTAAACACTGCAGACCATTGATCGGTCAGAAAGTTGTCTCTGTGTTATTGCGTCATCAATGTCCTAGTTTAGGCTAATCCTTGATGACATCCTACAAAATGACACCATGGTGGGGGGGGGGTCGAGGAGGTTCAGACATTTCTGTGGTGGGTAATAGAAAGACCCAGTGTAAGCAACATGCAATGAGTGAGCTTATCAGCAAGTCTCTGAGCAGACGTCACAGAAGTTATGCACAGCGTTAATACGATGCCCAGGCATGGGCGCCACTACCAATTATGTAGCCCCACCCCCCCAAAAAAAAAATGCTGGCACAGTGAACAGTGCTATGGAAAGAAACTGACGTCTGTCCGACACTGAACTAGAGTGCGCTCATTTTAAAGTGGAAACATTTACTACATTTTAGTGAAGAAAATTGAACTGCATTTGTATTGAACTACAGCGTTATCAGTGGCTTCCACTGGACACAGAAAATTGCCTTTAGCAGATGCAGCAGAATTTGCTGCCAAAGGCCTGGGCAAAACAATGCACCTAGAGTATAGCTTTTGAACTTGCATTGTATGTTGTTTTTAATTGTTAGTGGGCTACGCCAGCGGCAAGTTTGGTGTTGTTGAATTGATTTAGGAAAGCAAAGAAAAGCAAAATTGCCTTGATATTTCAATATATTTTGTCCCGCCCTGTGTAGTGAACTATTATTATAAAAAGGAATATCTCTGACATATTAACCATAGCGACTGGGTAGCTTAGTGGTGGTAGGTAGGTGGGCCCTTGGAGGGGATAAGCCAATGCTTCATTGTGCAGAGGGTTGTGTCAGGAAGGGCATCTGGCGTAAACTTGCGAAACTGATTCGCTGTGGCGATCCCTGAAGGGAGAATCCAAAAGGAGACCATCATCATCTCTGACATGTTAACCCTTACAGTGATGCAAGGAAACACAACTGTTAGCTTCACCAGTGTTATGCTACGTCTATTTACATCAGATCAAGGGATGTTTACCAAGGCTCATTTCCAAAAAGGAGACTTTGTGGTAAAATACTGAGGAGAACTGATATATTCAGATGAGTCTCAAAGGAGGCAGACATATTATGTCAAATGTTTTCAAATTTGACTTTTGCTGGCATGACTCACCATGGTGGTGAGGCTTGGATTGGGCTTAACATTTCTGTATATGCGATATATCATAAAGTGTGATCTTAATTCATCAGTGTCAGAGTTATTCATAAACTATATACATAATGTTATCAGAAATGTAACGTGTGCCGCAGAGATTATTTGTATCTTTTCTGATGCAAATCTGTGGATATAAACAGGTGTTGTTATTAAGTTCATGTCTGACATTTTCATCATAGTAAATTGTTGGGTAATATAATGGATTATTTTATGCATCCTACTCTGTTTGAAGTGTGAACGCAGCTAAACAAGGTGGCAGTTTAAGAAGGCTGGTCAACAAGGCACAGAACCCATACTGTTAAATGAAGAGGGTGTTAGTAGAAAGCAAGCTGCACTTCTTTCATTTTGCTCTCAGGGATATTGATCCTGAGGAGGAGATAATGTACAACTATGGTGGGACTGACTTGCCTTGGAGGAAACAGGTTGGTTGGAATTATGTAAACAGAAGAACAATGCACATTTTTCCAAATCACCACGTCAATTTTTTTTACTGCATTATGCTCCTAATAAAAGCTCAATACTTCCTTTTTGAATTTCAAAGTAATGTCCTTCCCAACCTAAGAAAGCTTTTTTTTGTGAAATGTACATGGTTCCAATTTAGAGCATTTTGCAAATTTTAAATTTGATGAAACCTTGACCTGACAAAAATGAGAATAATTGGACACAGGAAATTAGAAGACCCTCATTAATAACATTTCCTTCATGTGGGTTTTAATGGGGCTCAGTCGGACTATACATGCACACACCTGTCAGGTATCCTGTTTTGTGGGGTCCACCGTAACTGAATAATATTGTCACCATTTAGTTTGCTTTCTACCAGTCCTACCAGATGTGAGCTACAGGTCAGTTTATCCTGCTAGACCTCATCTTTATTGGTTTATAGTTTAATGCCTACAGTAGGCAACATGTTCATTGACAGACACCAGAGCCAACATGTACAGAGTGTGGCATAGGGAGCTATAAAGGCTGTCGCTCATCATTTTTTGTCCTTTTTAGCTTTCTATTTGTATTTTAAAATCCAAATAATGTTACTGCCAACAGGCCAGTTCAACATTATGTTGACACTTTGCCAAGATCTGTGGTGCACAAAGTCTGGAAAGTCTCATCTCTACAAAACTGTGCAAACAAACAGGAAGGTTCTCAACTCACTAATACAGAGCTGGATCAGTTGGCCGATTTTCTCGACCATGACATAAGAGAGCATCAGCAATTCTACAGACTTTCACAAGGCACCCTCCAACTTCTTAAAATGAGCAAAGTTCTTTTGGCTTAGATAAAGAAAGGCCTTGCGGTATTCAAGGACAAGACATTTGATGACATCTGAATCGATCCTGAATGTACTACCTGTTCTTATTTAATATTTTTCTGTTTAATTTTTTATTTGCTTATCTAATGTTTGAAAAAAGCAATAATCTATCTTATACATGTTTCACTAACAGTCACTCCCCCCATTTTCTCCCTTATCCCTGTCACACCTTTCCCCAACCTTCCTCCTCATAGAGAATGTGCACCTACACAGCGACTCAGAGATACTGTGCGACTCAGACTCACAAGGTAAGGGTTCAAGCAGTATGAATGAAATAATGATAGAAGTTGACCTTTAACTTGGCTATCAGCTGATACCAACTTTGGAACTCAAACCTAACCCTCTATATTTTGGAATATTTGTTCCTCTGCTTTTGAGAGAGTCTGGTCACATCCAGTCACAGGGATAAGAATGAGACAACAATGTCAGACAGACTTGAGCCAAAGGGATGAAGTGCCACAGCAGGTCAGTGTGAACCCTCCAGATGCCCATCACCACAAGTCACCCAAAAGGATTAAATGTATAGATCACAGATCAAATTTTGTTACTGTCTGGTTGATATGTCTAACCCTTTGGGGTCTGGGCCTATTTTGGCTGTTTTTGAGTAGTTTTGATTTTGCAGAGCCCAAACAAGTCAGAGGTTTTCTCAAGACCTCACTCGGCAGACAGAGATCATTCTTCAGGGCAGACTCCTCAGTGGAAGGGTCACTGGATAAGTGGCCCAGCAGAATATCCAGATTGTCCAAGGTTTCAGCATTTTTTTTTAATCTGCCACTCAACAGGCTCTCATACAGAGAACAGACCCCACCATTCTCCAGAACAGTTGAACAGGTTTCAGAACACCACCCAACAGCAGTAGCAGCCAGTGCAGGTTTGGCCACCTGCTGTTGTGCACCCCCTCACTTCAAAAGAGTGAAATTCATACGGGGTAGTATGGTTTCTTGTCAAAGCATCCTTTCATTTTCGCCTGTGCAGAAGCCATATTTTCCACAACCACTTCCACCTTGGCACCAAGTGAAATACAAGAATTATATATTATACAAGAATTATCAGACAGATGAGAACAAACAACATCCACAGAATTCCTCACAGATTATTTATTGTTCACAGGAGCAGGCTTAACCTGCACACCCGTTCTAGATTTAACTGGATATTCAGCAGTGGCCTCTGCCTTTATAGTAGTTACTAACATTACTGCAATCAGATGACAACCATAGCAATGTAATAGCAATACAGCCTGCTTTAGAGAAGAAACCATCCCATCCTTCTGCCTTCTACCTGTTAGGCAGAACTGGCTATGTCCCCTACACTTTGTGCCACCACTATGTCCATGTTCACAGCCTTTGCACTTTAGCACATACTCGTCTGTGAGCACAGCTGCCTCAGTTAGAAATTTCACTTTGTGGTCATCAATATGAAGGGTAATGTAAGAAAGTAACAGATTTCTTGAATTGCTCTAAAATGATCAAAGCAAAGCACTTCATACAATTCCACACTAAGTAACTTACATCCCCATTTAAAGCAGGGGTCACCAACATGGTGCCCATGGGCAACAGGTCACCCACAAGGACCATAGAAGTCCCCCGTGAGGTTGTTCTAAAAAATAGGTCACTATAGTGCTGCTCAACAATGAGCTGCGTCAACTTATTTTTTTGTTGCTATTCTTTTTTAAGTCACACTTGCGTTAATGACAATATAAAACATATTAGAATGTGAAGGATTAGAATATGTAGTTTACGTGTAAGGGGTCACAGTGTAGGGGTCACACCAGCTTGCATGTGCAGCGAAGTTGAGGAGATGATTTATCCCTGAAAACATGGCAGAAAAAAGAAGACATATAAGTTGTTTTTTTTTTTTTTACCAGTATGAAAGATTCTTGTGTGTGTCTCATTTGCGGGGACATTTCAGGACATGTCACACAAGCTACCATGCTAACTACGCACTGGGCAGTGCACTGAAAGCAGAAAACATCTGTGAGTTAAACACAGTTTTGTGCAAACATCAGTCTTTTTTCACAAGACTGGTGAAAATCTCCCAAAAAAGCAACCAAAGTCTCATTGAAACCTGCACATTTCTTGATTAACAAAAAGACGGTATTTTCAGATGGGGAGGTTTTCAAAGAAGCAATGATGATAATTGCAAAAACTGTACTTAAAGGCGAGAAATATGGAAACGATGTAATCGCCACTCTTCCGATGTTCATCTGGGGGCAACTACAATTTAGAAGAGTGTCAGCAATGTCTGGGAATTTTGCTGATCAGCTGGACCGGCATCTGGTGAAATGCAGGTGGTTTAGCATCCAGTGTGATGAGTCCGTGGACAACAGCAGTACAGCACAGCTGATGGTCTTTACCCAGGCAGTGTTTTGATGATTCACAAAAGAAGAACTTCTGACACTACTGCCCCTAAAGACAGCTATGGGTATGAAAGCGTGCAGCACAGATATCACAAAATATTTACATTTTGTCCATTAATAAGTGCCCTAGCCACCTATATATTTTACCACCAAACTTCTAACCTCTGCTGCAACCTAGGGTAGTCCCCAACAGAAGGGTCCAGACAAGCTTGGCCACACACAGAGGGGGGTCTGTAATTGCTGATAGTCAATTTACCAATAAGATTTCTGGTGGGAGGATCAACACAGAAAAAATCTATTGATAACAAAATTTAAAAAAAATGACAAAAATAAGAGTTTTTAAGGAGAAATCACGTTTCCACTGGTTTCTCAGAAAACAAGTTCCGAACATAATAGACTCCACTGAACTACCAAGGACAGAACTTCACTTGAACATTTTATGTTCTTTCTATAGTCTTCACACAAATTTTATTGGTCACCATGGTCACTGGGCAAATGTGTAACATATGTAATATAATACTTGAGACCCCATGTGGGGGTGAACAGTTGCACCTGCGATTAAGCACGTGCACAGGAAGTTTAATTTTAGTTCCAGTTCAGCTCAAGCTCTACACCCTGGTTCTGCGTCCATGCTCTGCTAACTTGCATTGCACAATCTTGAACTTCACAACTTAATGACTCTTCAGAACTACAGATGCCACAACCAAACATTATTTTATGCTAAAGGTAATACATTCAATCAAAACACAACAAGCATTATGATTTCTTTTAAAAAAATCAAGAGTTAATTTATAATTCCTCAATTAACCACTTATTAAACATAGAACCTTAACCTGGTGTTAGGTAGAATTTTTGATCCACTTTGTTACAGATCATCTATCATTCAGGACAGGTGTCCAATAAGGGGACTTGACGTCTATAATGCAGTGAAGAAAAAGGTACCGTTGGAAAAGCTGGTGTCAGTGACTATAGGCAACATGCAGGATTCATCACACACTCTAAAGGTAACACAGAGTTCCCAAAGTTTTTGCACTACTATTGCCTCATTCACCAGCAGGTGTTATATGCAAAGGTGATCGGCTTTGGGCATGTGATGACTCCCGTCGTGAAGATTATTAACAGCATCCACTCCAGAGCTAAACAGCACAGGGCATTCAAGGTGCTATTGGAGGATCTGTCAGCTGAATACGACCTGATACTACACACAGAAATCCAGCTCAGCAGGGGACAGATTTTGCTTTGTTTTTTTGTCACTTTTGGGTGAAATCAAAGAGGTCATGCAGTCCAAAGGTGAAGACACCTCACTGCTGGAGGATATGGAGTAGACACTTGACCTTGCATTTTTAACTGACATTACCGGTAAACTAAACCATTGGAAGTGTGAGCTGAAGGCAAAGGTAAGGCTGTCGCTGACGTAAGTGCTTTAAATGCATTTAAAGCTCAGATGAGCATTTTCTCTGTGCATTTACAGAGGAAAAATGTGCTGCTCTTTCCCTCTGTGCAGATGGTGCTGAAAGACAATGCATCTGTGTCTCAGACTTTTGTCAAAGTTGCAGAAAAGTTCTCTCAAGTCATAAATAGTTTTGGGCAAGAGTTTGAAAACAAGTTCTATGACCTTGATCAGCTTGAGCCATGTGTGTCATTCATTTCCAATCCTTTCATGAATGTGGACGCAACATGCATTGCTAAGCAACTAAGTCCAAAGTTCAGCTTGGATGCTGGACAGGTGGAAATTGAAATTGTAACATTGCAAAATGACCTCCACCTCAAAGCCGATCAGGCTGCACAAAACTTTTGGTGCCCTGTTGACACAGAAACGTACAGTGGTGTATGCACAGCAGCTGTGAGGGCTGCCAGCCTGCCCACGAATAGACAAAGAAACAGACAGATAGTAGGGCTGCACAATCAATCGTTAAAAGATCACAATCTCGATTCACACATGTATACAATCTCATTTCTAAACACGAACAATTCTTAAGCATTTTATTTCATGGGCTGCATTACAAACAAATGCCCACAGACACAGAACAGCCACCTCCTTCAACTAATGGAAAAGTGTCTTTACAACATGTGACCTTGCTGCAGTTGAATGAATAAAAAGGGAATTACAGTGGAGGAACATCTGCAGTAAAGAGAGTGAAATGGATGAAAACCCCAGGGGTGGTGTCTATAGTCACCCAGCTGAACTCTGTCCAGTAAAGGTTCACAGACATTAATCTCATGTCAGTCTTCTTTTCTAAGTGTTTTTTGTTGTGATTTTTGCGTTTTTCTCCTTTTCTTTTCCGGTGAAGATAACCTGACCCCCCCAGTGATCCATGTGATCGACTTCTGACGCTACAAGTTGAAAATCTCGTGATTCAATCACATGTTCGTGATCGTGGACCTCTAAGGACTAATAATCAACAAGACGAGGTGATAGATCTCAAATCAGTATCACCGTTAATGATGCCTTATTCCAGATTAGGTTTGTACTGTAACTGTAAACTATTAAAGCTCAGATTTCATATCCTGTCTGTAATTTCAGCTGTGACCTCACACAGTGGTGTGTTTTCATAGTGAGGGTACACAAGCATTCAATTTGGGAAGCCTTGATAAAAATAAAAGTGATTTAGATAATTGTTGATGGCAACTTTACATCACTCTTAAGGTTCTGAACGTTAGAGTTGTTTAATTAGATTTCTTGTTCTGCCTCAGTGTTGGTGTCCTGTCTTCTATCTTTTTTTGATTATTATACAGGTCAGCAACCCTTCAAGAGAAGAGTGTGGACAGAAGGGGAGGTCGTTGCTGTTGAAAAACACATGATGTCCGTCATCATAACCTGTCATGTTCCAGCAGGGGCGCAGATAGGTTTTTGAAACTAGGGGGGGAAGCTGACGGCGGGGCGGGGGGGGGGGGGGG
>JAPSES010000001.1:2368944-2379217 GCA_029822895.1 Maxillicosta whitleyi
TGATTCTTTAAGAAATGAAAAGATCAGTTGCACTCACTGTGACCACTACAGTGTCTAGAGGAGAGTTTTCAGGCAGATCTGCTTTATAAACAGACTGACTAAACACTGGGCTGTTATTAGCATCATTACATGTATGACCACCGGACCTGATCTGAGCAGAGCCACCATCTACAGCTGGAAGCACCAAACTAATGTCCTGCTGTTTCTCACCATCAACTTCCTTATCAAGAACAAACTCTACAGTGTTTACATTAATGACCAAAACCAAATTCTCATTCTTTTTAACACTATAGACTGAATTCTGTCCTACATCTGCATCATGCACCTCCTTTATCAAGAAACAAGCACCTCTGTGGATTCTCTTATTTCTAGATTGATTTTATCATCATTACACTGTGTCTGAATTATCACTGTTCTGACTTTTCAAAGTTTTAGCTCTACGAAAAGGCTGGACAGGAAACACACACTGTTATGACTCGTGTTTCCCTTTTGTTTTCCTTTTATTATTATTATTAGTTTAGTTTTTCTTTAATGTTTGAGAATTTTTTTGAACTGAATTTCTGTGTTGGGGCTACAACTAAGCATAGCTATAGTTATCAGTCAGTCCATTAGTTTAAACTGATATAATTTAGTCTGCATTCATGTGTTGTGTTCAGAAGTGAGTTTCCTTACATACAGTTCAACTGGGCCTGTCCAACAGACTGTTGGTGGTTTTTGTTTGTACTTTTTACTCTCAGCCCTTGTCGCAGGGTATTATCATCGGTTCGTTGTCCGTCCGTCTGTCTGTCTGTCCGCCTGTATGTGCAAAAACCTTCATGTGCACCAGTAGTTCTCAACCAGGAGGGGGCAGCAGATAGTCAGACCCTGGCTTGGACTGAAGACCAAGGGTTTCCAAGTGCATGCACATTATGTTTAATGGTTTGTAATGCTTTCTAAATATAATGAATGTGGTTCATTGAGATTCACATTAAAGTTTGAACTGTCAAACTGTAAAACTAATGTGTCTAATTTAACCATTTCCTAAACCAAAGTACAGTGGAGTCTCTAATGAAAGAGACATCTGTATGAACTAATGTAATAAAACAAAAAAATACGCCTTCAATAGCCTGAATAGGGATACAACAAAATTATTTCTCTGGAATTGAATACACCAGTTGTACAGCTACTGATTAGTGCCTAAATTTTACGTCATATTCTGAATCATGGTTCAAAACAAATAACTATCTGTCCAGTGGCTCCACAAAGTAAGCTTTCAAGCTCGTGTACTCTTTGTATAATGTCGTTTCAATTTCCCAACAAGACAGAGATAATATAACATCCACATATATTCACATCATTATTTGTACACAAATATATACAATAATTCACTATTAATATATACCCCTAGTAATCTGAAAGGGAGTGAGTAGTAAAATGTATTTAGTTTCCTTTTTACAGTGTTTGGTTATATCAGAGAAATTAGTTGAAAACATGTATTAGTTAATATGTCAATAACTTAACTAGAAAAATAAAACACATACACACAAACGAAGAAAACCCAAATGATCGTCAAAGCCCTTCATTGCTATATTGTTTTTAAGATCATTTTCTTATATTTTGATGTAAAGTGAGATACATTATTGGAGCATTACTTTAGTTGAGCCCCAAAACTGTTCCACACCCAAAGCCCACACATGGGTAGGTGTGGTCCAAAACAAAGAGATTTTGGTACAATTCTTTTATTGGCTTAAAAACAGTCCTAAATAATCCCAAAGGCATCATCAAAGACAGTTGGGCTCGATAGGGTCCCTTCAGCTTGACGAAGACAGCGGGAGAACAGTTTATACCGTGACCCGGAGCATCCCTTATCTTATCTGACAAGGGGGTAGCGTGTGCAGATTCACAGGGAAATGTTGGGGGTGTGACAGCCAGGGGAGAGCACAGCTGGAGCAGGGTGTGTTCCATCAGGTAGTTACACACAGAAACACGTTGCTGTATGTTCTCTATGTTCTAGTGCTGCAGTGGAGTATACCCAAACACAAATATTTCATTTCTTGGTATGCATTTTACTAGTCAAAAGGTCATTGTTTGTTTTTTCTTGCCTGGCAGATACTGATTTCTCACTTGCCAAAAGTCCATTTGTTTTTTTTGTCTATTTCCAAAAGTACTTTATTTTTAAGTGGTAGATTTCAGCTAGTGGTGGATTTTTACCCCATAATGACCCAAACAACCACGTCAAACCACAACCATCTACCGGTATAAAATATTTAATAACTTTTGAACCTTTAATCCCATCAATCCATGCCAACACAGTAAAACACAGTTCATCTTTTCATGGTCATCAAATATGACCATATTTGGACGTAGAGGCTCCGTAGTTAACACGGAAACAGTCATCTTCTCCAACTGAAGTGACTGAACCTAACCCATACAGACCCAGACGTCCACAGTCAACCAAAAGCATCCACTGATTTAAAGTCTTTAATACCCAATGATCCACTAATCCTATCAATACATATCAATAATTGGTGTAAAATGCAGTTTGTTGTCAGATTTGACCCATTTGGATGATCTGAGGCTCTGTAGTGAACTTGGAAACATCTCATCTTCTCCAACATTAATTCACCAGTAAAACCCATGGACTTGGACGAATGACAGTGGATGAACACATTTGGTTTATGTTCAGATAATGACAAATTTAGCTGAAAAAGTCACTTTTTCTTCTGTTTTTCAGTTGTGTTTTTGATATTATGACAATCAACTGATCTGAGCTGTTATGAACACCTACATGATTAATAAATTAAATGTCTGAAAATAATTAATTTTGACTGGAAAGAACACAAAATACAGAGGATAATATTACAGTAAATTGTAATAAACCACTCAAGAATGGTTTAATATCGAGTAACATTTCATTTGGGAACTGCACAAATGTCACACTGGGTCCTTATGGGTTAAAAGCTGGTAATTTGGAACGAGGAGAAGCCAATATGTAGAATGAGAGACATTACTTTGACATTGTCAAGGGAGATTTCACTTCAGGAAACACTATTCAGGGTCTAATATCAGTTTATTATCTGTATCAGTAATGAATCACTGAACTAGAATAGACACTTAAAAAGAAAGTACTTTTTACTTCTATCTGCAATTCAAGTCTCAGGAAACTAACGCAACCACTGAAATAAATCAAATCTTACATATTGACTTTTATAAGTAGAATCAGATGGAAAATATTGTCTTTTTTTTATCTTGTCTGAAAGGTGGAAAGTGAAGACTGTAATTGTGTTTGGAATGAAGATGTAATAGTAGGATTAAAAAGTGGTTTTATACAGGATTGTGCACTGTAGATGTTTTGGTCAAAATACTCATCAGGGAGAATGCAAAGCAGCTGCTGTCGGCTCCTCTTCAGTGACACGTGTAAAACTGCAGACCCTCTTCCTCAAAAGCCCACTTCACCACTAGCACAAGGGTATGACACAAACAGGTGATTTAGGTTACAGCGGGGAGACAACCAGCTCTTACAGGCTTATTCTGCCACAGCAATGACCATCTGAGCCCTACTTCTTTTTTTTTTTCCCCTCCTTTCTTTGAAATGAACTGCTCTGTGTTTTAGGTTAAGGATAACTAGGACTGCCCCTGACTCAATTTTGTCAGTCAAAACAAATTGCTGTTCAAAATGAAGCATGACATTACCATACAAACAGAGTCAAATACAGCAGAACAGAATGAAAATATACTTTTAGAATCAATACAGACACATGTGCTGAATACATACAGTTGTGGGAAAAAATTATTAGACCACCCTTGTTTTCTTCAGTTTCTTGTTCACTTTAATGCCTGGTCCAATGAAAGGTACATTTGTTTGGACAAATATAATGATAACAGCAAAAATATCTCATAATAGTTAAATTTCAGAGGTAATATCTATCCATTTTGCATGTTTTTCTTGATAAAAACCAAAATCACTTCAGTTCTTACATCAATATCTATGTCATTGTACTGACAAAAACAGCACTTTAAGGCATTCCACGTTTTCTTTTCTGTTTGTTTTAGTCACATGACTCACACAGGAGTTAGTACTTGATTGCATAACCATTGTTTTGATGAGTTGATGATCTAATATATTTTTTTTGTAGAGTGATGAAAAACAGCTCTACATGAACAACTGGCATCATCAGTAATCTAATATAATTAAAGACTGGAGGGAAGCATCTGAGGGAAGCTAAATAGTAACATACCTGATAAACACGATTGTCAAACTAAAATGATAGTACAACAGTATGACTGGTTACAGTCTATATAAATACGACAAGGGAGCAACAGTCAGCCTCCTCCCTATTCAGCTCTGAAATAATGTGTTTAATTCTTTTTTTAAATTTTATTTTAACCTCTTGCCCATGCGAGACTCAAGAGATATACTACTACTAGCCCGCTGTAGAGCTTTACTTACCTTAGGCTTTCTGACTTTGTTGCACCATATATGAAAGTACAACTTGACTGCCAATGTCTTATAACCTGCTGTACTAATAAAACCATCTGTTTGTATGTATTTGCAAAGATATTGAGTTAACATGAAATGCCCGGCTACAGTTGTCAGATAAATGAAACACACGTGGAAGGCCAGAAGGAGCTCTGTGCATCACATTATTCATTTCTGGTTGCTTACAGTCACCTGATTTTGCCTTTGCATTTGCAAATGATCTCATCTGTCATAATGATTCGCACAGAAAAGTGCAATGAGGTGTCAGGGAATGATGTATAGGATAGGGCACGGGTCCACTATACAAAGGCTAGCATTGCTGCCAGACGCTGCAACCACACAATAGGGGTTTGGAGATGATGCTGAGACAGGAGACCAAACAGCATATGAAGGCCCAGATGTCTACTCTGAGCACAGGCCTGTAAGGGGAGATATACTGTATGATATCAACTTTAAGGCCTGTGATCCAATTCATGAGACAATGAGAGCTCATAAAGAACCCAAAGGGAAGAAATAGGAGCCACAGTGGTTTTAGAGTTAGTTTTTATTTGCTGGACAAAACTGACACTCACATATACTTTGCTCAAGTGCTACTGTAACTGTGAGCATTCATATTACAGTACACACCTCATCTTTGTCTTTCTGTCTGCTCTTCCTTCTTAACCTCACCAAAATAAAACAGTCTGAAGATGAATGATGTAATAGAGATATGATGAGTGATGAAGTTGACTGAATGATGATAAAGATGACAGAAGGATGAAACATAGCTCAAGGGAAAGTTCGGTCAAGGTCTTTTGTTCTATTTTAGTTTTGGGAACCGATGGCACAGGTGGAAAACGCAGTCATCCGCAGCGATCACACAGGGCATGATGTCTGCTTCTGGTATCTTTGTGGCCACAGGCATGTGCTTCACCTGTCATGCACTTTGAAACTAATTGCAATTTCAGACATACAGTAACGTCACCAGTGGGTTTGTTGGATCTAGTATTAATCTGTCTCTAGTTGCTACTATCCTTTCCAGAAATCATGAATATTTATTAAATAAAATGTGAGGCCCTTCTTAGTTTATTTCTCTTCTCCAGAACAAGAGTATTATGAAATTAAACAGGGAATTATAATATTAATCACACATAAAAAGGCTTCTGCAGTAAGCCACAAAAATAGCATGGACCACAGCTGTGGTTCGAACTCAGCTGACCGCTGCTCGACTTCCCAAAAGCATCTTAATACTACAATGATCATAAAAATCATCCCATAAAGCAAAGCCTTAAAAGGTCTTTCCCACAAGCATCATAAATGTAGACACTCATGTAGATCAATGAGAACCTAACACCTGGAATCTGAAGTGGGAACCACAAATCATTTTTTATGGTTCTGCTTGGTTCTGAAGTCCTTCATTTACATAAAAAACTATATATATTATACTTGATGTTGATTTAGAACTAACTGCAATAAGTACTACAATGGTAACCATCCATAGTGATAAAGGTTAAAGTGACTGGTGCTTTAATAAAGCTTGTCGAGTCTTTGTTGTAACATAACTATACTGAGTGGGAAAAACCTTTGTAATTTTAATTATATTAATTTAATTTTTAGGATTTTATGTTTGTTACAACTCTCTCTATAGATCTATATCTGTCATTTAGCCACCAGTATCAGTGTAATCCATCTTCACTGATAAACCTACATATGCCTGACAAATTAAAGGTCCTGTTATAACAATCCTTCTCTTATAATGGTCACTGTCCTTGAGAGACATGGTACATCTGAGGTAAGCAGAACCAGTGTACCTATAATATAAATATTTGTGGGTTTGGATATGTTTATATATGCAGTTACTTTAAAATTAATCTCATTTAGCTCCACAGACAGCTGATGTTAAAATGCCCTTAAGTACTAGTTCAGTGGAACATGTGTAGCAATTTAAGAGGCTTTGCGGCTCTACTCAAAAATCCACCCTCTTAGTATTTGAAAAGCCTGAAAAATATCACTGTCAAGCTCTGCGATTGATGTGACTGATCTTGTTCTTTGTGTTTACTCTTAAGTATTTGTCCGTATTTCACAGACATGAATACTCAGATAATTGTACTGGTACTGGAGAGATCCAGTCTTGCCTGATGATTCAGAGAAACAGCTTGGATAAAGATGCTCGATTTGTTGCCTATATCTGTGCGTCAGTCTCAGCTTCTTAAAAATCAGAGTCATTCCCTCATGTTACTGTGTTTTTGTGCTGGAAGCGTGGCAGCTGATGCAGATGTGTGCTCTGCTGATTGGAGTAAACAGCATTTTCACTTGGATCTCCCAATGTTAGCTAGTAAACAGATTTAGAGTGTGAAATGGTAAACGACATTTCATTCCCTCTTTCCTCACCTTCTGGCATTTAGTGACGCGTCTCAGTAACACGTACGTTTTTTTTTTTCATGTGTCCCCAAGTACGGTGTAGCATGCATTTAAAATAATACATAATTAGTGATAGGGTGAGAAGCTCCGTCATCTGGGAGGGGCTCAGAGTAGAACTGCTGCTCCTTTGCGTTGAGAGGAGCCAGATGAGGTGGCTTGGGAATCTGATCAGGATGCCTCCTGGACACCTCCCTAGTGAGGTGTTCAGGGCACGTCCCACTGGCAGGTGGCCCTGGGGAAGACCCAGGACACACTGGAGAAACTATGTCTCTCGGCTAGCCTGGAACGCCTCGGGATCCCGCCGGATAAGCTGGACGAAGTGGCTGGGGAGAGGGAAGTCTGGGACTCCCTGTTTAGGCAGCTGCCCCTGCGACCCGACCCCGGATAAGCAGCAGAAGATGGATGGATGGATGGAGTGTTATTAAAAAGCTATGGTGACTAGTATGTGAATAACGGAAGACTAGGTACAGCTACCTTTGGGGCAGGAGCAGTAAATAACAAAGAAACAGTTGTTTAAGTTCAAGTGAAAATATATTGAATATATTTAAAAAAAATAAAAATAAAAAATAACAACAAAGGTACCAAATGGATCATTGTGCACAATTCAAAGTCAATAATAGTTCCACAAGTTCAGCGAAACAAAACCCAATAGTCCAGTCCTTGTTCAATAAACAAATCGAACAGATGAGCCGTGTAACTGAGGTTCAGAGTTCTTAGATCAAGAAGCGCAAATTGTAGAAAAGAGGTGTGGAATAGAGGCACTTTGTACGAGAAGGGGGGGAATAGAAAGCACAGGCTACGTAGCCTCCTACCAGGCCACAGGTAATCCAAGTTGACTGAAACCAGGGACGTCCTCAGGCTCCTGGCCTTGAATCTTAGCTCAACATCAAGAGGATTGGATTCCAAGGCAGGGAACAAACAATCCATTTAGAATAAAATCAAAATTAGTTTAGAGATAAAGCCAATCCTCAGCTAACATTAGCTGGTGCTAAGCTAACATTTGCATATTAATTAAATCATGACAATGTTCAGTTACATTCAAAACTCATCAGTTCAATAGATTCACAATACACAAGATAAACAGGTCCTCAGAAAAAAAAAGGGCAAAAAAAAAAAAAACACAGACTTAGCACCACATACAATTAAAAGGACCATATTGTTTGGAGCCACTGTCCTGGAGATGCTGTTCCACACATGTGAGGAGAATGAAGTCAGGGCATCTTATATAGTGCCCTCTGCACATGATCAGCTAATTGAAATCATGTGAGCATGTCATGACACATTCAAAGACCAAAGCGAGTATGGGAAAATCCACAATAATGCCAAATTTGAAGATTTTAACCCTAGTTATAGTGGCAGATGAATAAGACACCAGGTTACACACACACACACACACACACACATATGCAAGTATATCATATTTGCAGTGTTTCCACCTCTGAACTATGTCTACCTCCTGTCAAATTGTGATTGTGTACAGGAAAATGTCATCTGAATTCAAAAGCAAAGTGTTCCAAACATGTTTACTACATAATATTTCATTTGTAACCTATTGTTTTGCAGGATTTTGTGATGTTGCCCTTAATCGTATTGATGTAGAGAAGCTGAACCTGAGAGTCTGTAAACAATTATTCTGGAAAGACATTGACATTTAGGTAATCAGTATATACCTTTAGTCAATAACAAGCTTCTATTTCGCCTCAAATCTTATTAAATGGACTACACTTATATATAGCACTATGTCTACACCTTGGTAATCAAAGCACTTTACAAAGCCTCACATTCACACCAGTAGGCAGCTATGCTAATGTACCATGCAAGGCACTGCCATGCCAAACCCCACTGGGAGCAATTTAGGGTGTCTTGCTCAGGGACACTTCGACATGTGGACAGTGGGAGTAAGGATTTAAACTGCCAACCCTTTGGCCATTGGACAACTTGCTCTACCAACTGAGTCACAGCCACCCATTATGGAGTAAAAATTGAAACAACATCCAAATAAAGCAAATATGACTGGAAAGAAAAAATACTCACATTATTTGACTGAGAAGTTGAATATAAGTCTTAGGGATCACAGGGTTTATGGAGTCAACCCCAGTGGCAGTGAATAGTATTACAACATTGAGATACTATAGCCAAGGCCCCTGACCCCAGGGTTTTAGAGAGGATCCAGTGAAACTTAGGGAGCTATAGTTATTATTATACCAACACAACACCTGTAAAGACTCTGGTGTTCTGTCTCTGTAGGAGAATAACAGGTTTATATATAAACAGGCATTAAAAGAGTGAAAGAGAGAGGGGTATGTAGACCATGAGAGAGAGAGAGAGAGAGAGAGAGAGAGAGAGAGAGAGAGAGAGAGAGTTTTTCTAGTTGTAGAAGAGAAGTTGATTAATTTCATTGGACCTGACCCCCCCAAACAAATCCAATATAACTGTCTGCTTGCTACTTATACAACAATCCCAGCGGTGTAAGTGTGTGTGTTTGTGTGTGCTTGTGTGGCTTACTTTAGATGTCTATGTCTGTGTATGTCTGTACATTTGTCTTTGTTTGTGTGTGCATCCTTTGTGTATTTTGCAGTGTGTGTCTGTTGTGTTAGTAGCCAATAGGTCAAAGCTTGGGTCAAGGTGACTTAGTGAATCAAAACAAGCTAATTAGCTGCTAACCTAATTAGCTTGTCTAACAGTGCAGGTAAAAAAAAAAAAAAGGAAAAGAAAGAAGGCAGCGTTCACCCCTCCCAGTGTCTTCCTCCTACTTTTCCGTAATGAAATATGTGTCTCCTCTCCCTCCTTTCTTCTCCTTATCATAATCAGTCTCTTCTGGGCATAGACTTAGAGTTTAACCTCTGCAAAGTCAATTTACCTTCCTCCCTCTCTCTCACCCTTCTCTGCCTCTCTGTTTTGTCTACCTCTGTTCCTGTCCTCTGTCTACCCCCATTTTTCTCTGTCTCGATTCTTCTCTCCCGTCTCTTCGTCTCCTCTGCAACTTCTGCTGCCCTTTGTCTTGCTCATCGGGGGAGCTGCTCTCCTCCTGGAGGCCCAATTGGAGGTTATTTGATGCTAAATCTTCGCTAGTATCCCCTGTGGTCCTACTCTGGTAGAATTTTATTAATGACGAGGCAGAATGTAACCACAAATAATTACGTAAAATATACAGTATTCAGTATTCCCTATTAACAGTTGGCATGGTTAACATGCAGAGATCGAATATCCCTAAAGGAATCATAAAAGTAAATTAACCTTTGACCTTAACTTTTAACCTATTTTGCAGGGCTGTTAGACTCCATACATAAGAGTAGAGCACAAAACCAAAAATACATCCGGAATTTTGGCAAAAAAAAAAAAAAAAAAAAGGTTCTGTTTTCATTTGAGGTGGCTGGTTTGTTTTGGTTTTTTTTTTTTGGGGGGGGGGGGGGG
>JAPSES010000001.1:2438297-2452818 GCA_029822895.1 Maxillicosta whitleyi
TGCTACACTCGGGCTGACTCGGAAATGAGACCCAATGTCAAAAATTCCGGAGTATCACTTTAAGGTAACTTGCGGTCACTGTTACTTTTGTCACTGTCCTTTATTTTGAAAAATCTCTACGCTGTATCGGTGTGGTTGCATTGGAGTACTTTTATGAGTATGAGTAGAAGTACATACACTCAGTATCAGACCAATACTCAATATTGGTATCGGTGCATCTCTATATCAGCTTGTACCCCACCTTCGTCCGTAGATAGCTGGGATAGGCTCTGTCTCTTACAAAGACTAAGCAGTTCAAAACATGAATGAATAACTGAGTAATAATGATAGAATTCCTACAAATCCTAATAGGGTAATAGGTAAATGAAGTAGCCACACATTACTTATTCCTATTCTATTCATACATCTTAGGTACTTTTGGTGCAGATGCGTATAAACACAGACACTTTGCACTGCCTGAGATCAATTTGTAAAGTTAAATTTTGATTCAACTTTGTGCATTTTAAGGTTCCCCAAAGAGACCACAAAGAAGAGGCAGACAGAGAGGAAAAGAGAAGAGAATAAAAAAAATGTTAATCTCCCCACAGTACTTGTCGACTTTGAGTCCATACTGGCTGTTGTAGCAGCTTGGCAGACTTAGCGTTGCAGTAAAGAGCGACTCATTCAGGTTAGCTATCCCCTTTATTATTGTAGCCCTGAGCAACAGATACACAAACACCCACACACGGACCCAAAAACACACACGCAAAAGTAAATTCTGCAACCTTGTACCTACGAAACTAAAGGTACACTCCCACCAGCCCACTCACAGATACAGGTGAGTTATCATTGCTTTGCCCTCAAGAGCACTATCAGTCAAAATGTAATTCAGTCACAACTTGATATACTAGTGTGTGTGCGTGCTTGTTTTGTGTATATACTGTACGTATACGTGTGCATGGCTGTGTGTTTATTGTGCTTGTGTGTGTGTATGCAAGTGTGGGTGGGTGTGTGATATAATGGCAAGCCAAAGGGTGCAGAGAGAAATAGAGGGAGTGGAAACTCAAAGGTATTCTTTAGCTTTTATTATCACAATATTGCCAAGGGCAGAGAGAGAGAGACAGAGGTGAGGAGAGCGGTGAGAGGAAAGTGAAGGAGAGGAGATAGATGGATGGAAAGAAGACACAGATAACCAGTGAACAACAGAGAAAAGAAAAAAGGAGAAAGGTAGTAATCTCTTTTCCTGTGGGCCTCAGAAGTAGTGCTCTTTGTCCGTCACGTCGTCTGATGTGTGTTTGTTGTGTTGTGTGTGTTTGCCTTCCCAATTCATGCAGCTCTCTATGCATCGTGTGTTTTTATAAATACCTCTACAGATGGAAAAATGTATAAATAACTAAATAAAAATAAAAACTACTGATCTGTTTGGTTGTTTTGTGGTTCAGTGATAGCTGCATTACAGAAAAAACAGAGAGAGGGCAACATTGTTCCAACGTGGAGGAGCAAATCTCAGCATTTCATGAAGTGACAAATGGTGGAGCCGTGGAAAGGCTGATGGTTTTGTGCTCTGAAGCTCTGCTCTGATGCCTCGACACAGACTGAGTGATGGAGGACCACAGTCAGGAGTGAATGCAGCAGGATGATGACCACGTCATCCACCAAAATGTCAAGGCCTGCCTCAGATTTTCACATTCAGGGGAGTTTTTGCCTCTTTTTTCACTTTCAGTGACAGTTGTTTACCAAGTTGTAATTACTCTGATGGAAGTGAATTAAAACTGTAAAGGTTAATTTAACCAGGCCAATCAGTCTCCGGTGATGTCATTTATTGCTTTGGGTAATTTTGCTGCATAATTTGGAAGAAAGAAATGATAATTTGAGAACTAGATGATTTGAGAACTTGAGCTCAATCAAGTATATTATATCTCACACACAAATACACGTACACACACACATAGACGTATACACACACACACCCATACATACATACATGCATACATATTACTGACCTTAAGCACACATTTAACATGCATTTTAATTAAGCCTTTCTAATTCATGCTGTCTTCTATACTTACTGCAAATATTTGCTTCTACTGACTTATTTTAGTTTTTCTTTTTGCCATCCTATTTAATAGACATTCATCACTTTGGAAACAAAGATCAGATCATCGACTATTGCATTGAATTTCTACCACCAGTAAAAATTCAGTGTAACAACCCTATTTTCTGTTCTTGGAATAATAATCCATCTAACCTTTACTACTTTTCACACTAACTACACTGTCATCCAAAGTTGGAATAATTTAGTTTTCCTACATATTCCTCTTCTTTATTCCTATTTACACACATGCAGTCATCATTGATCAGGTGTAATGATTACATCCCAGTTACATTTTATTTATTAAATCACATTGTTACAATCATTTCCTGAGATGAGATACAAATATTTTATTCCAGCTTTATGGACAATAATTTATTTACAAAGCTGTGTAGGTGTGTTTATTTTTATATACTTTACTACTAATAATTAAGTTCGTATCAACAGTGTCTAACGTGCTACATCAACTACATTAAACTACACGTGTTTGTTAGTGGTGAAAAAAATAATATAATACACTCTGTAATATACCCAAAGTCTGTATGAGTCATCATCCGTCCTATGTTTTGACGATCATACCCCTGTAGTTTTAGCTGTAACATTCTGAATTCAGGAGTTGTAGTTGTAATAAAGTATTTCCACACTGCGGTATTTTCATTTCTACTGAAGTAAAGGATCTGAGTACTTCCTCCACCACTGTTTTAGAGATATCTGAAACATGAACTCACTATAGACCCACTGTGCCAGCAAATATTTGCAGCAACGGCTCCCTCAGGAGTCATTATGTTTACTTTAGGTGGATATATTGACAAATGCAGCAATAAGGCCATAACACAGAAGGCAGGATTTCTAAACTAATTTTATGTTTTGTTGGATGTGGGATGAAGGAGCCTCACGAGGGACATTGATCATGTCAGCGTACACAGAGGATTGCCAGATGACCAATGAGCAGGTATCTTTGTCAGGCCTGAAGGTCAGGATCTACTGTGACTGACAATTTACAGGAACACAATATAGAAAATTGTTTTGTGCTAAAGATTCAGAGAAAAAAAAAATGCCTGTCTCAAGTGGTCAGTGGAGCTTGCACATGATGGATTATTATTTGCTCAGCAGAAAAAAACCAAAGTCAAACCTGTTGTTTCTACATGTTGCTGAGTCAGAGGCTAAGCAAAGAGGCGAAACTCCTTAAGGTCTGTTAAACCTACAAGGAGCTGTAATCAAGAAGGCAAACCTTTTCACAAATCCTCTGTCTGGGATGGTCTAAATATATTTCAGTGTTGTGACCTTGGTAGTAGTGTTTCTTTAGGGGTAAGATAGTTTAGTTTTGTGCTTTGTGTCAAAAACATTATTCTGCAAGTCATGTGTTCCTTTCAAACTTGTCTAGAGGTTAGTCTGGCCATGTGCCGCTGGGGCTTCTGTGGATTAAAAGGTGACTGCCACTGAGCTTGACATCTGCTCTGTAAGAGAGCTGAAGGAGATCCATCTACCTGCAGCTAAAATACACAAATCAGCATAGAGAAATCACTTATAATCCTACAGCGGGCAGGTCACTGGGCAAAAATTCCATACTAATTAAACTGGTCCAAGAGGAAACTTGTCTTTGACACCTTATCAGGACTCTGTTTTCAGGCCTTAGGAAATATAAAAGAATTCATTTCAATGAAGTAAAGGTCGCGTAAATGTGACCTGGCTGTTCAGACTGAAGTCACGTTGCAAAATATCAGATACATATCAGATTTAGGATCACATATAAAAGTGGCCTCGGTCAGATTTGAAAAAATCTGATTTGTGCTGTTCAAACTGTGTTAAATCAGATACAGGTCACAAACGGGCAAAAAAATTGGATTTGGGCCACATTTGCCTGCAGTCTGAATGTATCCAAAGTTAACCTTCGAAGAACTATGGGTATAATCCAAACTATAGTCTAAATCTAATTAACGGTTAAATGGTTAAATGTTACTCACTGCAACTGAAAATTGAACAAACCACAGTCTCCAAGGTAAAAGAACCATAGTTAACCTCAGAATGTGACCCTCAGTCCTCTGTGTGGTGGTCCGTTTACCCACTGTGACCTGCTCCATCTGTGGACTTTCACACTTTGTGCTGCCTTATCTGACTTCCTACAGCTTTTGTGCCAGAAAGCCCTGAAGGCAAACCTCTCCCAGCACCACTCCACCACTGACTCAGGATCTCTCCACAGAAGCAAGATGGCAGCTCCCTTACACTGTGATATTTTGGCTGTAATATCCCAATAATAATAAATAATAATAATAATAATTGTGTTTAAGCTGTTACAAATGATTGACTGTAATATATGTATTTGACTCAAAATAAGTCAACTGGATACATTTGAGTCTTGTTTTTGGGGAAATAATCTCACTCAGTTTTATTGTAATTCATGCATAAAAGGGTTTCCCAACATTTTTTGGCTTGTGACCCCATTTTAACATCACACATTTCCGGTGACCCCAGACATTAAAAGAAAAAGACATTTTTCTCTTGGAGATTTTCCCAGTTTTCTGACTGCAACTGCATCTGAGCAGGTTGTACCGTAGTAATGCACACTGTCACATGATCGGGTCAATCAAGATATGTCCTCTTAGATATTGTATTCTGCATTTTATTTGAACTTTACTTTTATTAGAAAAACTGAGTGGTGTTTTAATTTTAATGAAATATATATTGAACCACTAATAAACATGTTAATTTATTTATTTTTTTTAATCAATAGAAGTTTCAGGCGACCCATTTTGAATTCCAAGCAGCCTGAAAAAATACTTCTGCCTACGTCTGAACACACGTAGTTTATATTCTCTACAGTCACTCGTATGTCTGAGAGTTTTGACTTAATCATTCTGGAGTTTCACTGTTTGCACCTACTTTAAAATTAAAATGTTGCATTTTACTGACTTTATAAACCATTTGCATGTATCATTTGGCAAAAGTGTCAAGATGCATAATGAAATTAGCTGGTGGCATTTAAAGTTGTTTTCCCATGCTGCGTTACTGTTGTTCCGACTTCTACGGTGGCTAACAGTGTAGTGATAAGAATGGATGGCAGCCAAACTGTTCCATCACATTGTGAATTTATCACAAGGGTTAGAAAATTGATGGTAGTTCAGCCTGTTGACAGGGGTGAGAGCCAAGAGTCCGCAGATTGGAACAGACCAACAAAAACACAAACTGGATATCACAAATCAGCTCATGGTGAATCTTAAAACAGGAATAAGCAGAGAGTGGGTGTTCCTTCCTCGCGGTGTGATTTTCCCAGTTCTTCTCATCTGCCGTGGAGGATGTGCGGTTAATAACTAAGTTATCTGTCTGCTCATTAAGACCTCCCCATGCATTGTGTGCCATCCACATCAAACGCACTTTTTTCCCTCCCATCTTTTTGTGTTTAACAGACTAGTAATTAACTAGTGGTGTCTTATCTCCTTGTGTTGACAGAGTTGTCAAAAAAATCTGTGAGTCACACAGACAGTGAGGGAAAGTTGGAGGAAGAGGCAGAACAGATACGGTTCCATACAAGGATGTGGAAAGAAACCCTGTGTGTTTTAATAATACTTTAAAGACGCCTTTGTGGGTCTTGTCACCTTATGTTCAAAGAGACATGAAAATGTGTCAGAACATATGAGTCATACAGTTAAGGACGTGAGTTAGAGTTGTAGAGATTGGATTTATAAATGATTTAATATTATCTGCTGTTTGGGCATGTTTGGCTGTGCTCTTACAGCAGTTATCAGTCCAGATTTTACTCACATTTTGTTGCTTTTATAGTATTTTAGGCGAAAAATGTTCAAGTTTAAAAGTGAAAATCTTACATTAAAACTACATGAGGGTGGAGGAGTGTTGGAAATGAGTGACAGCAGGAAGAATGGAGAAAGGAAGACGAGTGGGATTTTGTGTGTGTGTGAGAGAGAGAGAGAGAGAGAGAGAGGGAGAGAGGGGCTGGGGATAGGAGAGACAGAGCGGGTGAAATTGAATGGGATATCAGATGAGTGGTCCATTAGTCACTGCCTTCTTGCTTCCTGCTGTGACTGTGTTTCCATGGTGATAATTAGCATATCAGAGATTAACCCCGCCCCCACAACGCTTGGTGTCTTGTTAACCAATTAACTTCTGAGTCAGTGAGAAATAAACTAGGGAGAAGAGGAACTGAATAGAAAAGTCACCCTATCAGGTAAAAAAAATGCCTGAATAAATGGCATGTATATCTTTTAAACATTGTTAGCATGTGACACGGTGCTGGCATGAAAAGATTATTCCCAATGACATTGTAATGAGTAATGATTGTCTGTCGCTGAACGACACAAAAAAATTAACATCATTACGACACCCCAAGCTGTTTAGCAAGTAATTCCAGACCCTTTGATAATCCTAAATGATTCTGATCAGCTAATCGCTCTGTTGTTATTAAATTTTTCATGTGTATTTTTTCCTGAGGTATTCTTGTCCAACTTGTCTTATAAAAGCTGAGGTTGATAGTTCAAGTTTTGCAAGCAGTGCCATTATCATTTTTTTTAACCCCGGTAAGAAATTAAGAAAATCACTTTACTTTAATCCCTTGATATTGAACACTATCACTCCTCAGCCTTTTCTTGATATTGGATGCTCTGTGAGCTGAATAGCTGTGCGGTGGTGTGGCCTTGTGCTTTAATACAGGATTACACATTTTATAGAGAAAAAAAACCAAGATACGGCAACTCAGTCAAAAGGAGAGGTGCTGGTTCCATCACCCCAGAACATGTCTCTGCCATCTATGTGATGGGACAGGTTTGCAACTGTTTTTAAAGTGCCCTTGATCAAGGCTCTGAATCCCAAACTAGTGCCACTGCACCACTGCCAGTCCTCCAGTCTATTCCTTCTAACGGAAAGTTTGTGAGAGGACGATGTATTCAGCAATGAAGGGTGGCTGCTCGCAAAACAGTTTTAAAGTGCCCTTGAACAAGGCACTGAATTCCAAATTCCTCCAGGGGTGTTGCATCGCTGCCAACCCTGTGCTCTGTGAAGAAACGCCTATGTGCATATGTAGGAGGCGTTTGCAGAATAAATCATTCAAGATACCTTACAGTGAAGGAAAGCCCTGATTTAGAAAAGTATCATAGAAGCACTTCAAGTAGGGCAGAACAATGAGGCGAAATAGTCTCCAAATCACAAATAAATGAAGCCCTGTGGTTCTGCAGAGATGCCACTTTTTTTCTACGTCAAATTCAGTCATATACTGCACAAAAGATCCGACCCCAGCAAGAATCACATCTTACATTTTGTATCATTTTTCACTGACATTAGAAAAATTACCATTCCCACAACAATCATGACTCATGTTCCAATATCTGTCAGAATAATGACAAGTTGTTTATTTTTGCATCTTTTTCAGCCTGAATTTAACCAATTATTGTGGTTTTACGATTGTATAAAAGCAGCATCTCAGACGGGGTATCTTATCTTATCTTATCTTATTTGTTGAATTTGCAGCAACTTTGTATATTGTGCTTTCATGAAACATTGCGTTTTGAAATATGAAAATATATTATATGAAAAATAAAAATGTCATGTTCATATCATGTTACAAATAAGGTCTCTTTACTGCAATATATTTGATAATTTTGACACTTAGTGATCTTCTACACAGCACAAATACAGGCATCACATTTGCATAAAAGCAAAAGAAACAAACATGGAGGAGACTGAGCATAATGCATAATGGGTGAACTCTGGAAAGGAAAACATTTATGACAGCCAAGACAAAATTAGGAATTTGTACTATTGGTTGATGACAGCAGAACTTTGTCCAAATCTAGATTTACACCCTGCGTTGAACTGGCAACACATTCCAGGGTGTACCCCGCCTTCACCCACTGGTAGATGGGATCGGCTCCAGCACCTCCACAACCTTTTCAAGGATTAAGCACATAGATTAAAAGAACAATTATTGTATTGTGACTAAAACAAAATGTCTGTGCTGTGACAGGCCACATTGCCTATTCCTAGCCTATAGTTAGGTACACAATGAAGGTTGTGCGCACATACACACACATACACACATACACACTGTATAGTATGTACATACATTCATACATAGATTAAAGACAGGACAAAAAGATCAGAGACAGGGATTCCAACTGTAGGTCAGTTACCATAGCAACAGAACAGAACGCACCGGAGACCTGTCACCATAGGAACCAACAGCCAGAGAGGAAGAGAGCGATAGAGATGGAAAGACAGAGACATAAGCAGAAAAAGAGATGTAAACAGGAGACAGAGCAAAATGTGGAGAGATGGGAAGAGAAAAAGTGAGCGAGAAAGGAAGTGCAAGACGTAATCAAGTCACGAAGACAGAGATGGAGGAGGAGGAGGAGGAGGAGGAGGAGTAGAAGGGAGATGAGACAGCTAAGCTCAGCTCAGCGAGGTATGACTGTATCCACTGTACCCCTTTTACAACATGTGCAATGCAACATGTGTGCAACATATGCTGCGTCATGCTACGTTTATGTGTCGGTAACAGGCTGATGTGTCAGAAGAACCTGTGTGCATTGATGAAAAATACTTAAGAACTTTATTCCCTGTGCAGCTACATGCACTGGTAGCTGTTCTGTTTTCTATACAAGGATTATGCAAAACATGTTTTTTTCTCTTTCAAGGGCAACACACCAGTAGCATTACTCACAGAACATTCCTGCTTGGTCAGTATTTTCAGAACGGTGACCTTTGAAGCACAATAGCAAGGCATCCTGCCCATGTACAGCTGAAGTCCAAAATGATCCAGCTGTTCCTTTGGTTCACACACACACACACACACACACACACACACACACACACACACACACACACACACACACACTACTTTAGACTTTCTGTTCAGGGATGAACTAAACTGCTGCACGCAGTATCAGCCTTTACCTGTCTCATGCATGGTCCTGTCAAGAAGTATATTTCATTATATAGTTATTAATTTATCAGTAAAATTATGTCCTTCATGCATGAGTGAAACTATCGTTCAACTATTCAAGCAACGCTGTGGACTTGACATATTAATGGCTAAGAGAAAAGAAAAGAGCAGTATTTCTTTACAACTAACTGGCAGCTGTTCATAGCTATTTGCAGTCTTTTTAAAAATT
Organism: Maxillicosta whitleyi; assembly: GCA_029822895.1. NCBI lineage: Eukaryota > Metazoa > Chordata > Actinopteri > Perciformes > Neosebastidae > Maxillicosta > Maxillicosta whitleyi. The sequence goes on from JAPSES010000001.1 coordinate 2,447,487, forward strand.
CATAGCACATCGTAGCCTGTTGCCCGGTGTTCATAATATATAGTTGAATACTTATGCCTACTTAGCATTAAGCTGCAGGGCCCCAAATTTGGCCAGCTGCATCCACTTGTAGGAAAAACATCATAATATGAATATTTCTCTTCTCGGGAAGAAAATTATGGGAACTTTAATAAGATAAAGGTTTTCTCCAAGTGAATGAACCTATGGTCATACAATATATGAGTCCACAAAGAGTAGTGTGTGTCACTCTGAATGAAATAGTGCACCACATGCTATATGTTATATCTCAGAATAGCATTTCGTCCACTTTTATAGTCTTTATTATAGAGATTTTACTAGCCATAATGGTGGTATTTAAATGGTGGTATAGCTGTAAAGAGACAGGACTGAGAGAGGGGGAGAGAGAGAGAGACAAACAGACACATGGAATAAAGGAGGAGGAAGCAGGCAACAAGATGAAGTAAAAATGAAAATGGGCGGAGAAGAGACTGAGAAAGGGCAAGTGGAGACAAAGAGACACAAAGAATAGATTGGTGTGTATGTGTGTGTGACAGTCTACAGATTAGTCTAGAGCTTAGTTCTTATTCCAATCACACACACGGCCTAATGAGCTAATGGGCCTGACAACCAGACAGACACACACACAGTTTGAGGGACGGCGGCCGGATAGATGGAAAGTCACTATGTTAGTCAGTCAGTCAGTCAGCCAGGCATTCATCCATTCACACAGTCAGCCAACTGGTCAACCTATTAGCCCTCGTTCCACACTGAGGTTTGTGTGACTGCTGCAGATAAGGGATGCACAATATTCCAGTGGCATTTGGTGAAAAACCTGCTCTTCTCTTCTCTTGACCCTCTCGTCACTTCTTGTCTTCTATCCTCCTTCCTTTTTTGTCTCTGCACAAACACACGCATTAGACCCAAGGGTGTGCACACATATGGACACTGAAAGTGCAAAATCACTCTGCAAATATTAGAAACTCTGATTCATCCGTGTTCTCAATTCGAAGCTGTGCACAGCACCCCCTGTGGTGTTGGAAGGATCGCAATTATGGGACATTTGGTAAGAGGTAATTCTACAGATGTGTCAAACAAATGAGTGAATGTGAGTGTCCTTTCACCGTTAAGCAAGACCTACAGAAATCAGCTATACTTTTATGATTAGGACCTCCTGTTGTGCCATGTTCTGGGTATTCTGGCATTGAACTGTATGTGTTACAGATGGCTGAGTCACAAAATGATTATGAATTTGGCCTCAGGTATGAAATATTAAAATTCAAAGTAATAAAGCTTTGTTTTTTTCCCTCTTAATGCAGTCAGTTGCAGACTTCTTAGGCCTCATGTGGTATTATTATTATCATTATCATTATTCTCTAATTATTGTTATTATTCTCTAATTATCTCTCCGATTATAATCAAAGCTTTTCCCCACATGACTACACTTTTACTTTCTTTCCCTGTCATTTCCTCCCTCTCTACGGGTTAAAGCCTTTACATCCGTACTCAGGTCATGTTTAGAATATGTTTTCCTCTTGTTCTCATTAAATCATTTTCCCCATTACCACAGGGCTTTAGTAATACCAGAGCAGGTCAACAATTTGTGGCTGACTTTACCGCACCCACTGGTAATGTCAATCACACATGAGAACACTACAATTATGTATTTTGCCATGAGGTAATCATGGTAATGCACCACCTTACATCACTATGAAGGCAAACAAACAGGTAAATCCCCTATTAAAGTGGATCTGTGTATTTCGCAAAACGTCACCTGGTGTTATGGTTCAGTTAAAACAATTCACACTGGATGAGATCAATGATTTGTTCTCTTTAGTTAGAAAATGTTGAGGTCCTGCGTTGGCGTTTACTAATCTTATTCACAGCAGTGCGGTCCACAGAGGGCTGTAATTCAGTATTTATGCATCTACTTAGCCACTTTGGAACTTTATCGTCATATTTTTCAAAGACTGTCTGTGCTTTGAGAAACATGATGATCGTAACATAAAACAGACGAATGCTGATAATTAACATTCAGTCAGCTTGTGTGTCTGGAATTGTGAGATGAAGTTCATTTGGTTGCACTCTTTTTGGATTAAAGAAAAAAAAAAGCTAATTATTCAGTGACTATTTGTCCTGAAGAAATGAGATTTTCAGTAATAGTTTCAATAGTAAAAAAAAAAACATGAGTTCAAGGTGGCAGAATATTAAGAATACCCCTCTTTGAATATATATATTTTTTGCTTTTCTGAGAAAGCACAAACAGCAGTTCTTATTCTTAACTTATTCATTTCCTATGAAGATATTTCCTAAGCTGTTGTATCACAACACAATGAGCCTCCAAGGGTTTTCTTTCTGCTGGAGATGCAAATCATTTTGGATTGGTGTGGATGTACTGTCACTGTGAAAAGTGCTTAAAAAATATCACATTTTTTGGGAACATCTGCTTCTTCGTAGAACAGCGAATAACTTCCTATTCACAAATGACTTAATTGTGTTCTTTGTGATGTTTCAATTATTTGACTATGTGTCTATTGCATGTTTGTGTAGTCATATGTGTGCATGTGGGCTCCTGGGTTGACAGCCCAACTGCTGCTTTTTCACTGGGCATCTGGACCCATTTTCATTATTGCTGATGGTTCTGTTGAGAAAACGGCAGCAGAGACACAGAGAGTGTGAACAAGAGTGAAAGAGAAAGAGAGAGAGAGACAACGGCGGCATCAATCACTTTGTCAACGAGTATCTTCTTCTACCTCTGTTGTGTCGGACAGATGTTTGGCTGGATGCTCACATGTGTGGCTGTGTGTAGATGGAGGCATTTAGCTGTAAGACATCTGTGTGATCAGCCACTCCAACACACACACACTCACAGAATGAAATACATTTCTTAAATTGGGCTTTTTTCTGACAGTTCTATGTATTGTGTGTCTGCTTGTTTACCTTGAAGATGTGCCCAGTCTTGACAATTTTGAGTTTCATCCAGTTGCTGCAGTGCATTGTCTCATCACATGATCAAAAAGACAGAATGACACCTAAACACATGACTTTTGTATCTGTACATGACAAATCTCCCCCGAGTAAATAAATAAAATGAATAATTCATTTGATTGAACGGTTCTCTGTAATCTATCTTTGTGTACTACAGCTGAAAAACAATAACACCCTGACAGAAGGAGTGTTTAATGTGTTTAATTCAATGCTCTAAGCAGTAGGAGATTTCTCACTGACCGTTTCTTTTGACTTTATGGTATAAACTGCCTAATGGGGACTGGTCTCAAGAACTGCAGACCCTCGGGGGCTTTAATTCTGTTTGCATTCACACAGCAAGTAGGAACAATAAAGTGGCAGAGCATCGTCTTAACACATGCTGACTATGATGTGTTACTGTAGATGAAACTAGCTCAACCTTATTCTACAGTTAAGTGCAATGTATACATGAAAGAAACAGTGAAACTAATTTAAAAAATCCTAAAAGTGAAACAATGACAGCACCCTTTTTACTTTGCATTAACCAGCTTTACACAACTCACCATACAAACAATAAAGCATAATTCTTTTTTTTTTTTTCCAGAAATAGATTAAAAAACTTTTTAAGGTTATTTTCCTGTGTTTGATTTTGAAGTTACGTTCCCCTCTTAATTGATAACCTCCCTCCTGATTTCTAAAAAAATATTTTGCATATTTTCTAGTAATTGTTTTTTTTTTTTTTTTTTTTGCCTTGTACATAATTATTGCTGTTTGGCAAGATATGATGTCAGTGAATTTCAGTAGTTTTGACTGTCAAAAAAGTGGATTTGTATGCTTAACCTTGTGAACAATCTGCATTGCTCTTTTCTGCAGGATGGTAAATGAATGTAATAATGTTTTATAAGTATTTCCACAAACCTCAGCACAGTAATGTTAATATGAAAAGACCAGTGAACGGTAAAGTGTGTGAAGAGAACGTTTTTGTTTTTATATTCCTACTGTGGTTGATACCTACATTTTCTTTGCAAGAAAAGGTCAATTTTAATACGTCACTTTAATGCAGGGGTCACCAACTCATGTCCTCCAGATCTACTATCCTGCATGTTTTGGATGTTTCCCTCTTCCAGCACATGTGACCGTTGTTATCAGGCTTCTGCAGAACTTGATAATAGGCTTATCATTAGAATCAGGTGTGTTGGAAGAGGGATACATGTAAAACATGCAGGATAGTAGATCTGGAGCACCAGGGTTAGTGACCCCAGCTTTAATGCATCTAAATCCTGCTGTAAACTGTATACATTTACATTTGTATACATCTGTTCCATAAAGGCAGGGCCTATTTTGCTTCATTTTAACTTTTATTTACCCCACCCCAGGAAAGGAAGGCAAGGGGTATTGTTTTTAGTTTTTTTTTGTTTGTTTGTTAACCCTTTAAGCAGCAAAACTATTGGCTGAATTCATACCAAACTGGTTTTGTGGATTGCAGTGATGCACAATAGATCTGATTACATTTTGGGAAAAGTAGGTCAAAGTTCAAATTTTGAATGAATTTTTAAAGTCTTTTTTGCTCCCATTTACTTATAATGGGCAAAATTTCTAATGTCTATTAAAAACATCAATATTATTTCAATTTACACATATCTAGAGGAAATTGATATGAGGACATCAGCTGGATCCATGTGGGGTTTGTTGTGCCTGGCACCATTTGTTTTAATTTGGTGATTTGTGTTTTTTGGGTTGTTGATAACATTGAAGTTTTACTATTTAGTGAAAGGTTTTTACACGTTTTTTTTTTTTTTTTTCCTATAGGGTGTGTCCCATGGGACCTAATTTTAGGAAAAATATGGAAAAAAAAATGTTGCAGCAGTGAATGGAGAGAGACAAATAATTGTTTGATCTTCACACTATTTATAGTTATAAAATACGATTTTCTGACCCAAAGCAAAGATAGTTTTTGTTTTAAACAGCTGGATGGATGGCATCTGTTGTTGTGACACGATACATGTCATCACCACAGAAACAGCCTCTACCACTGAATATTTTTCGTCAAAATATCTATTCGAGAGGAAGGTGGCAATGTATTAAAAGAGGTGAAAATTAATTGAGGCTATAGAGACACATACAGCGACTATGAACAGATTGTGGAGAGAAATCACTGAGATGACATCACTTCTGCGTCGTTCAGGGGCGTAGCCTTTACATTTATGAGTTTTCACAGTTTGCTACTAAAATTGTTCCTGAACTGACCAGGGCATCAGTTCACATGTATAAATGATAGCATAATTAAAAAACAACAACAAACAAACAAAACTACTGACTGCGATTCAGTTTTGCTCTAAAATAAGGTGCATGACTGGCTCTTCACCTG
>JAPSES010000001.1:2462370-2485216 GCA_029822895.1 Maxillicosta whitleyi
TATTGACAATATTGGCCCAATCCCAAACCAGCCCCTATCCCCTAACCCTCTGTTTGCGCGTTCACACGGATACCCGCCATATTAAGGGGAGTCCCAAACCGATTATCTCTGAGGGGAAGTATCTTGTCAGACCCTTAAACAGCGAGTCAGCATCGGTGCAGACTTCCCAATGGTTTGCAGCAGAAATCACGTCTGGGCAATGGAAGAACAATCATTCAAAAGTAGGGCACAGTGCGAAGCTTTTTAAATTTTGAGCAAAAAATTGGCCATTTTAATGGTACCAGAAGGGGAATTTTGTACATATACCTTTCAGTTAGCAGCTCCGCCCACAAAATTCTGGCTTTGCCTTTGGGGCCAATTTGCTCAAAGTCCAGCCTGCGTGCATGTGAAACAATGTTTTTCACATTTGATCTGGGCAAACAGTTACAGTCAAAATGCCACTACACTGTACTAAGTATAAGTATATTGTATAAGCGTATTGGGAGAAGATTTGTGTTGCGGGCCGTTATGCCACTTTGCACTAACTAGAACACTGCTTAACCTGTTGAAACGTGACAGCTGCGGCACAGACAACGCGTCTGTTCATCTCCATGGTAACGTTTCTTTCTAGTTTCTGATAAGGTAGCAAGGGCGTCACACTCGTTCATTGTCACTTTTATGCCCTCCCCCTTAATCAGGAGTGCCCAGGAGTGGATACTCCATTTGGAGGGACACTCGTAGTGAAGTGGCAGTGAGTAGGGAGCGGTTTGCGAGGGTGCTATGCTGGACCATAATCTACTGTTAACTGACAAGCTGCGGTGGCGCAGTAGATAATCACATGGCTAGGGATTCTAACATTGTAGGTTCAATGCCTCCCTTCAGCATGACTTTCTCTGAGACTTTATTTTTGTCTTGGGTATCGATATTTATTTGACATTTTGAAAGCGTACATCGCTCATTAACCCCCACCCCCCAGGCGTACGTTTTGTATGCTCTTGAAAATGTTGAAAAAAATGGATGACCCCTGACAGAAATGGTATCAATTTAATACCAGACCTTGCTTTTCAGTGTTTTTTGAGAGCAATATGAAAAAAAACAAAAAAACAAACCTGGCTTTATTCCTTTTTTGCAGCTTCAGTGTTGGGTTTTATGAGAATAATTTGGATGAAGTGTCCTCCTCCAAACTGTCTATTCTCGGTCCCTCTTAACATCCAACCCTCTGTCTTTTTACTCATTAATGTAAATTCAATCTGATCATATGTGATTAATTTTTCATTTCTTTAAGTGCTAATCTTTCTTCCATGAATCTGTTCCATCTCGTTCCCCTCACATTTCTAACTTTGCTCACTTGTTTCTCTCTCCTTTACTATCAATACTTATAAAAACACACAACTAAAATCACTTATCTGGATGTATACTCCTCTGTAATGTACAAGTTCTCTCTCTCTCTCTGCCTATTTTGCTGTTTAGCCCAGACTAACTATATTACAATGTTTCATTACTATGTTTCATATGTAAAACACTAACTCCCTCTCTCAAACTATCTATGTGTATATCAGTGTAAATGCATTCACTTAAGCCTCAGGGCCTTCTCAAACACTTTGACGTGGCACTTGTTTTTTTCACAGAACCTGAAGCAAATAAAATTAGGAAAAACTTTGCTGAAAGTTCTCTACCCAATTATAGGACACATCCATTCATCTAAGTGATGTTATTTTTATTTATTTTATTGTGCTAAAAAATATAAGGTTACTTCTTGACATGGCTCCTACTCATCCTATTTGACTTTCTTCTCATAACTTTGCTTTTGCTTTTCCCCCCTGCAAATATCTGAGTATATACTGAAAATCTATGTGTGTGTGTGTGTGTTGTTAATATTCTAATGACACTAGTTCAAAGATAAGTGCTAAAATAAACAGTGTTAATGCTCTGTCCACACTAATGAGGATATTTTCCTCCACTGTTCATATGCCCTTCATTTTGTAAAAAATGATGTTTTGACGATGACAATCTGGTGCAAACACTCACACAAACCATTTGACACGGTGGATAATAGTGGCTGTAGCAGACAAAGAGGCTGAAGCGTTCACGTAGTTAAGCAGCCACAGCAGCTTTAACTTTAGAAACTTAAAGGGATAGTTGTGGATGTTTGACATGAATCTGTATTTCATCCCCATCATCAGTGTAGTACATCCACACTGACTTACCCCCGACAGCGTCCTGTGAGCCCAGTTCTGATCTGGTTTTGGTCCAACTGAAAGTTTACGGGGTCACTAAAATAAAACGTTTTTCTTCTCAAAACAGCATGTGTTCAAAAGAGTGATTTATCTGCATCACAAACCAATGTCCACGAAAAAGTCACACATTGTAATCACTTGGTCCTACTTTCTCTCATTTAATATCAGTGCGCTGTCATGTCACTTTTTGGAGGTGATCCAGATCACCGTCTGGATCCAGGAATTTTTTAAAAAGATTCTCTATTAGTTATTATTGACGCTGTTGTAGTACTAACAAATGTCCACCAGATGGCAGTGGAAGTCCTGTTTTCTCATATAAAATGTGTGACCTGAACTGTGGTGCTTGGCGGAGGTTTGCGCTCTCCGAGTGCTTTTCTAGTTTATTTTATTTTATGTTCTTCTGATTATTAATTATATATTATATAATTTTCTATTTTTTCTTAGATTTCTTTGATTGTAAAGAACTTTGGTGTAATCGTGCTGCTCATACAGAACTTTAAATTGCCCCCTAGAGACAAATAAAGATTTTTGAATTGAATTGAATCGAAGTGTTGAGGAATCATTTAGAGTGATAAATCACAACTCATGGTCTGTCAACTACTCCACTAGATCTGAGGGTATTACATTGTAGTGAAACTAGGGCTTAGTGTCATGATTAGAGCCGGTGAACACTGCCACAGCAGTCCTGATGATTCCTGAACACAGACCAACTGGATCTAGTGGACAGGACATGCATGCATTTTGGTTCTTGGCCCTGGTATCTAATATTTGCTGCTCACTGCAGGGTTTTTGGGTTTGAGTTTTCTCAGTGTGCGCTCAATGGCACATTTTGTGGTCAGATTAAGTTATTGTCATTCTGCCTGGAAAACTTAACCGGGTGAAATAACATCCACCCTTGCCAACAGAAATCTTCTATGTATGTAAATAAAAGAGGGAGCTGGAGGTTCATGCATAATGCTGAGGGTGGCAGTGGTGACAGGATGTCAGGCTCTTCTGGAGGCAGACCGCTGAGACCAAAATCACAGAAAAAGCAGATGCACTTGATTCTTGTTTTTTATTTATTTATTTATTTATTTATTTTTATGTTGTCGTTTGAGTCTGGATCTGGCTGAGGAACATTTACAATTTACATAAGACAATTTGGACTTAGTTCTAAATTCTATGAAGACTAAAAACGAACACAAATATGACGCATTTACAACAGCGTCTATTTCAAATACATTCTGTTGAATCAGAGCAGGAGCCCTTTATGGTAATTTGATTACTGTCCCTATAATAGGCTAATTACAACAGCCCGTCATGTAGAACGATTTATGCTGAGTATATGCAAAGCACTTGACCTGTGAGTGTGTGTCCTCTCTTCGTTTCTCCTATCATCTTCTGTTTTCATTATTTACGTATTTACTTTCTTGTCTTCCCTTTGTCACACACTCACCCCACCAGTCTTTCTCTGTCTCCCTGCTCTCGCCTTTTTCTTGTCTTTCTAACAGATTGTTAATCGGTAATTACTGCTGAGACAAAAGGTTAGGTGAGAGTGTTGATGGGATTCTGTTGTCATGGGAAGTGCTGAAGGCAAAAGGCAGCATTCACTGAGTGTAATGATCCTGTGTGTGTGTGTGTAAGTTTAAAATCTCTCGTTAAATCATGCATGAATATGACGTACTTTGTTAAAGGGCTGCAGGCTTCTGCACACATGCGTACAGACAGTAGAAGATGGATGTCCTAGGTTCTTGGTAATGCCTCTGTGTCTCAATCTGTCATCCTGAGAATGACAGCATGCCACGATCATACAGGATATATAGCTACACACACGCGCACACACACAAATAGATACACACCAAGACTCACACAGATGCAGATGCACATTAGGATGCTCATAGACACAAAGTCAGGGATGCAAAGACCAAGTGACAGGAATAGAAAGGAATAAAGAACGATATTAACAGTAAGCTGCACATACTCTTCCTCTCAAAGGAGCCTGTGAAGGGGACACGTGTGATCTCATACCTGGTCTGTACACCTGTGCATGTGTGTGTGTGTGTGTTGTGTACCTAAGGCTGTTTCTGTTGGAGTGTGTATACGTCGGCCTTAACTGTGCGAGCATGTTTCATGGTGCTTTCCATTACATGATTACTAATAATCATATTGTTTCTGGCATTTGTATGTTTTTTTGCACTAGTTGCATAATAATAACTCTGCAGGTCGGTAAAACGGGCACATAGAAACTGTTGCTATAGAAACACCAGAATAAAAGCACCCTCCCTGGTAACGACACAAGTTTTCATTTCTTCCTGGGAGATGGAAAGGGGGTTTCACTCTTTGTGTTGTCTCTTTTTCTCCCTTTCTCCCCTCTGCCTTTGAAAGGAGACAACAGTTTCTCCCTCTTCTCTCTCCATGTTCCACTTTCATTTCATTTCTCACCCACTTTCAGCCTCCCCTTCTTCCTCCTCAGAGGGCTCTTTTTTTTGTGAGTCAAATTCATCGTACTAGAGCAGTTGGCCGTGACTGACAGATTTTTGGTAATTTCATGACCAGAGGCTGCAGCGCTCCAGCGGTGCTACACCTGCATCGGTAATGCAGAAGAGGCTGGATTAGTAGGAGTACACTATTAGTATTAATCACGGACAATCAGATCAACCCTCACCACACTCTGATCCTATTTAACAGCAGCGTGCTCCTGCCACACTGACATTTTGTAATGGAGAAAACAACCCAGATTGATTCCAAGAGGAAGATGATGCCTGTTGAAGGAAGGAACGCACTCCGTTACAAACTTGCAACAAGTGCGGTGCTAGTTCAAGATTTATACAAGTATGAAGAGTGTGATCTACTCTGAAAATACACAGTATCCTTCAGATTATAAGCTGCAGATGGGATGCATGTAACTACTTTGCTGCCTCCACATAGCACAATTTCATCAACTAAAAAGGAAAGGCCCTCATACATTATACAAGCGGCTGTCGGTGACAAGTAGTGGCAGGAATCATTCCTCTTTGTGAATTGTTGCAGTAATCACATGTTTGATGTGCTTTGTGTATTTTCGGAGAACTTGCTGTGAATATACATGCTGTAAGTCAAATACACAAAAACAATACTCTCGCTGAATAACGTGGTTTGAACTATGCAGGGTTATAATTTCAAAGGGTTTGCCAGTTTCCTTTGTTGTGCATCTGTGTCCTAATGTTTCTGTGTGACTTCTTTGGACTCATATGCACTAGTGTAGTCCAGGGTATAAGCCTGGATATGGTGTATACCTACTTATTTTTCAGTCAGCACAGCATACCGATGTGCACCATTCACTAGTATCTGAACCAAATTGCTTATTTTTTTTCTCTAGGATGATGAAGCCATGACCCGCCCTACTCTGCCTCTAATGGTGCTTTTCCACTTACATGGGACTGGCTCGTCTCAGCTCGACTCGTTACTCCCACACGACGCGTTACTTCCGTGTCGTCTGCTCAGAGTTGCCAAAAACTCGCTCGTTGCATATTTTCTCGTCTGGATTTTTACGTCCGCCACCAAAGACTGAATCTACGTGACCGTCTATGGTGTAGTTTTGTTCTGTCATCATGTGGATTAATCGCTATTTATTGTGTACTTCGGCATCTGATTTTTGTAAATCGGTGGGTCACAGAGAAAACTGTCTGACCAATCAATGTCTGCAGTGTCGAGATGTCACGTCTTGGTGTTGGTCCCAATATTTTGGAACCTCAGCTGAGGCGGTACTAAAAAACTCGTATCAGGTCCCAGATTCTAGGTCCTTTTTCATAATGGAAAAGTGAAAGAGCCGTGTAGAGTCAAGTACAGTAGAGCCGGTAGCATGAAGTGGAAAAGAGCTATAATTGGCCAGTACGCGCTGCCGTCACTGATTACAGACAACTACAAGTCTTTTTGAAAGATGTGAAATTATTGGAAATACGAATAAGAAAGGCAGGTTAAACATATTTCAAGTGAGTGGCGCATATCGAGAGAACATACTTTCATGGAACACATAATTCTGAGGTTAGATTGAAGTGGTTTCCAAATGAGTCACTGTTATACTACTGGCCATATAACTGCACATTTAGAGAAGAGATTTTGTCACCTATAGCTATACTGTGTGAGTAGGCTAACGTCATGAAAGGCTAACGTTTTAGTGTTTGCCTCCTATTGAATACATTTACATTCATGCAGCATCTTATTTAACCAGAAATACCTACAAACTGTTCCTGATCAAGTGATGATAATTTTATAACAGTGAACAAATAATACTGATGGATTTTTGGGTAAGTTAATAGAGTAGTCTTACATGTCTCTGTTTCTAAAACAGGGCATTTTTCTGGACTACTAACCAAAAGAAAGGCAGAAATTGACAGTATACCCACTTCTCCAGGGACCACCACTGCTCCCAGGAGTAAGTCAAACCAGGAAGGAAGTTATCCGCAATTTTGCTACCACACCAGTGTAAGATAGCTGCGAGTGTCACTGAAATGACGTTGTGTCTATGAATATCTTATATGTGTCAAAATTGTAACCTACATTTGGTAGTGTTAAGGAATGTGACACAGCTGTGAAACTTTAATGCACCAAATAATCAGTGTAACGAGCTCACACACTTCTTCAATTATCCCTCTGAATCCGGTACATCACTGTGATATTTTCTTCATATTACTGAAACCAAGCTCTGATGTTAACATTCTTATATTCATAGATATACTCAGCACTTTGTTGAGATATGAAGGACGCAGGTAAAAGCAATTATTCGGACACCTAAAGAAATGCCACTGCCACTTTAGAATATCTTTAATTACTCTCTTCCTTTTTCCTCCAAACATTTTGCTCTTTCTTTTTATTCATATGTAAATAAGCAGCGAAATGACACAATCATTATCAATATGTGCTTTACTATAACAACAAAGCAGCCTTTTCTTTTCCCTGTACTTCGCCTTGCCTTTTCCTCCAGCTTTGACTTCCTGGAAATTCAATTTCATGCGTCTTACAATGACAGATCATGCCTGACACCTGTATTTCTCTGTCATTTGTATTTGTATTTGCCATTTTGACCTTGCCTTCTCTTTGTTAACATCCTGCCATTTACCTGGAGAAGTTTAACTTATATACTGTCTGTTTTATTTCTTCTTTCCATCTCTGCCTGTCTCTCCCTCCCTGTAACACACAACCTGCTAGCTCATGTGAAACATCAATGTCCCCGCAGATGAATTACAAAGCCTACTGCAGCATATAGAGTATTAAAGCCCCAAGGATAAAGATATAGATATAAAGCTGCATCTCTCTCTCTCTCTCTCGCTCGCTCTCTCTGTGACATTCTCTCCTTTACACTCTTTACCTCTCTCATTTGCTCATTGTATGCATTCATTTCCATACCTCTTCCTCCTTTCATTTCTTTTTCAGCCGCTCTCATTGCAATAATAACTTCCAGGTAACTTGCCGAAATATTCAATTTCATTTCTCTTGAGACAATCTATTGTATTTCTGCGGGTGGCCGGTCATCCAGCGGACACGCTGTGGACAGCAGCTGCTTCACTTTCTGCGCTTGTGTGTCTGTGCGTTTGTGTATTTCTGATGCTCGTGTGCTTTTCACCGCGCACTCTGACACGTATCAGTTGTTACACAAATCGCCTAGCGGAGCACCTCTTTCTGTCGCTCAATCCCTCTCATCTATTGTATCTCCCTCGCTCATATTCACAGGAGACATAAAACTCCACAGGGACCAATAAACTCAAGAGACAGGCATACGGCAAAACAGGAAGGAAGACCTTTACAAAGAAGCACTGACAAAGTGAATCTACAGCGATATACTCCCCCTTTTGCCTACCACCTCCTCCCTTATCTCCAGTGTAAGCCTGGTTAAAACTGTAAAATACTGAGCTGCTTCAGGTTTAGTTAACTGGGTAAATACTGGAATTGACAGAACATAATTAATTTCACTGGAGAAGAGAAGCTGAATTATTTACAACTGAATTACTTCGACCGGGTTCTGGCCATCAGTTTAAAAAACTACACGCTGCGGTTTGCGATGTAACAACCCAGGCTTTAAGGCACTTTTTCTCTGTCATTAAACATTCCATGTAGAACTCATCAATTTAAAGTAAACCTCTGGTCCTTAACACTTATATTAGCACTGACTGAAATGTAATTGTGCTGACAATTTTCACATGGTTTTCTTAATATGCTGATTTTCTTCACATATATTTATGTATGCATGACCAGAATCACTGTTAACCTCACAAACGTAACAACTCCCACAAATGTAATTACAGTCACTTACCATGAACATAATACCTCATTTTACCCACAGTGTACTCTTCTCTCTCCATTGTTATCATCATCATATCCAGACATTTTATTCACATGGTTCAAACATGGGCTTCTATTATACTTAATGAGAATAAATATTATTCAGTTCATACTGAAGCTTTTATTATGAAACCTTTACAACATCTGTTTTGTTCGTCCACTTGTATTTGTAATTAAATACCCATTATTGTGGAATTAATATCATGTGGTGTAGCTGCATTATTTGATCATTCTAAAAAGGCAAGTATCCAAAAGACAACAATAAATGGGAGGAAAAGAAAAATGAATGAATATCCATGCATACATGACTTAAATATATGTGAGGTACTCATTTATTACATTTATGGGATGTTATTACAATTTTGGAAATTGAAGATTTTTACCGCCACACAAACGTAATAAATCCCCCACCAAAGGAATAATTATTACATTTGTGGGAAATGAGGTATGATGTTTTTGGGAAAGTTATTACATTTATGAGATTATTATGTTAAAAGCTGCAATTTTTTTTAATAACGTTTGTGGGGTTGACAATCACTTTATAAATATTACTACTCTGCACCTACCACATCTAATACATGTTAGTCAGATGTGGGGGGTGGTAAAGGTACGAGTACGTAGAGCTTACAGGTACCTATACCGCACTTTAATATTTATTTTAACCCTTTGACCTTTTCCACATAATGTTTTATTCACTACGTCTTCAAAGCATATACATTATTGATTACTTCTCTTTTGCATCATTTCTCACATTCTCCAGCGCAGACATTAGTTGAAGTAGATAGACGCATTCCCTTGGTATGTTACACATAATGAGACATGAGAACAACATAAAACAGATGTGAATGAGTGTTTGAACTGTGGAGAAAATTTGGTGTGAATGAGTGATATTACTGAGAAAACCTTATTTGCAATAGACTCATATAACCTGTGAACCTCTTGTATTTTAAATTAACCCCCTCATATCTGTGTTTCCTGCAAAATGTGTTTTTAAAGCTTAATTCAGTGAAATTATTCCTGGGTTGTGACGTCAGAGGCGGTTTCACCACTTACAGATAACTATTGAATGACAGGGAAATGTTCCTTACTGTTCGCTGTCATCCATCTTTTGACAAGTTGCTCCTCTGAAGGATTTACGTTTGCTCTTTCAGTGAATATCCATGTTACATCATGACATGAGCCTCCACCTAAAACTCTTTTAAAATTCCCATTTATCATCACCAGCCAGCTGCCATACGTCTTGACTGGGTAAAAGGCAAAATAAATGCTTCCATTCATCTCTGTGTTTCGATATCCTTGTGTCACTATCTTTAAAAGCAGAAATTTCCACATCTTTACATCGTCAGAATATAACATGGGAAAACATTATTATGAAATGTACTCTTGATCATATGTGTTAAAGCTGAATATGTCTCCTTCGCTGCTTTGATTTATCTATTTTTAGTCATTCCGTTGTAGTCTCCTACCAATGGAATGACCACTGGACCCATCAAATTAAAGACATGTTGATTTACACAAGGCTAATAGTATCACAATTTGGAATTTGAACTTATTATTCTATAGACATGGTAAATTTGCAAAAGATTAAGATCATAGATGACAGACTGACATTTTCCAGTATATGTGTTATTTTATTTACACATAGAATGTTAGAAAAAACTGGTTGAACTGTATACATTTTTAATATTTATAGTCTAAGTACATTTCAAAGCCTTTACTTAGGAGTTTTTGTCACCTCTGATATTATCACATAGTGTGAACAGGGAATAGCTTGCAATGTGTTAAATGTGTTAAATGAAATGTCTTCCTATTTGATTGGATGGCTGGTTGAACAGAACATCAGTTAAGACTATACACACATGTCATACTGTCATGGAATTATGACATATATGAGACACGCCTCAACTAGTGAAGTTAGATAGCTTTATGATGATTTAATTTGATTTCTGTGTGTTCATCTTGTGTAATACTGTGTTGTTTAACACATGTGTAAAAATTACTGTCATTTATCATAATCTTCTGATTATCACTGTGCATATTTCTTTTTTTTTTTTTTTTTTTTTGTTATTGTTATCAACCATAAACGGTTTAATTCATAAGGACCCAAAGAGCCACTGGTGATCAGAACAAGCTACCTAAATCTAAAATTTTACATAAATAAATACCTACTAATTGTCTAATCCTGTCAATACGTGTAAATAATTGGTGTAAAATGCAGTTTGTCATGTTTGCATGGTCATCCCTTATGACCCATTTGGATGTTCAGACACTCTGTAGATATCATGGAAGCACTGTCATCTTCTGCGACATTGATTCACATTCATTCAGTAAAACCCATGGAGTGGCAGGGCTCCTTTTGACCTAGGAGCACTGTGCTCCTAACCCTAAAAAGTTAGGAGCACAGGCTAAAATCTAGGCGTACTGCTATTGTGTACAAATTTGGAGAACAAGCAAAACTCTTGGCCATACCAAGTAATATTCCTAGAAGTATTAAGCAATGTTAACAACTTAGAATAGAGTATTTGAATAGATTTTAAAAGAAAAAGCTTACATTGACACAGGCGACACAAATTTTCTCCCGATATGCTTATACAGTATACTTATACTTATATAGTACAGTGTTGCGGCATTTGGACTGTAATTGTTTGCCCAGATCAAATGTGAAAAATGTTGTTTCACACATGTGCAGGCTGGACTCTAAGCAAATCGGCCCCAAAGGCAGAGCCAGAATTATGTGGGCGGAGCCACTAACTGAAAGGTATAAACTTTCTACCTACATACAAAAATTCCCCTTCTGGTACCATTAAAATGGCCCATTTTTTGCTCAAATTTTAAAAAGTGCTGTCCTGCTCCTCAGTCACTATGCTCCCTTGCCTTTGGTCACTGCGCTCCCTCAACACCCCTACTCTAACATATAATCCTAGCTAGAACCCTGTTAAGAGTAGCGAGAATGCATAGAGGATACATACTATATCAAAACTTTAAATATGAGGTAGATGGCGTTCATTAATGCACACAGACATTTGTGCGTTTGCTACAAACACCTTTAGGGACAATGTGATTTTTAAGTTTATGTTATTTGTTGGTGATCTTTCGTATGGTCTATGATTTAGTTTGAGATGTAGCCTAAAGTTAGTCTGAAAGGAGATAAAGGTGTGAGTTTTATATAAAATAGATAATTGGAAGAATTAGATGGTACTTTTGAGTGATTGTTCTTCCATTGCCCGGACGTGATTTCTGCTGCAAACCATTGGGAAGTCTGCACCGATGCAGACTCGCTGTTTAAGGGTCTGACAAGACACTTCCCCTCAGAGATAATCAGTTTGGGACTCCCCTTAATATGGCGGGTGTCCGTGTGAATGCGCAAACGGAGGGTTAGTGGATAGGGTTAGGGGATAGGGCCTCAGAGCCTTTACGTTCATGACCGACACATCCCAACTGTCCCCGAGTGTACACAGCGCTCTGAAAGTGAATCGGCCCAGCGGGCCGACGACATTATGGAACCTGCGGAAAAACATTTGAGTCGGACCCTGCTGGTTCAAAAGGGAAAATTCCGTGCCCTGCATTATGCAGGCACAGGTCTTGATTTTTAATGGGTGACCGTGCGACTATGATTTAAAATATAGTCACACCGTCAAAATTCTGGTCGCATGTGCGATCAAACGAGTTGCAGTCTGGAGCCCTGAGTTGGATCAATGACAGTGGAGGGACACACTGAGTTTATGTTCAGTCAATGATGAAAAAAAAAACACTTTTTGTTCAGTTTGCTCTGTTTTGATATAGCAACATTTTAATTCATTTTGAGCTTTTATGAACATCTACATCAGTGTTTCCCAACCTTTTTTGCACCATGGCACATATTTGACATTAGAAAAATCACAAGGCACGTCACCAACGAAAAATGTCACAAAAACTATATTTATTGAATTGGAACAAGAAGGGGGGTCCATCAGTGATCCCTCAGATTGTGCCCCCAGATTGAAGTCTGTTGTATATTATGGGATGCATACCCCTCCTGCTCCAACTCGATACCTGGGGTTCATGGGTAATTCACTAATCCATGCATCACTACTGAGGGGGCTTTATCAACAGAACCATCACATCAGGGCCAGTTCACTTTTATATTCATTCTACAAACAGAAGCGGCAGACTGTTGGTACAGACTGGATCATTGGTGTGTGCAGTTTATGGATCTGGATCACACTGTGGGCTTACAGAACCAATCAGGTGATATTGGATCATTTTCCACGGCACACTAATGTGCCACGGCATACTGGTTGGAAAACACTGATCTACGTGATCAGTGAATTAAATATAGGAAAGTACATGATTTACAAAGTTAATATTACTGTAAATGGTGATTAATCGCTTAAGAAAGGTTTATATGGAGAGAAAAATTTACTTGAGAAGTGCCACAAAAGTAAAGTGTTTCTTCATGGGTTAAACAGATATAATTTAAGTCTTTTGTCAATGGGTTACCTCATACAAAGACAAAAAAGGAGCTTTAAAGTTTGTGAGATGGGATTTGTCTTGACAGTCATACTTTCCTCTGTGAGAATGTAAAGGTGAATTAAATACAAATCCACTCTACTTGTTCCTACTAAAATCACAAACCAAACAATAATGAAATATACATAAAGGTATTTACTTTGATGGATTAGCAAAACAAAGTCAATCAGTCAGTCAAATTGATTTACATAGCGCCAAATAATAACAAAAGTTATCTCGTGATACTTTATACACAGAACAGGTCGAAATCAGACTCTCAAATCAAAGTAATTTCCAACTCTGTGGAGGCAACAGAGATGAAAACAAAGAGCTACTGTATTTGCCGGTGTTTATATTTTGACGAAAGAAACTGCAGGAAACTATCATAGGAATTGGACTACGGACCACTTTCATTTGTTTTTCATTGGCAGTAAAAAGCAGTATTATTGTCAGAGGAAACAAGCAATTGATTTCCAATGTCAGGAAGAAATATCTTTATAGAGGATAGAAAATCAGAGCGCACAGAAGGAGAGAAAGTCTTCATTGTACTGGAAGAAAGTGTGTGTGTGGGGGGGGCTTCAGGTGCTTCAGGGGAGTGTTATTGTTGTTGTTGTTGTTGTGTGTTTGTTAAAGCATCTGCATGTGTGGCTTTGTGTTTTGTCAGCAATGACAGAGTGACCCAGTCGTGACCGCTAGCTACAGTTTTATTAGAACATCTCAGCATAATAGTACAGTTTACCACATCCAGATACACAGCAAATACACCCAAGGCCATGCACACTGACACAAACACATCTAAACCCACACACAAACACACACTTGCAAACATAAAGACAGGATTGCTTACCACTGCTTGCTCTCAGCACCCATTTTGCTTTGCTGCACTCTAACACACGGTTAGCAGATTGCTGAGTTCATGGTTTTGATATTCCCACCTAGCCTTGACCGCACAACATTTTAATATGTGTTTCTGCTGAAGTCTGTGTGTGCGGACTTGTAAGTGTGTGTGTGTGAGTGTGTTTGTGCTCTCCATTCACATTCACAGGTCGACTTTTCAGGAATATGCTGGGATTCATAGGCTCTTTTTTTTTTTTTCATTTTTAGCTTATCCCAAGGGTAAGTTAAATATTGAGCACACTGTCTCTTATTTGAGCAATAACACTGCAAGCTAGTGGGGCATCAGTGATCTTCATTGTCACATCTTTTCTAGTTAGATGGCTCTGTGTATATCTGTGACTTTCCCCTTCATTGACTCAGGAGCACATCGGTGTCGAAGAAAACTTAGGCTTAGAGTGTTTGACACTTTCAACTACAGGAAACTAACTCTGAGGGGAATACACAAACCTAACTTCAGCAAAAAACACAAAAAAATAAAGATAAGCCACCATGATTAATGCTGGCATTCTATTAAAAATTGACATGCAAAACAGTGTATAAGCAAATATAGCTTCATGTCGTGACAATATTGATATCATTTTCGTACAAAAGATACAAATGATTGATGAAATGTCCAATAAGAATTGCTGCACAACTGACAGATTCACACTTCTCTGCATATAAAACAAATCCTATAAAGATGTACTAAAGGTCCTATTTGATAAAAATCAAAACATAAAACCGATAAGAGGTCATGAAGGGTAGTCACAAGCCTTCATCTGTCACTTTTTTGGGCAGCTGATTATGGATTTTTGCTAATATATTCCCAAGCACTAGGGAAATATCACTGTTTTAGACTAATGCTCATATTCTCCACGAAAGTGCAGAATTCTGTGTTTTTCAAGTTGTTTAGAGCAGTCAGCCCGAGCAGCCAAAATGTTTATGACTGTACGAGAGAACAAGGCAGGAGAGAGCTCAAAAGGCAAGGAAAAGGGTACACGTCAGAACAGATACTCCTACGTAGAGCTGCCTCTGCACCGGGAACGTCATCCAGCGTTTGATGTTAATGGAATTTTCTGATCTACTGTACCCAGATATAATCTTAAGGCAATTATTTAGCAACATAACAGCATGTATAGTCATAAAAAAGGGATATCTTAACTGGCCACTGGGTTTGATTCAATTGAAATTGACCTCTGAAGGAGCCTCCGTTCATCTCTGTCTTTTAATATCCTTGTGTCTGTATCTTTAAATGCAGAAGATGTCCAAACTGCAGCGAATGCGTGTGTTAAATTTGAATTTAGGAAAACAACATTATTAGGAATGTTGTTGATTATCACTGTTAAAGCTGAATACTAATTCGCTTTACTAATGGTATTGTAATCTCGTGATTGCAACATTTCTTGTAGGTTTTTGACTCTAGCGATGTTTCAGGCATTAACCCTTTATTGGGCGAGTGACTATTTTTGGTAATTTCTGCATACATTATAAATCAGTGACAGCAACAGTTCCAGTGAGGACGGTGAGTCAACAACCTCAGGTCCACTTTGGTTCTACAGGGTCTGTAAGGTCCACCTGTGTATGAACAGTGAGTGGACCTGCTTTGGTAGGTACCATGAAGGAATGGTACTAATGTAAAGATAAAGTAATGGTACTAATGTAAAGATAAAGTAATGGTACTAATGTAAAGATGAAGTAATGGTACTAATGTAAGGAATGATGAAGTAATGGTACTAATGTAATAATTAAGTAATGGTACTAATTTAAAGATGAAGTAATGGTACTAATGTAAGGAATGAAGTAAAGGTACTAATGCAATGATGACATAATGGTACTAATGTAAAGAATGATGAAGTAATGTTACTAATGTAAAGATGAAATAATGGTACTAATGTAAGGAATGAAGTAATGGTACTAATGTAATGATGAAGTAATGGTACTAATTTAAGGAATTAAGTAATGGTACTAATGTAAAGAATGATGAAGTAATGGTCCAAATGTAAAGATGAAATAATGGTACTAATGTAAGGAAGGAAGTAATGGTACTAATGTAAAGAATGATGAAGTAATGGGACTAATGTAAAGATGAAATAATGGTACTAATGTAAGGAATGAAGTAATGGTACTAATATAAAGAATGATAAAGTAATGGTACTAATCAGTTCCTCCAGAATAACGAGATTATACGATCACAGAATTCAATGCATAATCAAGAAAATAGCGCACATTATGTATTGGTTCACATTTTTCAAAAATAATGCATATTCACAGCAATAATAGCAGATTTCTGAGAAAAATACACAAAATATGCAGGGCTTGCATGATCCCATAAGTTTAAAAAATATTGCATTGTAACTTGACAGGGGTAGTGATATAATATGCGATGCGTCACCAGTAACTAGGGTCACTTTCTTGACCCCAATTCCAGATAAAGGAGGAGGATTAGACATTGAACTAGTAATTCCACCCAACATAACAGATTTTTAATTAAATTTGATATTCTAACATTTAAGTATTAGAAGTATTAGTCATGAAGG
Source organism: Maxillicosta whitleyi (assembly GCA_029822895.1). Lineage (NCBI taxonomy): Eukaryota > Metazoa > Chordata > Actinopteri > Perciformes > Neosebastidae > Maxillicosta > Maxillicosta whitleyi. The sequence continues at coordinate 2,478,785 of JAPSES010000001.1, forward strand.
TATATTGAAAAGTGATGACCTTTTTCAATAAAAAAAAATAACAATAAGAAGAAGAATTATTAATAGAATAAAGTTAATTTGTAGATTTAATTTAGGGTGTTTTTTTTTTTTTTTTAAATCACTTTTGTCTCACCCACAACGCCAAATTTACAATTATGCAAATTTGCTGATGATGTGATTTAGCAACTTTTAGTGACTTTTAAGACCAATAGTCAATAGTTACTTTCCTTAATGAGTTGGTGACACTGAGGTAAACTAACTGTGGGCCTCACAAAAAAATCCTGCAGGGTGATGAAAAATGCATTTGCCAACATAAATATATGCAAAACACAGAGCAAACCAGGACTCCAATGTCTGACACAAAATGGGGTTCATACTGTTTTACACCCCATATGCAACTGCGCGATGGAACGTACGAGGAAATCGACGCCGGAGCCACTTTTATAGCACAAAACATTTCAAAGTGGTTTCTGCTGCAGTTATAATAAGGTTATATGAACATAAAGGCTTTAATAGTCTTGAAACAGATGGCGTGTTCTACCTCACTTTTGTGAAGCAGGAAGCAGTTGTTTTTATTTTTGACACTTGTGATTCAGGAATCTTAAAGCCATGTTTGAGCCATGCTTAGAAAATAAAGATTCAAAACATAGCCAGCACTATCTCTGATTTAGTGTATGCTTACTTCTTGTATGTTTGCTGATTGGTTGTTTTTCATTTAGTAGTTGTAACAAATACAGTAAAAGACCAGAGTGTAGAACAGGACTTAAAATAACTGTCGAGGCAGCAGTTTGAATAAATAAATTCAAAGTCAAAAATCCTTTTAATTCAGGTTCCACATACAGACTAATCAGTTTTCAGGTGAGTCAGACCAGCAAAACATTATCATAATATCCTATAATTAATATCAACTGCAAATTTTTGCTTTTTTTGGTGTAAAAAAGCAAAACTATATGAAAATCTTTAGATTAACAAACTTTTACAAAAAAAAAAATGTGGTAAGAAAAGTGAGTGTAATTTTACCAATATTCTATCTAATAATATTCACTTATTCAGTTTATTAAATGTTATGTAAATGATAAACTGAGGCAGAATTTTTTTTTTTTTAATTGCATTTATTTTCCTTAACAGATTTCAAGTTGTTCCTTTTTATTCAGGTTTTTAAGGAAAATTTGTAGATGTAAACATTATGATAATTTAATGAAACTTTTTTCACTGTTATTATTTTACTGGTAGGACCCCCTTAGATCAATTGGGCTGAATGTGGCCCCCAGACTAAAATTAGTTTAATACGCCTGCTTTACCAGGAGGCAGCCAGAGAGACGTGGTCGGTAAAACAGGCAGGCAGATATCCAGGCAGCAGGCAGGTAGAGCAGGTCAGGTTTGGGATCGGAATCAGAATCCTGGCAGGAATAACGCTGGAAAGTCACATGAATATAGAGGAACAAACAACACAGGACAGAGAGGTGAAAGAATATATGCACTGGACCTGATGAGTCGCAGCTGCGCTCACAGGTGAATGCAATCAGATGATTAAGGGGTGTGGCTTAGACAGAGAGGTAAAGGGACAACAGAATAAACAGAGATGTGACAGTGACTTAGAACAGGGTGGTGGAGAAGAATCTGTTGTTTTTTTTTTTTTCACTGAAACACACGTTTTTCCAGTTCCTGCATATTTTTGCAACTTCCCTTTTTTTTTTTTGCAAATTCCTTCTATTTCAAAACACAAAATCACATAAAAACCCAGCATATTCCATTGCGTCAAGGATTTTTGCATTTATCTGGAGGAACTGATATAATGGAAGTAATGATGTTCAATGTGATAATGTGTATGTTGACAGGTGTCTGTATCTGCATTTATGTTGAGCTAATTTTGTAAAAAAAAATATATATATATATGTTTCTTTCCCTTTACATGTCTTTTTTTTGTATAAACTTCTTGCAATTTTTAAAAATGTATTTATTTTTGCAACTTACCGGTAAGGAACCAAATACACTAATTTCACTGACCTTGACTTTCATACATACATAATAACAGTTTTTTCAAAGATATCAAAAATCAAATACATTCTTGTTATTTCCTCCGATAACACACTTTCAGACAGGTTCTATGAATGTCCTATAAAGGGTTAATATGCCATTGCGGCAGTGAGGTGGCAAGGCCGCCTGCTCCTCTGTGTTTGCCATGACTTCATAAAACTACCCCTGGTGCTTTGGCTTCACTGGACTGACAGCATCTCCCAAAACACCAAACAAACAAGCATGGCCCCCTCTGCTCAAACTGGTGGAGCAAATACAAATAATAGAATGACAGAATTTCAGCCGCCGCCTGTGAGCCACCATGTCTGCAGTGACAGTAATATCTGCCCTGGAAAATGCATCAATCATGATTTGTAAAACATTCTGTAAGATTTATTATCTGCAGGTTTTTTTTTTTTTTTTTTGTTATCACAGGGAGTAGCGGGGATTGTTGTCAGGCCGAGGTGGTACTCTAAAATTATTGTTTTCCTTAAATTTGTGTGTTTCATCACTTCAATTACACATGAATCCCTTGAATCATCTCTATTTATTCTATTCAGAACACAGACCTATTGAGTTGTAGGATGAAAGATGATTGATTGTGAGCTGAGAGTGGTGACTTCCCTTCAGAAAGCTAATCTCACCTTTTTTCAAAGAAAGATTGAAAGATGAACAATTAAGATAAAGAGTAAGGAGGTGTACACACACACACACACACACCTGCTTACACATACAAATACAAATAAACTGGCAGTCACATGAAAACCTCTCTCCCATGCAGCTCCTTACCTCTCGCTTTGTCCTTATTTTGGTCTGGTTCTATTTCTGATCACATCTCTTCTCACCACGTGCGCGCGCACACACACACACACACACACACACCAAAACACTATCCATCCTGCCTATCTGTGCTATCTTCAGACAGCAACCTCCATTCCTTGCTGACAATGTTTAGGATTTACTCTGGACTTAGCCTTGATTATCTGCGTGTCGTCATGACTTTGTTGGTGTGTCACAAGTCTCAGCTGTATTCTGTGGTTGCCATGGTGACGGGCAACTGGGCCTATCCTCTGAATTAGTTTGGTCCATCATAATATTTTTTCTACATATTGTCGTAATGATCTGGTGTAGCATTATGCGCTAAATGCAAAATAAGTACTAGCTCCATTGATTGAAGTCCCATTTCTGATGGTAATAAAACCTTCTTTTACCGAATTGTATTCCAAATAGTTAACTGCAGAGATGGACTCGCATAATATTTTCTTGATCCCTGCTGAGAATGGTTTAAATGTCCTAAATAGCTGAATCTAAATGCAGTCCCATTTGCTTAAACTGTTTGACAGCGGGCTGATGGAGAGCGTGAGAAATGGCGGTAGATAGAACGACAGACAGAGAGAGGTTGTGATATTTGTTCTGTGTGTGATAAATATAGGAGGTGAGTGGGTGGAATAAAAACAACTCAACACTCAAGCAGGATAAGAGAGGAAACAGAGAGATAGATATAATGACACTAGGAGAGAGACAATACAACATAGCGATAATAATAGCATGGAAGAGACATAATGACACTTAGGAAGAGATGCAACGATACAGATACAGCTATAATTGTGGAGAAGAGAGATGGAGGGAAAGTCAAGGAGATGAGGAGATGAGAGGGATGAGGAAAGCGAGTGATAACCGAGCTGAGGAAAGAGGTGGAGGGAGGGAAGGCCTGCAAAGAGGAAGCGATGTACCTAAAGAAGTACAAGGAGGGTAATAACACAGGCGTAATGAAGAGACCAGGGGTGGACAGTGGAGAGAGGGACGATGGAGAGAGAGATGAGGGGGTTGGAAAGAAACAAACGTAATGTGGTGGAGACACAACGAATCTGACACATCTGTAATGAAAAACAGAGAGGGGTTGTACATGTAGAGGAGATGGAGAGGATGAAAACAGGTAAAAACAGGGAGGAAAACAAGAAAAAGCAGACCGCGTCTCCTCTCATCTTCCTCTCCTCCCTTTTCTCCTCGTCCTCCCCCTCCTGTCTTCCCCTTCTCCTCTCCCCTCTACTCTCCTGCTCTCTTCCTCTCCTCCACTCTCCTCTCCTCCCTCCCCCCTCCTCTCCTCTCTTTCATAGCAGGTATTGAATCACTGCAGTCAATAGTTCTACACAGCGTAACTTAGAAAGATGCATTTGATTTGTGGCCCAGCACGCCGTGCAAAGAGGAGACCAGCATTTGATTTATGAGCCAGGGACCTTGTGGTCAGGTTTGACTAGAGCGCTCCACCTCTCTGCTGCTTCTCAGCACCTGAAATTTAACAATCTGTCTGATTGGTATGTAGATGTGTGCACTGACCCAATCCATCACTAAACAATGCAGATTTTGTTAGCGTTGTTGGACAAAAATTATTGCTAAATAATTATTTTTGTTCAGTAAAGACATCTAACGTCTCTTGTGGCTGAAAAAGCCTGAGGGGGTAGAATCAAGTGGATTTGGTTTGATTGCTAGCATATTGCATGTCACTCTTTGAAATTCCCATCAGATATGGAAATATTCTCAGGTTGCCAACCCTATTTAATCTTGGGATGTATGCTATAAGTGTATCAGTGTGCAGCCTCGCAGATGTGCATAATATTTTAAATACCAAAGGAACTGCCTTGAAGTCCATAGAGTTTTAATCAAAACACAAGAAAGGATGTTACATCATGCTTTAAAGAAGAGTGGCACAATGAGTGTATGTTTGTTAGCATTCATGTATGCATCTGGGTGCACTGCACATATGTGCGTATAGCAGGATATTTTAATATTCATGTGTCTTGAGGTGCTATCTCATGCGATGAAACGTACAGATTCATTTCACAGGTCAGACGTGTTCTCGCTCTGTGTGTGTTTCTTTCTTTCTTTCTTTTTTTCTTTCTTGTTCCATTAGATATACTATATAGACAAAAGTATTGGGACGCATTGAATCCAGCTGTTTCATTGCTTTTAGTTTACCTTTTGGGTTAAACTCCTACTGCCACAGTACTGTGGCACAAAATATCATTATTACATTACATTACAATCAGTTTGTCTATTGCCACACAGTCAATCAAATATTAGCATTTGTACTGTAACAATAACCTGTAATGACAATTTGTTGCCATAAAGACAATAATGGTTACATGAAGGAACTATTTCTGGAGTATTTTGCCCAGGGGCAGGGTTACGTCCTGTGTTACTGATGTTTGATGTAGATTCTTGTGTTGGCGCGGTACCTTAATCTGCTTATCCTTTAACCTTAACATGTAGAATGTAACCCCCGCCCCCCAAAAAAATAGAAGTGCTGTTACATGAACTCATTAGCCTCTTATTGCCACAGTACTGTGGTGATATAGTCTATACACGCCAACAAAAGAACGTTATTTTGGCCTTTCATTCACATGACACTGGTATTGTGGGTACCCTGTTGTTGGCTTAAGAATAGACACAACACCACTTTTTGAAAATGAGCGGGGGAGAATTTGTGCAGCCAAAAATGAATTTGGAATTTGAGCAAGCCGTGCACTATTTCTTTGGCCGTGCTTTTCACAAATTAAATTTATACTGTGGATGTATGTTAGTATGGAGCAGCTAGGTGACCTTTTTCAGTTCACTTGTGCAGTTTTGATATATTTTTCATTCAAATATAAATAATGAATGTAATAAGTGTTACACAAAGACAATCTAGTCTAAATTATAGGGTCGTAACTTTCAACAGAGTCTTGCTATTTGGCCGAGGGGTATTAAAAGTGCGCAGTATGTTATATTTACTCATTGATTTCATCATGAACTTTGCGTGGAAATTATTTTATTGTCGGTTCTGTTGACTTTGTCCTCTCTTGCCTATATTTTCTGAAGCACTTTGGTCAACTCATGTATTTAAATATTCTATAGAAAAAGGTTTGCCTTGATAAAGAATTTGGAAAAAGAACAATATCTCCTGTATTTTGCGAATATCAGTTGTATATTGACTGTTACCATTGCAACGAAACAGACAGCTATAGACAAACATTACACCAAGGTAAACCTTCCTCACTTCCTTAGTCCCATCAAATTAGTTGGCAAGTGTTAATAGTCAAATGAAGAGTCTTTGTTTGTCGTATATGGATGGAAACAGAAAAGCGTCTGTTCGGATGGAGGTTAGTGCTCATTGTTTCACGGGTGGCCTCCATCAGCAGGTGCCGGTTTGTTGCCATTGTTAAAAAAAGAAAACAGAAAAAGACATTTGTTTTACCAGGAGTCAGAGTTATCACACCTTTTGATGCTATGCTGTGTGACAGTATAACTAACTAAAAGAGAAGCTGCACTATGATATAGAAATCTATGCATTGAAAGCCAGAGGCAACACAGTATTTACTGAAATGCCCCAAGTACGGTGCTAAAATATGGAATACAGTATAGTAATAAAAAAAAAAT
>JAPSES010000001.1:2505842-2519043 GCA_029822895.1 Maxillicosta whitleyi
CCTGTACCTTCTACCTGAGGGTAGCCGTTGGAATAGATGATAGGCAGGATGGTGGCTGTCACGCAAGATGTTCTGCAGGTATAAATATTTATTCTAAATGTGTTCTTAACAGTGTAGTTCTAGTTATATTTCTCAGTGTGGACGGCTGTTAAATGTAGAGTTTTTGTTGCTGATCGTTCAAACAGCACAAGAACAAAAACATAAACAATCACATCAAAAAACTTAAGTTTAATGGCAAAACATACCAGGCCCTCTAAGATCCAGTATGTTTTTTGTTTTTTTTTAAATTTATTTTCCTGTTACTGCTGGCTTTTTAATTGTCTAAATGTAGCTGCCGTTGACGGTTACAGGTGTGTCATGCTGGTATGCAAGTGATTAACCACCGTCGTATGTTGCCTAGTAACAAACAGATGCTTTATCCGTCAAAGTCAGTGTGATGAACAGCAGCTTCAATTTACGCACAGTCATATAGACCGCAATTTTTCAGTTGGCTGTTTACCCAAAAATCAAAAGTGATGTTTTTTGTCTGAAAGTATAAAACGACTGGATTGAATTAAACATGAAACAATTAACAAGACCTTTGCAATCACAACCTAAAACTGTCTTTCAGTGAAAATTTACTTGAGCAGTAATGACTCTAAAATGTTTTATTGCAGCTCTTCAATTTGTTAAATGTACCTTTCTGAATAGTGCTTTTAATGGACTGTCACCTTATTAATTTTTCATGTCACCATTTTTGCCAAAGGGAGAAAAGGCTAATAATAAAGGTAAGGAAAAAAAAAAACTTTAAAGATCCTCCCTCTGCTTCAGTTTTGATTTAGGCACATAATGACCTTGTACTTGTTTTGGAACTTATCAAGCTTCTCTTTAATTTGGGTAAATGACCTAAAAGTTAACATCAACTCTAAGTGAATTATTAACACATAATAAAACTTAGTGTAATTAAAATCCAGCCACCATCATCATCCTCATTATACTCAATTTGTGTCTGATTTACTTGCGTATATATCTAAAATACATGCAGAAATGAATAATCGTATTACAGATAGAGACAATAGTGAAATATAACTTGCTATACATGTAAATTATAACACGCTGGGTTTACAAGCCAACATTCACATCTATAGTAAAAGCATAAATCGTTCTTTCTCTTTCGTATTTAGCTCCATCCCTTAGGCGTAGCTGTTGATTTATATTTTGCATTTCAAAACATCGTACATCATAAGAGGAAATGTGCACAGGCATTTAGACACAAGGCCCCTGGTTCTCTTTTCACACTGGTTGACTGACTGGCTGAATGGCTGACTGTCATTTTTAGAACATCTCAACTGGCATTTATCCTAAAAAAAAAAAAAAAAATCTCACGTTGTTTTTTTTGCCTCCTTCGGGTGTTTGCTGAGTGGGAATACGGAATATTCACTTCCTGAAAATAAATATTAAAAAAAAAAAAAAAGTTTCAAATACATCAAGGTAGAAAGGCTGGTTAGTAAAAAGCCAGAGTCTGAATCCTTTTTTCCTGCCGATACATCAAAGTAGAGAGGAAAAAGCACATTGATATCAGAGGCAAAAACCAAATGATGCTGTGATTCTCTGTTCTAGGTTTTCAGTTTTATTTATGCATCAGGAAATAACAGTTGTTTGCATGTTTCACACTCTAAAAACTTTGAACTAAATGGCTAGCCAAGAATACCACTTCATTTAAAAACAAATATTTCTGTGCAGTCTTTGAACATGAGGAAACTTTTGTGAAGTGCTCTTGTCATTGTGTCGACTTTTATTCATTTTCCTTTTCGTAATCTTTTTTTTTTTTATGCTTGTACAATTGCAACCAGATACATATAAAGCAATAATTATTTTTGCATATAAAACTGGATGAGTTACGCTTACATACCGCACATTTAACCCCTTACTGCCCCCTTCACTCACACTTATGTTGGCCAGGATGGCGTAGTTGGAGCCATGCGGACTTAACAGCAGGGGTTTAATCCTGGGCCAGAGAATTTGCACTCACATTAGAAAAAACCCAGCGCGGTTCCACACTGTCAATACATCATCAAGTTTACTGACCATGTGTGTGGCCAAATTTGCATAGTGTGATGTAATCGATTCAATGACAAATTTGGGGAATGTGGTCCAGGTCCTCATACCATTGGAAGAGATCTACTTTTTCGGCGGATGAATCAGAACACTCGGCCGATGCTTTCACCTGCAGATACTGGAAATGCAGCTTCGTTATTTTTTCGCAGTACTGTCCCACAGATCTATGGAGCCGTTCTCCTCCAGCTGTTGTTGTTCCTGAAATCTAGTCGAGTAGCGTGGTATGTGGTGGACTCATTCTGGCCAACCTCTTCCGACCTGGCCAAGGCCCTAATCGTTCCATGCTTTTTCCGGGCCATTTTTTCACTCAGACTAAACACAAAGTCTGGAATTTGAAGCCAAGTGTGAGAGGGCCCTCATTTTATGAACTACTCAATCCTTGAGAGAGTTGTGGTGATGCTTGAGCCCATAACCACCAACCATTCATTCTCATATTCACACTTACAGGGAATTTACACTGACCAGTTATCCTACTACAGTGCATGTCTTTGGACGGTGGGAGGAAACAACCCATGCAAACACAGGAAAAACAGGCAAACTCCACACAGATGTTGGAACGACGTTTTAATCAAACCCAGGACTTTCTTGCTGTAAGACAAGACAACATTGTACCATCCTATTTATATAACAAAAAATAAAGTGGTGGCAGGGACAAGAAACCCTGCCCCTCACACGTATTGTAACTCATTTTGCCATTGATGCAGCTGATGTCATCATGTCGATGCATGTGGTGATGTCATCATCTCAATTGCCTCTATATATGTGGCAAGTTTGATGTAAATTGAAACAAAATGGATGTTTTTGTAGACATTTGAAATTTCGCCATTTATAATCAATCTATAAACTCAATTTGGTATGAATTCACCTGATAAGTTTTGCTGCTACAGACAATTGAGGTTTCACCCATTTTAAGTACATGGGGAAAAAAAGATTATAAAAATGTATTAAAAAATATGAACTTTGACCAACTGTTCCCAAAATGTAGTCAGATCTATTCTGGGACACTGGTAATCTACAAATCAAATTTGGTATGAATTCAACCAACAGTTTTGCTGCTAGAGTGTTAACAAACAAACAAACCCAACTAAAAACAATACCTCTTGAATTATTCGTGTTATTACAGTCAAGCAGATACTAAAGTGAGTGGAGGTTGTTAATTTGGATATACCACATACAGTAGTGGGGAAAAAAGTTACCTGTCAGAGTTCAGTGACTTAAAAGTGATTCTTAATGCCACAAATACATGGGGTGTCCAAAAGCCTTTATCTACCACAATAGCTATGATGCAAATTAGTGACATCAGGCATAAGTGGTATAAAAGTAATGAAACAACTTTTACAGTCTCAGGTTTGTATAGACTTTATTAATGCAGCTATTGGTCAGTTCCTCCAGTCAACAATCCAAATAAACAAAAACAAAAAAATCCACCCCCCGTGACCCCGAAAGGGACGAAGCGGTTGAAAATGGATGGATGGATGATTAACACTGTTACTGAAACAGGCCTTTGAAATTAATTCATGTATGTCAGGGATCAAAGGTAACCAGGTAACATTCAGACTACATAATTGTACATGCAGAAAGAGTGTTGAACAGCATCTAATTACAAAAACAGTTGAATACTGAGGCAAATTTGTGACAGTAATCTACAAGGAGTTAACCTGTCCCAGAGTGCTGTTTCCTTCCACTAATGGGTTTGCAGAGATCCAGCAAAAATGCACAAAACAAAAACATTACAATCCAGACCGCGGGGGCCTTATAAATCTAATTTGATGATCACAGCACCTCTTATTTTGGAATTGACTTAATGACACTGTGAGAATGAACTGTCCCCTGGTTTACTTGTGTGTCACTATCCATAACAACTGGAAGAAAAGGCTTTTTATTTGGTTGGAAGAATCTTTTTACAATTACAATTTTGAGGGATACAGCTATGGTGTTTCTGTGTTTAGTGCAATACACATGGTTTGTTGTAGTTTTTTAGCAATTTATTCATTTAGTATGGACTTATTACAAAAAAATAGTTTCAAGCTTTGGGATATAATGATTATATTGATGTATTGTAAATTAAAATGCTCCAAAAACAGCACTAGAACACTTATTGTAGACTGGACTTATTGATTATTATTGATTATTATTAAATACTTAACTCTTTACAAAATATGGTCTTTCAATTGAAAAAAAAAAAAACTATATATAGTGGATATCATTCAATTATTAGATGTACAGAGAGAGAAAAAAAGTAGGAATATCCCAGTTTGTCAGCTGTGCATCAGTATCAGTATCGGCTGATGTTTGTCCAGTTGACAGTCATCGTTCTCTCCACAAATACGATGACATTCATCGGTGGAAGTGGCTGATGTTGAGCCGTTATGTCACATTTTGCACCAGATGAATGCACGTAGCCAGCTTTGTATTCAAGAGGAGACTGGACATAATGCATTTTCAAATGAAAGTGAAACAAAATGTCACATGTGGGAGTATTTTATTGTCTCAGGAAAAGATCAGAGATTTATCATTTGTAAGATGTGTTCCTGTGACATTTCAAGAGGAGCTACTACAAGCAACAAGTTTATTGCATCAAACGTCATCAGCAGTTTAAAGCAGATATGCAGAAGTGTATGACAACCACCTGAAACCCGAAAAATGAACTATACTAAGAAAGAACGAACGCCAACCACATTAGCCAGTTGATTTATGAATGGGCCAGAGTTTAACTCGGACACGACGACCAAAACCTACTAATCTAAACCTGTTGAATCATTTAATCCTAGCAGTACATAATTATAAATAATTGGTGTAAAATACAGTTATTCATCTTGTCATGACCCACTTGGATGTTCAGAGGCTCCATAGTTACCATGGAAACACCATCATCTTCTACAACAGTGATTCACCAGTAAAACCCCTGGAGTTGAATCAATGACAGTGGATGGACACGTTTTATTTTGTTATTGATATATTTACTGAAAACGTCACTATTATTTTTTTCTGTTTTTAATATAATAATCTCAACTTTAATCTGAGTTTTTATGAACACCTACATCATCACTGAATTAAATATTGGAAAATACTTGATTTTCACAGAAAAAAAAAACACAAAATACATAGGATAATTTTATCATAAACAGTCCCTGCAATGAAATGGTGGCTCATCCAGGGTGTACCCCGCCTTCTGCCCATAGTTGCTGAGATAGGCTCCAGCCCTCCCGTGACCACGATTGGGACTAAGCGGTTGAAAATGGATGGATGGATCATAAACAGTGATGAATTGCTGAAGAAAAAGTTATTTGGAAACTGTTCCAAAAAAAGCACTGGGTCTTTATGGATTAAAGCTGAACTGTCCATCACATTATTCGACCAACCCTCTCTACTTTGGAGGATGTAAGGATTGAAATACTGATGGAGAACCAGGAGTCATGATACAGTCATGGGCTATTTACTGACATCAGTATCAACAGTTGAAATAAAAAAAAAACCAAACAAACAAAAACAAAAAAACAGTGTTACACTCACAGGCTAACCCACATCTGCTGTCTCAGAGGCATTTGAGAGAAAATCCAACTAAAATGCATGTTGCTATGAAAGATAACTACGGAGAGGGCTGTGGCTTGGCTAGTTTTGGCTACGTGGCACACACCCTAGCAGTGAGCTAAAGCAGCGTCTGAGATGCGATGGCTGTAGGACAGATTTAATAAACACTTGACCTGGGCCTGCATGTACCTGAACAAATCAGATCAGCTTAAACCAAAAAAGGCCACAACAAGATGTTTCCACTTGATGTAATAGTACATTCTGTTTGATGGGAAGTGTTCTCAACTTGTAACATACAACCTTCTTCCAACCCTCAGTGTGCACCAGTGGGGAACCGTTGCAAACTTTATCACATGTCTTTCCTCTTGAACAACTGACAAGAGAACTCATCACCCCTTGGTGTGAGCCCTGAGACATGGTTTCTGTAAGGAGGCTGACACAGATCATGGTGCAAAAACGCTACAAAGCACATGATCAGAGGTCGGAAAGACAACACTAAACTAGTGCTTTGATCAATGCACTTTCTTCACTACACTCATAGTCAACAGCACGCAGAAGCAACTCATAGATACACCAACTGCCATGATGGAAATGAAAAGCACAGAAGCGAAAGAGCATGAGAAATAGAAATGAGGCTGCATTCAGATTTTGGAGAAACAAGCATCTATTTTTTCCAGCATTTGCCCAAATATCATGAAAATACCAGTGTTCTGGTGTTTAAATGCCAGATAATCACACAGAGTATGTATTCCACAGACCGTGAGGTCTGTGTTTCACAACTGGGATGAGATGAGAAATAGATGGAGCGTCATTTTTGTGAAGAAATAACTCGAAGTAGGCTGAGGTACTGATGACTTTAATTTATTAATACTGAGAAGATGAGTCTTACGGAGTAGACTAAAGAGGCCCGTGTTCAGCCTCATCTGACAGTTTGTTTTAGACATTAGTGCTTTTTAATCACCTCTACATTTACATTTAATTGCCTCAACAATACTATTTTTTTTTTTTTTTGGATCTGCGTAACTTATCCAAAAGTCTTCTAATTGGGCAAATAGTCATACAGTGGGATAGAGTTAGACTTAGACAAACTTTATTGATCCACATGGGAAATTACTTGCTCACAATAGCTCAATTGCATACAAAAAAAACTCTTGAAAATGTTTTAAAAAGAGGATAGAAAGGACAGAACAAGGATAAAAAAAAAGGCTTTTGAAACTGATTTGCAAAGAGAGAATATGTTATTTGAAAGAATATTAAGAATTAAACAATTACGAATTTTTAATAAATAGATAATTAGCAATTAACTATTTGTTAAATTCTTATATTTAAGCCAGAATTTCATCATTGTTACATCTCTAAAAACATATTTCTCCCAATTGTCTTACTTTCCACTCTTCCCTTAACTTTTCCTTTCTTTTCCATATTTGTGTCTATCCTATTGTGCCACTGTGGCTACACCAGAGAACTTCATTTCCAGTTATATTTCTGTATTTCAACTACTTGTTTTTGAGTGTTCCTGCTCATTTTTAGCCTTCCTCTCTCTCCCTTGGCTTATGTGTGGTCTCTACTCCCCTTCCTCTCCCACTGTGGTTATTTACCACAAGCTTTTTACTTATTATAAACTTCTTTTCCTTTCTGTTCTGTTCATGTGGTCTTATAAGAAGACACACAGACTGAGCATATGCAGACAAACATCCACTGACAAACAGAGCAGCAGCACTACCGGGATGGTTCTCACATTCCTCCGTTTACTCATGCCTCCGTAATTCTCAACAAGGATGTAGGAAAAATAAAAGCACAGGGGAGAAAACTGTCATAAATCCCTCCATATCACAGAGATGTTGATTTACATTGAGGAGTTATTTTATCACAGCACCTCTATGTTTGACAAAAAAGGGTAGATAATTTTGTAGTGGAATTTTTACTTTGTGTGAGATTAAGATCACAGACAACCTCCACAATTAATACAGATTGGCCAAGGATCACAGGTAATGTTAGTCCTGTGCGAACAGGGCTTCAGAGACTGTAATATTCATGGATGGTTGGGGGACCGTGTAATACAGTATGGTGGGAGTGTTTAAATGTCATATTTGCTCATGTGGGCTGCTTGTATTGTGGATAATTAGAATTTTTGAGTTGCTACTGGTGTGTGACTGTATATGTCCACACATGCATATGAGTAGGTTGGTGTAGGTGTTCCTAAAATTAAACCATATTTATTACAAAGGGATATGATAAGTTCTTTACTGGTTGTTTCTGTCATTATTGCGTTCACTCTGCGAGCAGAGTAGACAGTGACATTTTGCCTTTACTCACTGGAAAGAAAAAAAGGGAGTATTTTTTCTGTGAAGGTTCATAGTGTATAATTTAAGGGAATCTATAATACAATGTGCAATCTTGTGTTTATCTGATAATAAATAACACTGTGAGATAATGATAATTATATTACACCTGAATGAGCCATTAGACCAATAGGTGTGCGATGCATATTAAAGCTTCATGGTATATCGTTTGAGCATCATCACTGTAGTGTATATGTGCGCAATAGTCACATCGCAGGTCCTGCAATGTACCAAGCAATTGAACTTGATGTGTTCTCGTCTAATTCCAACCTGGGTACTTCACACACAGTATGCACAGAGATACGCTGATCACAATTGTTCTTAATCAGTTTGCTGAAGCAGACCACGCCCCTGCACATGGATTAAGTCGCTGGTAACAACATTGAAAAAAGAGCAACAAACAAGAGTGAAATCATCAAAAATGCAGACTTTTATGGGGGTATTTTTGTCTCTAATATTAGGGATGTCCCGATTCGATCACACAATCATATAAGTCTGCCCCGATCACGTGGTTCGGGACTCAATCGGAATCGGGCATTATCTCCCGATCAGGACTCGTATTTGTGTCTATGTATATTCTTATTATATTTTTTTATTAACACTTGTTATATCTATCTACGCGTTGGCACAGAGTTAAAGTCTTGACTTCGCGCAGAAACATCAACGCATGCAGCACGGTGCATAGCACAGTTCTGAGTTAACGCAGCTCAAAGCCAGAAAGTGCCATTTGGTGCTAATGAGGAAAGAAAAGAGGAGGCGTATGTTTCACGTTGTAGCCACAAATGAAGCCACAAATGTTGGTTTTCATTAAGAAAAACACACTTCCTTCAGTGAAACTTTGTACTGAGAGATGAGTAGTGCAGTTCCTAAAAGCACTTTACAAAAAAACTGTGGCACTTTAAAAAAAACCATTTGTTTCTATGCCTCTCAGTTGGTACATGGTGAGGTGCCATTGATTTGTTGATAAAATAAGGTGAACTAAATAAAATGGAGCATTGTGAATCTGTTTCTTCGTTCTTTATTCTTTTTTAAAAAAAATAAGTATCGGATCGGGGCTTGGTATCGGCAGATACACAAAATCAAATAACTCAGACTCAGGGGGCAAAAAACCTGATCGGGACATACCTATCTAATATTCATAAATGCACAGAGGGTTATCTAGAAATAGTCATTGGTTTGCACATGTTTTTGATATCCACAAATGCTAATTTCTGTCGTGTTGCCACCTGCTCGTGATGGGGAGGGGTTACTCACGTGTCAAGCATGTGGCTATTACTGGATTTGTGTGGATTTGTTAATTTCGCAACAAGAGTGTCTCAAACATATGTCATAGCGGAAATCGGTGAATTTGTGCAATTGGTGATACACAAATGCGAATCACATTTCACAAACAGAATTTTCAGTTTTATAATTTTTTTTTTGAAAATGAAAAAAAAAAAGATATATTTACAAATACACAGCTATTTGTAAAGACCAAAATACATGTTGCAAATATTAAATTCACATTTTGTGGATATCAAAACAATTGTGCAAACCAATGACCATTTGTAGATAACCCTCTGTGCATTTATGAATATTAAAGAGGTAAAAATAACCCCATAGACTTGGTGCCAAAAAGAAAAGCAACACGAGTCATCTGGAATTATCTTGAAACACGTGCTGTGTGTCGATAGTACCTTACACCTCTCATCACAATGAGATGTAACACAACTAATTTGTTTAACCGTGTACGTCGGCACCGCACATGTATTCTATCTTCCTCCTATATCTCCTATAACATATCAGTCTTATTGCACTGTTATGTTTCTATAGTACAGTTATTTTTTACCTTTTCATTCAGGGGGCCACCATAGTTCCATCTATGTTGCCATGGTAATGCAATTCAACACTTGTAGCAATATAAACCTTTCATACACATTCAGAAGAACGTCAGCTAAAAGTCTAACAAACCAACTGTCTGAAAACAGAACATAATCAAATGTCACAACCTCATGTCGTCATGAATAATTTCATAAAACAGAAGACCAATATGACAAACTTTGCAGCAGTAAGCTAACACTGAGTGGATACAATACCAGTAAAATGCAACAATAAAGGTTACATTATGAGCCTGTGATTACTAATGTTGTCTTACCTTTGCTGTTTTCTGATCATAATTTGGTTTTATATCAGTTCAACTTCTGCTTTCAGCTCCTCCATCCTTATGTGTTACATTGAAATGACACCAACTGGAAACAAATGGACCAGGGCTCAACAGGTTAATATCCTCATAACCAAAGCCCAACACAGACAAAACAAACACTGGCTCAAATGTGAACCTTTTGAGTTTTTAGCAGCTACCATAGAAGAAGGAGAGGTGGTAATTCATGTAGTTTCAATATACAGCTAGTTGCCACCGAATATAACACATTGAACCTTTAAATATACTTCATTTTAACCTCAGTGAATGAATCTGACATCACATCTCAGTGGTTTTATTGTCGGTTCATGGAGCCATGAAAGGCATCTATGAGGCTCCCACTGGTCAAGTAGGAAAGATAGCAAAGTTAAGGAAAAAAATCTTATCAGCCACTGAGTCAGCATACTTTGCATATTTGGAGCCCTGTGGCCAATTGCAGCACCTGGTCTGACTCTGAATATATCTTTTCCTACAAAAAAACCCATAAAGTTGCTATAGCAACTACAGATGAATTGTCATGGGTGATTGACAGCTGACCATGTGAACATAATTTGGCAGAAAAGGAATAATAAAATCATAGCCTCCCTTTCTCTTCTAATTTAGAAGAGAATCTCAAGAGAATCTCTGTCGATCTTGTGGTTGTCTCTCACTCTTCTCACTCTTGTAAACTCACATTCATATCATGATTCTGACTTTGGGCTTTATAGAATACATGTTTATGTTTTAACCGGATTTCAATCTCAAACACATTTGGCCTAGTGTCCTTGGAGAAGAGAAGGGGGAAGAAGAAAAGTAAATGAGAATAAAAATAAGGTTGTGAGATTCTGAATATGTACGATGTATATGGACACGAGGAGACTAGGAGGCGAAAAGAGAGAGTAACACTGTGGTTTGTTAAACACTGGGTGATACTGTAGGTTGAAAAGTGGAAAGATGAAATAAAAATGTGCACAGACACAGTTGAAATGATTCACAAAAATGTCTTTAGGGAATAGTGATTTATGAATATGGAAATATTGTTCATATTGTGTATACCTGTTCCTGCAGGACAAAGTGTGTGTGTGTGTGTGTGTGCACATGCACGTGCACATGCACAGAATGGATTGGAAAGAGGGCAGTAAAGAGGGGACAATTGACAGATATTTGATGGAAGGAAGATAATGACAGAAAGAGTAAGAAGACATTGGAAAATCTAACTGTGTTGTTAAAAAAAACCTCAAAGGTTTCTCCGGGGCAGGATGTGCCACAGCAAATCTTTCAGGATTTCTTTCAATTCATTTCTCTCTTATAGTCCCTGTTTAACTCCACCATATTATTACTGATGTGACCAGAATGTTGGAGCCTTCTTGTGATTTTGCCTTTATAGAACATTAATAAAATCAGACATAAATGGCACAAAAACAGACAGATGGACACGTTTTTTCCTGTAGTGTGTTGTAGATTCTTCCTTCTTCATGAAGTAAAATAAAAATATGCTTATGTCTTCTCCAGGTTACAGTGAGTTGAGCTGAGAAAAAAAAGAAGTTCGAAATTGAATTCTTACAGATGCAACTTATGATAGCTTCACAGCCATCTGCAGAACTGTCATCGCCTCCTCAGTGCATTTCCGATGTTTTTATGCCTTAATTTTCTTTTTACCGGTGCCAGATAGGGAAACTTTCCAGAAATGGATGGCTGCTCCTCCTCAGGGGTTTACTTTGGTGTGTGATTAACTAGTTTATTAATTCACTGGATGGGCTTTGAAATAGGAGCAGCTTGCTGACAGAGCAATAGAGTTTTGCATGAACAACAGGGATATTTTGTTTTCCTGGAAGCCTGATGAAACATGTGTTTACAAGGAGCAACTGGAAGAAAGATGAAGTCCGCACTGACATTTGAGGCGACACAAACAAGAAACACAGTGAGAAAAGGATTCCATCAGAATGTCGGAAAGTTTTATAGAGGATCACATTAAATAATATGGAGCTAAAGTTATGTCATCACTTATATTAAATATTTGTATTTCTTATGAGTCTGTTGTCAGGTGTATTAGATGGATAAAATGGTAATTTGGGTTAGTAACACATTGTAGTTGTTACAGGTAAAATATGGTGCCAAAAAGTATATTTTGAACACATGCAGTCAGGCTCTGCAATGGGAATTTTCAGAGAATTTGATTGTAAATGAGTTCGACTCTTTTCCGAGACGCAGCCCATTCGACTCCTTAACCCTTTCATGCGTGAATTAGGAGAAACTTAATCGATATTTTTTTTTTTCCTGTTTTTATTCTTCTTTAGGTACAGAATAAACAATGCAGTTAAATTTTTTATGAACCTATTTTTCATGGATTTACACAATTATCCACTCAGCTTCTGGCATTTAACTTTTGAAGAAAAGAAACATGTATTTAAACCATAAAACCCATCATCATAAAGTGATAGACTGTGTGAAAACCTTTTTAATGCAGTCAATCTTCTTATATTTTCATACTCTAATATAGTTTTTACTCATTTCATGGAGATAATAAGCAAAAAATCTAATAAAAAAAAAAACATTTTGTTTGAGAACACTATAATTAGTTAGTTTATAGTTTGTGTAGATGAGGTTTATCAAAAACAGCAAAGTCACAGTAAAAGTCTTAATGTCAGTGTAGATGATGCGTGAACATCCACTGTGTTGGTTGATATAGAACTTAAACAACTAAACCTATGGATATAGAAGAGAACAGGTGTCCACTGGAGTGACCACTATGCATGAAAGGAATTTAGGAGTTTTTGTAGGCCTTCATTTTACCATAACTTTGTAAAAACTAGAATGGCACTCAGTAGAGTGCAGACCTCTGCCAAGTGCAACTTAGTCCCTCATTTATTTGGACAGCATTTTAAGATTCTGAAGTCTATATATACTATATGAGAAAACATGTGTCGCCATCTGGTGGACATTTGTTATTATTACCACAGCAACGCCAATGATAACTAATTGAGAATCTTTTAAACAATTCCTGGATCCACACAGTGATCCGGATCACCTCCAAAATTTAATCATTTGTTCCTTGTCTCAGAGCGAACATTTC